>JAXCLO010000170.1:71642063-71652285 GCA_035583995.1 Arremon aurantiirostris | reverse complement strand
ACACACACACATACACACACATAAACACACACGCACACACGCACACACACACAAACACACACGCACACGCACACACACACAAACACACACACGCACACACATAAACACACACACACACACACACGCACACACACTCCCCTTTTCCTGATTTGGCTTCTGTAGCTTCACTGTACAGGTCTCCAGCACTAACCTACTAACTGTTCTGACTTTCCATGCACTTGTTCACAGTACAAATGGAGCAAGGTAACTAAAACATTTAATAACATTAATGTTATTAATATTTGAGCATTTGATGTGCTGCAACAAACAGTGCAAGCTGTTGTTATCTTCAGAAAAGAGTGAATAGGAACATTTGGTTCTTTAGAGCAGCACATTTTGTCTCTGAGGGTCAAGCATTCAGTCCAATGATCCAGTTGGAACCGTTGCGCTTTTCTCCCTGTAACTCTCAATGAGGCAGTGGAGGAAGATAAACATGAAGGATACATTTTAACTCTTGCTTTAAGAGGAACAAGACACAGAATGACTCTGTCTATTGGTTATATAGCTGTAGAAATACTCTAGAAAGATAGTTTCAGCTAGGCAACGAAACACAGCTGCTCCCAGTAAGGGCATACTTTACAACAGAAATATTTTCATGGATTGTTTGGGTGCATTTTTGTTGTTTTGGGTTTTTTGGTTTTTATATGAAACGCATCAGAGTGAAAGGTGGTCTCTAAATGGATTTTCTAGTAATTACTTTACCTGTGTGGCTGACCATGCTGTCCTACAGTAAAAATCACTCCCAAGTGCTATAGACTCTCCAGCTTTGTTTTAGTTGGAGGACTCACAACCTGTCCCCTACAGAGTGTATCCCTCCCAGAGCCACTGTCTTCTGAGGTATCAGCTAGCCAGAGAAGGGCTCTGTTTTTGCAGTAATTCTATCTCTTTCTCCTGGCACAAGGATAACTGGGGCAGTCCTGTTACATAGAAATATTCCCTAGGGCTGTAGGAGCTCTGTGAGCCTTCCGGTGGTACAGGTGGGAGGATCCTCATCTGTGGACAGTCTGCGACATCTCCTCTGTGTCTGCTCTCTGGTTAGAGGAGAAATAAAAGTGAGATCTAGCAGGAGACAAGGGGAATGGGAAGTCTGTTTAGATAGATCTCCCTTTACTCATAAAGTTACATGTAGAAATTCTACAGAACTCCTTAAAATAACTGAAATAAACTTCATCGTGCAGATCAAAATAAATTGTGTTTTCCATTTCATCTATTTGCACCCATCATTTGGGACATTCTGAAAAATTCTTGAAGGATAAATGAAGTAAAATTTGAAATTCTAATATTGAAATTTATACTGGTAGAGAAATTTAGGGATATTTACATATTTTTCACATTCAAGGTATTGCAAGATGATAATTTGTGTTAATGCTGGAGGAAATAATTGGATTTATAAACCTAATATATAATTTTGACACAATTAGTTTTTTTTTAAAGCTGTGACATACCATGTGAAGAAATAAATATCAGGGGTTGTGTAAATATGAGTACACTAATGCTCCACAGTACAGGGAGAAAAGGCAACCATGAAGGTTGTAATGCAATCTCTTTTGGTTTATATCTAGTAGTGAAGTGAGACCTAAGGAGACTGAATTTCAGCAGAACAAATTTTTGAAATATGCAGGAAATGATGGGTGAAATTGAATGATTTTGAGTAATGGAGAGAAAATTTAAGTGTTTAGAGATAAATTTCTTAGGCACAGAGATTATGTATATCGCCTAGTAATAAATATAGTAAGAGGTGAGTATTATTCTGTTCCTCTTTATTTTTTTCTTTATAACCAATATAGATGAACAGGGAAATGAGAAAAAAGGACCACGGGTAAGAAAAATGCATACAATATGGTAAAGAAAATGTAGAAAATTGCTCAAACTCTTCAATTGCTTTAGAAAAGAAGGGCAGTTAGGACAGAAGTTGAACCCCACCTGAGAGTTTTATGTATTTGAATTGTCTTAGATATATAGAATTCACATGGTTTTGCCTGAATATGAACATGATAGTGAATAATTGCTACAATGTTGCAAAGCCCATAGACTTTGCTATCATTCTGAGTGTTTCTAGGCATTGAAAGCAGAAGGATTTCACCTACGTGGTAAAGAGCTTACTTCAGTGCTTTCAGTACTGTTGGCAAAGCAGAGTTATTTTACATTCTCACGAGATAATACAAGTGCTGAATTTCTCAGCACACAGAAACAAGACTATTTCATCATTCTTTCCCTCATTCTTCCTGTTTATTTTGAATTAATGGTCTTGATTTTTTAAACTTTTTTTTCTTTTTTCTTCAGCTGAGTGAAAAAGAGATGGGGCTAAAGAGGCTGAAGGTGCCTACCTTCATATTGCATTATTTTTTCATCTAAACTAAACTATATTAGGGATTAAGTGTGTCTTTTTCTTGCATTTTTGAATCAGAAATTTAGAAAAATAATTCAATAAGTTGAAGAGTGTGATAAATTCAGTTTTTCTGTAGAACATTCATACTAAGTGCCTATAATAATAACCTGGTTTATATTTATCCCTTCAGCTAAAATGGGCTCACCTCTTTGGTTCTTTCTCTAGGACCAAAGGATTTTCTTCTTTTTAGAGCATTTAGATGAATTATATTTCTATTTTTTCCCTATTCATTTTTATTTTGATATATGGATGGTTTTGGCTTGTTCATTGGAACCTGATTTAATTTACTTTCAGAGGACTTTATCCTGATTCAACAATGTTACTTTGCTGATGAAGTATTATCTCCCAAGTTCAGCAGTGCTACTGATGCAATATATTTCCTTGATAAGGATTTATTTCCAACTAACACTACATGACAGTGCTATTGATAGCCATGCCTGAACTAGTCATCCAATCCTCTTCTGAAACCGATTTTTCCATAGGAGTTATAGTGTTTAAAGGAGAGTAGGCTTACTAGTCCACAGAAAGCTCTCTACGCACTGCCAATAACAACAGCTGATCACCAGGTGCCTTTCGTAGTGACCCCTCATGTTTCCTCATGGTGCAAGATGAGAGCACATGATACCTCATAGCACCCAAGTGCCATGCTGTGGAACAAAGAGCAAGAAATTAAAAGAAAAGGAAAAATAAATTTATTTTCAAGTTTATGCAGTGTATGACAATGTAGGGAAATGCAGAAAGCAGAAGGACAAGATGATACTTAACACTTAAGCAAGATGAACTTTAACTCTTAAAAAACTTCAAATACTAAATACAGTTCAATTAAAAAGTTGCTTTCTCCAGCTTTCTCCAGCAAAAGTTAAAAAAAAAAGTTCAGTATTACTGAAGATTATGATGAATTTGTTCTGTTTTGGAGTTACTCTGTGCCTCTTTTCTATGGACCCCTGAAAGACACCAAAAGACAAAATAAATAAATAAACAAAGCAAGCTGCTCACAAATTAAAGTGTATAGGCACACTCATCAGACCTGTATGGATATCTTGACTAATATGTATTCTCCTCCCAAATGAGACCACTTCATGACACTAACAATAAAACATTCTGTGGTCAAACAACTCATCTTACATTAAGGCATTAAATATCAATCTACATGGAAGACCTGTAACTGCCATGAGTTAAAATACATCTGAGTGAATGAACTAAATTCCATATCCAAACATCTTTCCAAGACTTTTTACAACACTGAGTTTGTTATATCCTTGTAATTCGCCCTAATGTCTGAAACATAAAGGACAGTTCTAGATTTTTAAGGAGATTCATGTTATTCACTGTATTGTGAACAAGTATGATATCATCATACTTGATATGGTAACATTTCAAGAATATTGGAAATTCTAGTACTGGATAAGAGTTGAACACCTTTCAAAACCTACCTTGATGTGTTTTAATAGCTTTTATACCAAATAGGTGACTAATACTTTTTCAAAGAATTCTGGTAGTTGCTTGGTTCACTGACATCTCCAGAGCTAGGAGTTATTTCACTGCTCAAAATAAAAAAAAAAAGAAAAAAGAAAAAATTGTTCAAATTATATTTATTATATTTTGCACATTGTAAGGAATCTATTTATAGCCATCTTAATTAAACAACTAACATTTAATATCTCTAATTTTATTAGGGACAAAAAAATGCATTTTATTACTTTTTCATTTTATTAGAATGCATAGTAGACTTTATAGGTAGAGATTTTGTTTCCAGATATTTCAAGGTAATTGTGTTAAAATTGAATCCTTTGGCTATATTCACACCAGTAAGTTAAACATGTGATTTCTGAACACTAGAAAATAGAAAGTTCCAAGGATCCTCATAGTGATTTGCATAGTTTTCTAGGCATTTCCTCTTCCCTTGCGAAAAACCAAAACAAAACCAAAAACAAACCTTGTCTTGGATTAGGACTAAAGATGTGTTCTGGCTCAATGTGGTTTGGATGGGCTATCATTCTTTAATGCGAAAGAGCTCTCTGTGATGAATGGCTTAAGTGCCATAACCTGTCTCATCATGTTTGATTTACCAGTGTACTGAGACTTGGGGACTAATTGGATTAATTATGGTGGTGTGCAGTTTTACATTATACAGTATTATTCACAGTGGTGTGAAATGCAAGTTAGAGTTGTATTACAGCATCCAAATCTTGAAACACTGACAGGTTTAGAACAAAATCTCTAAAACTGTAGATATTCCTAACACATTCATTACATCTGTTCTTTCAGTTGAGGATATTATTACATGGATATTATTACATAAAAAAGAAAGAACACAGACTGCATAGTGAGCTCTCCCTTTCATGCCTTTCCCTAATCTAAGAAGCAATGCAGGAGATGGAAGTGTTCACAAACTCCTTCCCCCTGAGGATTTGTTTTCCTAGACAAGTGTAGCCATGAGGTTATAGGTAACTTAGGGTTCTCTGAGAGTATTGTGTTGAAATTTTTCAGTTGAAGTTACCATAACAGAAATTTTTCAGTTGAAGTTACCATATCAGTAACAACCAGAACCACACTGAATGCCCTGCCTACTGACTCTCACTTCATAATGGTAATTATCTGTCAAGGCAGGATGAATGACAGAAGCAGGAGAGAGAAAGGGAAAATTTCTGCTTTAGTCCTGTACAGCACTGCTTCTAAAACAAGTCCTCCACATTCCATGTTCAGGCCCTAACGAAGTGGTACTTTCACTGGATAAAGTGGTGCAGAAAAAGATGAAGTGGGTTTGTACAAATATTTTTGAAAATACTAGTCAAATATCTAGTCGTATAAGAAAAAAAAATTAGTAACTCCAAGTTTCATAGTGTTACTGTTCTGCACGGAACAGGGTAGTATGTTTATCTATATATATATATAGATACACACACACACACACACACACACACACACACACACACACACACACACATTTATGTCATGTTGTAAACTCAAAAAGGGTGAAGGTAACACTGAACAATGCCTGCTGGATTAGTCTCTCTAGCTGACTATGCACTATTATTAATGTCACTCTCTAGTAGCCAAAGCTTCATTAAAAATCAGTGGAACACTGGATGCTAAGCAAACCTTTTCACTGGATTTAGGTTCACAAAATTATAGCAACCAAATTCAGACATCAGAAAGAATGCAGGCAGGTGTAAGTTGTAATTTGAAATGCTTATGCTGTTTTGTAGTTCTTTTGGAGATATATTTTATTGTGGCATGTTTAGACAAAAATTGCTTTCAAAAGATGATGTGGTATCCTTCTACTATTTTTTTTCTACTTAGATGCCATAATAAAATCCCAAAGGCTAAAGGTAAAGCTGTAGTAATTAATATTGTGAATAAATTCATCCTCTCTCTTTATTTTTCTATAATGGCTATTTTAAAGAAGTCACAAAGCTTGAATAGAAAAGACACCTAAACTGTTTAGCATTTACATTGCCACTACCAGTGCAATTTGATTTATATAATACAGACATTAAATCAGACAATTAAATTTTAAAGTAGTAACATTAGCATTAGGACTATAGAGTTATTAGTATTAGAGTTATTGATGCTGATATTGTAGTTAATATCATTTAACTTTGAAAAGATCCTTTTAGAGGATCTTTACTGTACTTTTTATCATATATTGCTTCTCTAGATTTTATGTTAAAACTCATATTGAGCTAAGCATCCTTACAATGGGTGTATTTCAATATACTCACAATGATATTTATTTGCCAATTCTTGTAAAATTTGGCTTTCTTATGCACACTTTACTTTCTTGTAAAACTTTACAATTCCTGCCTGAGACTACTGTGTATTTTTCATAGATGTAAATGTCTTCATAATCGTGGAATAAATTTATGTACAAGATCTACTCATTGGGTTTGCTTATAGATTTTGATCATGGAAGTATATTAAATGTCTGTGAATCTAGCAGGTTTTTTGGCTATCCATGGCTACCTGCCACAAATCCATTTGAGAACAAATAATTAATACCGCAAAAGTATTGCAATAACATGATGTCATAAGATTATAAGAAAGTCAGGGAAGTTAAGTGTTAGATTATCTTTTGTTAGATGTTAGAGAAATGTTTTTAGTTTTGAAAAGTGGTCTCTTTTCTTCAGCTATATTCCAGCTTGGTGTAGAAATAAAGATGTGCAAAGTGCTATATAGAATTTTCTTAGTAGCTGGCATGTAACATAATCATTTTCCTTTGACACTTCTAGGAAGATGTCATTGGTTTTGGTAACTGATGTTTACTGGTCATGAGAGTCCCATTTTCAAAATTACACCTTTTTGTCTTTACAAATGCAAAGTTATTGTCTTTGCCCTCTACCATCTTTAGGAGATTCTTGAATGCGATTTTTATTTGTTTTTAAATATGCATAATCTGGCAAAAAAAAACCCCAAAGAAACAAAACCAAAACATAACTCAGTTTCTTCAGTCAAAAAGAAAAAAAAAAGGCCAAAACAAAACCAAAAAAACAACAAAGAGGAAACATGAGGGTCATCTACTAAAAATACAAATTTAAAGGGGTTTTCCTTTAAATAAACATTTTGGTGTTTTGAAATTCAATGACTAATGAGGGATTTTCATAAAATCTCTGGGAATAAAAAATGTATAAGGGCCTCTTGGTTCATTTAGTTCACCTCCTAATCCAGATATGAATCAAATAGACCCAGAGACTTTAATTCCAGAATTTACATACACACACACAAATGAGAGTTTGTTTCTCAGCTTTTATACATGACATTGTGTTTCAGTGCAAAAAGTACTGAAATTGTCAATTAACAAATGTTCTCCGTTCTGCATAGCCAGAAAGACTAAACCTAACTGAGGTCAAAGAAAAACACCCTCCCTGGTTTGGATACACCATTTGACTCAAAAACTCCCACCTCGTGTCAATCAATCCTATTATTCACTTATTTTTGTAACACTGATCTTTATGGCTCTTAATGCTTTTTAGTTCCACCTACAACAAACTTATTTTCTGACTTTTAACATAGCAAAAGAAAAAAATGTTTAAAAGAATATTAAACATGCAAAAAATATTTAGCCACAGTTTCTATAAAGTTTATCTAAGTGTAAATGAAACAATCATTACAAGCTCAAACATGGCAGAGAGTAAAAAGCCACTTTCTTCCTCTTTTAGGACGAAATATTCTACAAATACCTTTTACCAGCTCTAAATATTATTTCTCAAGAGAAATAAACTGGATAAGACATTACAGAAGATATAGAAGATTTGCCCTTCAATCCTGAAGTTTTAAATTTTAATTGAAAGAAGAAAATAAAAGAACTCCACCTATCTACAACCAAACTTCCAAAATACCCCAATCAACCAGCCAACTAAAAAACCACAAAGCATAAAAAACCAAAACAAAAACTCCACAAAATAAAACTGTGTGTAAAGGGTGGAAATTCATGGTACAAATGTAAAAAATCAAATAAAAGTTTTGTCAGAAAAACATATTAAAATTTTAATATTAGACTATATAATACTGGAGCTACTGTGGATTAAAAATTTAGATTATGAATTAGAAGATGGTGGATTGTGTAGAATGTTTCTGCACTCTTAAAGAGGTTTCTCATTTAAGTAACTTCAGAAGTAAAAATCTTCTCTTTCACTAAATGCCATACCCACAAGAGCTCTCATATTATAAAGCATTTAAAAGTGCAGTCACAGTCTTAGATCCATTTGTGGGAGTGATTCTTACTGGAATGATAAGAGGATTTTGGATTTCATATCTAGAACATATTGCCTTTAGAGCGAAAGATCCTCAGAAGTGCATAGGTTTTTAGTTAACCTTTTGTCCCAGGCTTTTATTGCCTTTTTTTACTTTATGTTTAACCACCCATACATATCTACACATCACTATATGCATAATTAAATAATGATTGCCCAAACAAAAAAGCTCTGTCTCCTGTTATTATTCTGGCCATAAAAACTGGGAATATTGCACATTCAAAATGTAGAAATAGCTCTGAACTTGTGTTCAGTTTAGGACTTCTCACACTTTATATATGGAGTCCCATAAGTGGTGATTAAAGCATTCAGGTGGAAAAGAAGTGGTAGCTGATTTGTTTGTATTCCGCTTAAAGAATAATGTAGATACATAGAATTTATTCCAAATATACCTGTGCAAGAGTCCATATTATTCAACAGAAGATGTCAGCTTTTATTAGCAATTGATTTTCAGCAATATACCATGTTGAAAAAGTAATAATTTGAAGAATGATTTTGTGGACAATTTTAATAGTGCAGGGCAGTGTTAATCATTTGAGTTAAGGTATGACATACAAAATCAAAGATATAAATTATTGACATTGAAAAATGGGTCAAATTCCAGCAGACTTAATATTTACTGCATACAACATGAAATTTAATGAGAGTAGCTCTCAGTTTAAGAGAGAACTTGATGGAATTGCTACATTAATTGGGCCAGTGTATTCAGTGCCATTATTATGCAGAATTACATGCACCTAGACAAAAATAAAATAAGAAATCTTCATCTTTTGGGAAAAAAAAAAGCTAAATACTAAAACATTAGTGTTCTAGCCATTTCATGTACTGAAAAGAAAATTTTAAAAAAATATTTATAAAGTAAATTACAAGCTGGTATTTTGTTTTTGAAGTCCAAATAATCCCTGAATATAATTTTCCTCAATATGAAAATTTCACTTAATAGCTATTTTTTTCTCTGTCAAGTTACAGAATATGCTGAGTTGGAAGGGATTCATGTGGATCATTGAGTCCGGCTCCTGAATCTGCACAGAACCACCCCAAGAGTCACACCTGGAGAGTGCCTAAGAGCATTGTCCAAATGCTTCTTGAACTCAGCCCAGCTTGGTGCTGTGACCACTTCCCCAGGGAGCCTGTTCCAGTCCCTGAGCACTCTCTGAGTGAAGAACCTTTCTAATGCCCAATCTAACCTTCCCCTAACCCAGCTTCAGGCCATTCCCTCGGCCTCTGTCACTGGTCACCACAGAGAAGAGATCACTGTCTGCCTCTGCTGTTCTCCTCATGAGGAAGTGCTAACTGCAGCGGGGTCTCCTCAGTCTCCTCTTCTCCAGGCTGAACAGACTAGGTTCAGCTGCTCCTCACAGGGCTTCCCTTCAAGGCCCTTCACCATCCTGATGGGCCCTCCTTTGGATGCTCTCTGACGGCTTAATGTCTTTTTTACATTATTTTACATAAAAATTCTCCCAGCACTGGAGGTGAGGCTGCCCCAGTGCAGAGTAGAGCAGAGCAGGACCATCCCCTCCCTTGCCTGGTTGTGATGCTGTGCCTGGTGGCCCCAGGACACTCCAGGATGGCCCTCCTGGCTGCCAAGGCACTGCTGGCTCATGCTCAACTTGTCATCGACCAGGACCCCCAGGTCCCTTTCCAGTTTGTCCGTACATCCAGGGTTGTCCCATCCCAGGGGCAGAATCCAGCACTTTCCTGTGGGATCTCAGCACATCATTCCTGACGTGCAGAGTCACCGAGACAACCCTTGGGGGGCTCGGAGGCCCTGGAACATTGCTAGAAGTGTCTGGTGGCTGGACTTTGATCCTACACAGGAGATGAGACCTGTATGAGGATGGGAGGATCACACGGGGATGAATGGTGAAGGGATAGATCAATTATAGAGTGAAACACGGGTTTTAGAATCCCGGTACAGAGGGGTTCTATGGAGACAAGATGGTGGAATTAGGGCGTGTCCTGTTCTTCTTCTTCTTCTTCTTGTCCTCCATCTTCTGTGGTGGTGGTGGCACTTTGAGATTGGTTCTTACTGGATATGCAC
>JAXCLO010000170.1:71631808-71641963 GCA_035583995.1 Arremon aurantiirostris | reverse complement strand
CATGGCTGACGTGCTGTGCGGACCTCTGTCGGGTTGAGAGAAGATATTGTAGATAAAAATTAATAAACACTGAAGACTGAGAAAAAACCTGAAGACTCCTTTTGTCCTTTGGAGCGCGGGCTGTCCCAAGGCCATCCCGAGCCTTTCCAGGCCATCAAAAGCAGCCGAGAACGGGACACTTTCCCACTGTGAACTTCATAGGGTTGGTGATTGCTCAGTCCCCTATTGTCACTGTCTCTCTGCAGGGCCTCCATGTCTGTGAGGGACTCAACTCCTCCCAGTTTTGTATTGTCTGTGAACTTGCCCAGTATCCCTTCCAGTTCTGGGTCCAAGTTGTTTAAATGTACTCATATTCTCTGAAGTCACACTGAATTAAATGTTTTGAAAATAATAAATTATCAGATTCCCCTTGAAACTGCACTGCAGTACACAGACTGTGTACTTAAAATGACAGATGACTAATGGAGGAGCCCAGTGCAGTGACTTTAAAGGGAATATTTTGGTTTCAGTCCCCTTACCTGTATAACTGATTGAACAGAGAAAATGACTGAAATTATGCTTATAATCCTGACTGGTATTAATGAATATGTAACATATATCCTAGCTTTGTATCAGAAGCAAACAGGTTTTGAAATTAAAAATTTTGATTTCCATACATGCCTTTGTAGGTGTCCACACTCTCATTCATTGATTTATAATGCAATAGCAGCTAAACCTCTAGCAACTGCAAGCAAGAAAAATATGCCAATTGGAAGAATATCACTTTAATAAAATATACTCCTAAACTCTGTTTCTCAATTGTTATGTATTTTCCTTTCGTGTTAGAGTGCATTTTCCAATCACTCTCTGGTGCCTCACACCTGCCAAGGTTTTGATAGACATGATAATTTTTTTTGGATGAGTTTGGAGTTTATATGTCTGAAATATTTTTTTTTCCTTGCAATCTAACTGTTTATTTGAAAAGCTACATGATCACAAATGACTTTTTTAATTAAAAATTTTCTGTGATTTATTGACCCTAGAGTGACTGATTGATTGTTTGATTTCAGAAATTGGCTTCTTTCAAAAAAAAAAAAAAAGGGTTTTTAACTAAAACAGCACTTCAGAGTACTTCATTGGGTCTAGTACATGAAAAATAAGCCAATGCAGAAGAATATAATTTTCAATAATACTTAATAAAAATGTCAATGATCTGAAGTGTCTGAAATGTTTATGATTAAGCATTTTTTATGATGAATAAATTTTGAATATATGTTTTTGGTTTAAGCTTGTGTAGCCAAGTAGTCAAGGGCCTCATCTTTTATTTGATTTCCTAATTTGTTGCATCTCCAAAAAGGAAACAAAAATTTTCATTTTGTTTTTTAGTGGTGCAAAAGGGTAAATTTCTGTCTTCTATTTAAGTCAATACAAAAATAGAGCCTCCATATTTAAAGACTTATTTTGTGAAGATACACATAATGATCCTTATTCAGCAACCTACTAAATTATTAATGCTTTTTCTTCTTTTTTAAATCCTGTGCAAGTACAAAATTAATTAATATGACTTCTTCATTAAATATACAAGTTCATATATAAATGGATTTAAGTATGTGATCAAAATTGAAATGAGGTATTTAATTGAAGATAAACCTCTCCTCTCCTCTTGGAAATGGAGAACATATTTAGAATTCATTGCATGTTCTGAAGCAGGAAGTTTTTGAAGGAACTGACAGCAAGAAAATAGAATTCCTTGAACATTTTCCTGCATCAAATGATGGTGGTTTTCTGTGGTTTTTTTCTCCCTTTCTTTACTGTCCATTGCCATTTCTCTTTCCTATTAATAACAGGCCTAGACATATTAACATCTCCATTCTTATGTATTCAGTTGAGGTAATAACATAATTTGTCCTTCAAAATCCCTGTCTTGTTACAGAACAAAATAATTCTTTTTGAAACTACAATAAAATAAGATCTGTCACTCTGTGCTTGTTAAAACAAAGTAAAAAGTATTTTAAGAAGCCAGAATACATTCTAATGTCAAACCCAGGATGGGTACTCACATTGAAAATATTGATTCACGGCTTTATAATACCAAAAACATTTTAGATGTGACAGTCTCATAGCTCTTTTTTGGACAGTAAAATATACATGGAAGTATGTATTTTGGAAAAGAAGGGCAGTTTTGAAAATGAAGACTTCAAATAAAGAGATGTGAGCTCTGTAGACAATATGTTTTTAAGTTTGAATTATATCTCTATAAATGGAAATACTCCAGAGTCTGTGCTTCATCGACAGCTGTAGCAGCAAGAAACCTCAAAAAATTCTGTTCAATCCAGCCAACAGAAAAAAACCCCAACCCATCATTTAAAAGGCTTTTTGAAAGACTCATATTCTTACATTTTAGTGGAATGTTGCTGTCATTTTAATTAATTTATTTTAAGAATGTTCATGCTTTGTATGTGTGCGCTACACTATGCAGACTTGCTGCAAAATAACAATATGATTTTAAAAAAAAGCTTCAACAGATAAAAAGTTATTTTTATTCATAAGGGAGTTGTCCTGAGATGAAATATCATCTTGGCCTTCATAGACCTTGACCTTTTCATTAGAACTGCAAAGAAATACGGATCGTGCCTGGGGTACTGTCTTCCTCACTGTGCTGAAAAATCTATCCATTGTCTTTGCTACTGTTCATGGCTTTCCTAATTTGCAGCTGGCTAAATGCTGGTCAGATTTATCCACAGTTTGTCACAGTGATTGGAAACAACAGATTGAAAAATGACTCATTTCTTTTTACTGATGGTGCTCATAACAAAACCATCAACATAAAATGTCAAAATTCTCATAGGATGTTCTACTTTAACCTTAACATGCTTGTTGTGACCAGTCTTTCCCACATATGAAATGGAAGTAACACTTAAAAATCTATTTATTAAAAAAACCGAACCTCTAATTGTTTTTAGTCAAGCTTGCATCTTCCAGGGGTATGCTCTTAATTTGGAATATGATTTTCACAATATTGACAGAATTAGCTAAACTGAGCTCTGGTGCTAGAAAAAGCCATAGGCCACAGCAAGAGGAAACTAAAGGCTTTTTCATAAAGGGAGAAACTGGGCAACAAAATCTAATATTTATGATTTAATAGCCAGAAAGAATTGGATGGGAGCAGAGGGAATACAAACTTTTTTTTTAATTTGTAACCTGAATTTTAGGGGAAAAGACCAGACAGGATCCATTAAAGTATTTTTTGTTCTTGTATTATCCCTGCCCTACTCACCTGGGCAATATATTTGGAAAAAAATGGCTTTGTTTTATTTTTTTTTTTTTATGGAAAGTTGAGAGGTTTGAAGTACCTAAAAATTACCTGGGATTTCCTGTGCTAGTCTTGTAAAACAATTTTATCTTCTTACCTGCAAGCACCATCTATCTCAGAAAGTTTCAAACCCAGTAAATGACAGTAAGCTTCATCGATCCAAAACCTGTTTTATCTTTGAATATCAGTATAAATTTTAAATTTCTGGATATTTCCCTCTCTGTTCCTTTCATTTTTTATCCTGATGCACTTAATTAATGACTTAACACCATGTGACATCTCTGTAGTGGGCTTTCAAATTTGTTTTAATCAAAAATCATAAATTAAGGTTCTCTGTAATAAGATATGATTTCACTCTTGTAATAAATGTTTTGTTTGAAAACATAAAGTTTCTGCAAGTTATTTCTTTATAATAACCTCTGGCTATTTTACTTAAAAATTATTTCTTTTCATCTTATTTAACCTCCTTGTTTAGTATCAGTCAACAGTGACTTTTGTTGCTTTTGGATCAAATTACATTTCTAGCTTCTACCTGATGTCCTCCAAAGGAGGCTTTCAATTCGTTATCCAAATAATTACATATTGGGTAAAAAATTTATCTCTGGGTCATCTGTATTATTTACTTGAATTTCAGAAGAAGTCGGAGGACCTACTGAACTGATATTTTTCCATATAGGAAAGCTTCATCAATTTTCATCATAGTTTCCCTGCTGAAATATAGGAAATATATTTCCTGTATTAGGTCGATATTCAATAAATGCCTTTCCAGGACTCATTACATTTTTAAGAGTTCTTTCAGTGACAATTTCTTGTATATGCATAGGCTGATGTGGATAATTACAGTGAAGATGGATTTAGGGAGCTGAGTATGAAGAGATTTTATGATGGGTTTCAATGTGTTGGTTTTATCTATGAATGAATTCTTACTCTCAGTACACTTTGATGATAACAATTAGAAGTAGATATTTTAGCACTAATCGTCTTTATACCCAGTTAATTTTATAGATATATTTTACATGGAAAAGACAAATGTTCATAGCTAAGAGAGTTGTATGTGAAACACCACAGGTACATGTGCAACACCCAGAGAACTACTATGTGCATTAATCACACATTTGACTATCAATTAACAAACAGTTAGTTTTCTATTGTCCATTGTGTATTTTATAATTTGATGGAGCTTCAGCAAACTGCTTGGTCTGTTTTTATTACTCATCCTTTCTGAAACTGTTATATTAATTATCTTTGAGAATATCTGGGAAAAGGTTGTGATAAGGCAAAATTAAATTACTTTTTTTTTTTTTCTGGAGACAGCTGCTATGAGTACCTTGCAGTCTGACAGCAAGGAAAGTATAATTTAAGTGGGCTTAAAATAGCCAAAGATTTCCATCGGGTCTTAGTTACAGCTCATACTGTTATTATTTAACATAGGAATGCCTCCAACTGGAGTCAGGAATTAATTTTGTTATACTGTAAGTACAGATACTATTTTTGTGGGATTTCAGTTACTTCTCTGAAGTAGTCTAGAGGTAAAATGAAAGACATGTGATTATTTTAACACTGGGGTGGTACTGAAGATAAATTTATCCTTTTTCACTCATTTTTGGTCTTTGACATTTTGCACTATTATAGGAAATACTCTTTATACAAAAAACAAAGAACACCTTTAGAAATAATGAAATCTGTCAAATGGAGGAAAGAGAGTCTCTTAAGCTTGCTGAAAAAGGAATGCCTTGTCCTTGTTTCTTTCTTACCATTTTCATGAAAAGTAGGTGAAAACTGTGAATAAATTTTGATTTCAATTCAGGTAAAACCAAGCAAAAGCTGCACTTGAAAAGCAGTTGCTGTTGAGTTTGCACTTCCATTCTTGAACCTCTTATAGGCACACTAATATTTTATCAGAGCACTTAATAGCAAGGCTTTTTTCCATGTGGGAAGGCAGGCAAACAGCTGCTTCTGCAACTGATGTTTTTGTTTCTTCTAGGCTGGAGAGGCTTTTATCCATCATGGCTGACTCAGTCACCTTTTCAGTTGAGTGCATCTTTTCCATAACCCTCAGACTTTCTGACAGCTCACATACTTCATTTAAGTGTTCTCCAAATGCAGTTTCCTCCCTCCCCGCAAAAAAATATTATTTTTGTTTTGTGTTGAATGGTATCTGATTTATCTCTGTGCATTATTTTTGTTTGATTTCTTCTCTACATCTTTGTGAAAAATCATAGAACATCAACACCAGTTGAAAGGGACCTCCAAAGATCATCTGATCCAACCTTAAAAAGCTCAAAACCAACATAAAACTCCTCAGTTTAAGGTCTGACTATTGTTATCACATTACAATAAGCCATCTATAATGGCTGGACAGTAACTATGCAGTAGGGAAATTTTTATGGATTAAGATCACAGATCTCAACATCTCTGATCTCACTGAGTACTGTCCTGTTTAGAGATCAGTGTAAATATCGTGTCTTTTAAAATAAATTACAATTTTAAAATGACATAAATATGTGAAATGAAATTGAAATCAGTGAGAACAACAATAGAAATATATGAGGGATTCCATTGAATTTTTAATTGTTTTTAAACATGCTTGAAAATTTCATAAAAAATAATGATATCTGTAGAGACAAAATTTTGCTTTTGATATAAGGAATTAAAAAAATCTCAGAAGGAGTTTACTTTAAAATGTCTGATGTTTTTTGATACATTATCCCTGTAGGAATTACTTTTTTCCTCCTGGGACAGGGCTGGAAAATAGACAGACATTTTTATATAGTGAAAGAGTCTTCAGGATTCAATAATTTAGCAAATATTTTGGAGCAACATTTTTTTTAAAAGCATAATTCATAACTTTTTCTCTTTCTTAAAGTTATCTTTGCCATACAAATGGGAAATAAAACAAACAAACAAAATAGAGATCTAAATCAAATTCGTTTGGCCAGAGCATTTCACACAGGGATGAATAAGCATAAACACAACTAGAAATTTTTCAATGCAAAATAGATGCAAGTTAGGTTCTTCAACACCCTCATAGGTTAGACCTTTGAGTTGCTGCATAGCCACTCTGCTGATTCTGTCTGTCTTGAATCACAATGCTGGAAAGCCAAAAATATAATACAAGTTACAACTCCAGGGAATATACTTAACATGTTCTAGTAAATACAGTGCTGAAAAACAAGATACTTTATTCTTTGCCTTAGGCTTAGTCTACATCATGGAGATAGTGTACAAAGAAAATTTTGGTTATTGCAAAACATAATATTTTCAGTTTAATTTTTTCTCCCCTGATCCTTAAAGCAAAGTGCTAGTAGGCACAATAAGCTGTTTTCACAGCTTAATGACTTTCAATTCAATCAAAAGAGGTCTTTGAGCATTTTAGTAAAAATATTGCTAACTCCTACAAATGACTGATTGACTAACTTTTATACCAAAGTCATTATCCTAAGCTTACATTCAAGAGATAGAGCTCTAATTGTAGGAGTCATGTCACAGTTTCACTTTGTACTGTCAGTTAACACTTTCTCTCTATACCATGAAAACAGTAAATTCCAATTCTCTTTTATTAAAGAGCTTTAAGGCAATTTTCTTCAACAGGTCCTCAATCTCATGACATGGCCCTTCAGGAGCTGAAAGCAATAAAAATATTGTCAAGATGGAAAACCTGCAGATTAACTAACAAAGCACTACCAACAGTTGTTCTGAGACTTCACATATTACAAATATATACTAAGAAAATAACTAAGATCAAACTTAGTGCATAGGTCATATTTAGGAATTTTCTTGAGTTGCTACATTGGTAAGGTTAATAAAAAGAGTTAATATAGAAATACTCTGGGCTCTGGGATTGTACAGGTATAGCTATGAAAAAGTAATTTATCCAAAGCCTTGTATTTCCTCAATGTTTTAAACACTTAGAATAGAAAGTATGTCTGGTGGTTAAGCAACAATATTTAGTAAATGCTGACAATTGTTCAAACTATTGGAAAATTCTACACTGAAAAAAATATTAAGCTTGTGTTTTGTTTTGGTTTGGTTTGGTTTTTTTAAATTACTTTTATAATAAAGGAAATAATTGCTTTCCTTTATTGATAAACTGTTTTTGATAGCAGCAGGTAGTCCAAATCTCTGGACTTCATTAATAAGAAGAGCTCTTGGCACTGCTGACTTTATTAAAAAGAAGAGTAGGAATAGGGCAATATCTGTATTAAGAATTTCCCTTTTCACTTGTTTGCTTTAATTCTTTATATCTTTAATTCATTATTTTGAATCTTCAAAGGAATTTGGGTTAAAGCATACTCAAAAATTAGGACCTTGTCTCCTGGAGCTTTTTCCAAAAGTCAGATTTAATATTGGCAGAATACATATGAACTTTACAGATGGAAAATTGACAAAAAAGGATGTGAAATGACTTATCATGATCTGCCAGGGATTGCATCAAGCTGCCCAGTAACAATGTTAGATAGATAGAGAAACACAATGGTGTGGGGAGAGATTCGTATTCTTTCCCCCTCAGTATTGCCTGCGCACTCTTCTGTATTCTCTCATTTATGTTATTATTCCTAAACTCTTGAATCACAATGACATGATCTATTTATCGGGACAAATTTTCATTTGCTAGATTTCAAAGTTTGTTATTTTTTTTCTCTTACTCCTTGGAAGAGCATTGTGATATCTTTGTCACAATGAGAATTAAAATTCTCTTTAAAGTTTATTTGGGTTTACTAAATGTAATATCCTTATACTACAGTAACATTTTACAATGAACACCAGGTATTCCATTTTCAAATGATATATCCATCTATAATGACTTAAACCTCAAGAAACAGTCTTCATCACTTCTGCTGCATTCATTACTTTGGCTCCCCATGTATATCCTTTTTCTATACAGTAAGATGACAGCTAGAATAATTTGTTTCCTACCTATTATTTAATAAATGAGATACTTCAAAAATAAAATAACAATGAACTTGTATTTATTGTTCCTTTGCCAGCATGTTAACTGTTATCTGTGAGGGACATTATTCTTTTCCACAAGAACAGGTCTGAAGAGACAAGTAGGAAAATATGGCACTATGAAAGAACTTGCTCTGTAAATTAAAGTTGATACAGTTTTACCAAGACTTTGTTCAGTGATCTTGACAAATAGGAATAGTTCATGTTCTAGAGTCTCTCCCAAGTGCAGGCTTCTTTGTTCACAATAAAAATCACAACTATAGCTTGCCTTTTCTATGGAGTAGAGCTCAGCTCAGTGCAGGGACAAAGATCCTCTGTATTTCCCTATTCCAGGAATCTGCACAATGCAGAGGACCAGAAGTATTAAACTTGTGAAGATTCGCAGGAGACAGCACACAGGGAGAAGGCAGTTTTGTCTCCTCCCTAGAATATGCCAGTTACTTCAAGTATGTATGAGAATCTTTTCCACAGAAGGTGGCAAGAGTCTCTTCCTGCCCTGAGGTGAATTGTGATCAGAGAGAAATGAAAAGAATGTCAGAGTTCAATCTTTAGTTTTTCATGGAGCAGTGGAAAGGTTTTATGCTCTCAAAGACAGAGGTTAATCCAGTTTTCCTGTTCTAAGTTACCTGATTTCACCACACGCACACACACACACACACATACACACACATGTATATATAAAAGGTTTACTCTTTGATGTTCTTCTTGTCCAGGAGAACTGATCTATACAAAATTAAACAGATCAATATATTTTTCTGCACTAAAAATAGCAAAAACTATAAGCCAGAGAGAGAACTGGAAGAAAAGCACTTATGAAGTCTGTAACCCCCTCTTCTTTCAGTAGTATTAACACTCTAAGCATAGCAAAGATAAATAGAACTGTGTAAAAAATTAAAAGAAAATCAATTTTCTTCAAGCAGAATAAAACCCCTTAAAATATTCTGGTCAAGCAAACTATTATAGATAAGATATGAACAACCTTATCAACTCACTGAGTTGAAACATATTAATAAATGATATATAGACTTCTAAAGCCAAAGTTGATTGAGGCCATTTCATCTATAAAATAATTTTCTCCTATTAATAGGATTCTTTTTTTAATAAGCAGTTAAATTATGTGCTTTTGTCATTATTGGTAATTATAGTACTGAGAAGTTATTCATATAATAATATTGAGATAAAACAGTTCATTAGTTCACATAAAGTTAGCATCCAATAATACGTCCCATTGAGCAATTCACAGTAATTTTCACCCTTATAAATTCTCTTTCTAGGGAAAACTGTTTGAGAGATTTATTCTTTTAAATATTTCAGGACAATTCATCTTTTGTGTCTTAAGCTCAGTATTTAGAATAAAAACCAAACTAAAAAAGACACAAAAATTAGTTTTACATTTAATTACTTTAGTTTTTAGTTAATTTCTTTACAAATATTTTTAAAAGCTGTCTGCCTCACTGTGTTTTCTTAGTTCCCTAAGAGGTCATTAAATTCATAATAGGAAAACAATAAAACATTGCATTTCTTTCCTATTAAGCTTACTTCTAGAATCTGCAACAATGATAATTCTACTATGCTCTGCTTCTCATTTTCAATTGTCTTGTTCCACAGCTATTTTGTTCAACATCTAGAGAGGAGTATTTGAATCTTGCTTTCCAATACAACACCCTAGTAAACTTTGTCTGCTGTCTAGAGACTAAACTAATTCATAATTTTCCCTCTGTCTCTTCATCCAAGTAATAACTAAGTAGCATATATACAAGCTCTTCAGAAGAGACAGGAAAGGAAGAAGAGGTGGAGGGGTGGCCCTTTATATTAAGAAAACTTTTGATGCCGTCAAAATTGAAACTAAGGAAGATGGAGTTGAATGTCTATGGGTAAGAATAAAGGGGAAGGCCAACAAGGCTGACACCCTA
>JAXCLO010000170.1:71569900-71623674 GCA_035583995.1 Arremon aurantiirostris | reverse complement strand
AGGGAAGGGAAGGGAAGGGAAGGGAAGGGAAGGGAAGGGAAGGGAAGGGAAGGGAAGGGAAGGGAAGGGAAGAAGAAATTTAAGTTAGATTGGAAACATAAAAGTCCAGACACTTCTCTGCTAATGCCTATGAAAATCAGAGACGTCTAGGACAGGCGTTTGCCTAAAATATTCTATTAGGTAGGATGGACCATATGTTTGTCACTGTTCTGGTGTCTCTTAGGCTATAATTTGCTCCAAGACATCAAAAAAATGTCCTATGCTTTCATGAATAAATTGAAATTTCCCTGGAAAACATTTAGGCTGCAGCTCACAACAGAGAATTCCATCCATTTTATTGCTGAACAGAATGTTGCTGCAAAAACTCAGAGAAATATGCATGAGAATATGTATACATTCTAGGTTTTCTTCCAACTCTCCAGTACTCAGGAAAATAGGTATATACTTTCTGTCTTTTACAAAATGGCACACCACTTTCTTCATAGCATTCTTTTTTTCTGTAATGGGCAAAAAGATGAAAGAAAATATTCTTTTTTTAAAGGACTATATAATTGTTTTAACACAGGCAACAAGATGATATATTTCAACTAACTTTTGATGAATAGTAAGGAAAAGCATAACAGCCAATGAAATAACTTTAAAATTCATCAGATGATTTCCAGAAAAGAGGTGTGTGAAATTGCATCAGGAAACTGGGATCTTTTTGTTTACCTAAACAAACTCTGGTGGTTTTTTTTGTTTTGTTATGGATTTTTTTTTATCTGTCATGATTATAAGCATCATTTTCATAAACTTTTTTCCCCAAAACTAACTAGAGATGTTTTGATTTCCTTAATAAAGGCAGTAAGTTCAAATTAGAAATTTGGTCCCTTAATAGCTACAGAATTAGTGTTTTACCTGTTGAACTCAGCCTTTTGAGGCTTAGTTAAAAAATTTGAATAACTTTTGTAAATTGTGCCGTATATGATGTGTATCATAATGTCTTCTCAGGTAATTAAGCTCTTATCATGAGCAAGATGGCAAAATTCAGCAGTATTAAACAATCAGTGTATTATTTATCTTTTGTAGACACACACAGTCGCTAAGTACCGTATATGTTATAAGAATAATTTTTCTTTTAGGTCAATAAGATATAAAACTTGAAGTTGCAAAACCATTCACATTTTTAGGATTTTTGTTGCTCTGCCAAGAGATTCTCCACTGAATCTCTTTTTCTAGTCCTGCTGCTGCTCATAATCTGTAGATCTCATGTAGATTTACACAAGTATAATACTAGAGACACAGTTCATAAACTACTAGTGTAGCAAAGCAGAAAAGGAGGACTTTTGAAAGTCTCTGGTTTGTGCTTGCAGAAAAGATCAGGGCAATGTGATAGACACTGTGAGAGCTAGAAACTGTCTTTCTCGGAAAAAACATTGGAAGTGGCCCTGGATAAATGCAAAAGACAAGGTACATGACAGCTTCATGGCAAGACAAAATTACTGTAGGATGAAAAGTAAAACACAAAGGTAGAAGGTAAATGATAATGAAAGGATTCACATCAATATTATTTCAAATAAGATCAACCAATAATGATCAAAGAACAAACAACCAAACTCACCCATCAGTCAAAATTAGATTGTAGCTGTAACCCAGGTCAACATTACATTTCTGGGCATGTTTGCCAACATCTAGTTGGATCTTCATTTTGCAGCTGTCAGTGATGCCCTACAGTGGTAAATGAATACTAGTGTGTTAAATTGGAAGTTCAGAAAACTGCAACGTTTAAGACTAAATTAATAAGTAATGATAGCCTTAATAATTGTCTTTTGTATAAAATCTGTAACTTAGAGTTGCAATGATAACCCTCCTTTTTTTTCCAGTAGTTGTAGATTGAAAGCATATCAACTAAACATTAGCACTGTTATTTTTTGTAAATGACACATTTTCCTTCCCTTAATTTGCATCTAATGCTAACTCCTCGATACATCTTCAAATTTAGCAGTTTTTCAGACATCTAAAGGTTATCACTGGCCTTCTTGAAATAAAGGGCATCTTTACACCTCATAAGTGTGTTACCCAAGACCATGAAATTCTATCATGGGATGTGCTAATGGCTGCTCTGGAAGGCAGACCCATTTATGCATCATGAAGAAGTGATGAAGAGAGTCCTTAGGATGGAATATATTTTGTCAGCTGTCAAGCTCAAAATCATAGGGTAGCTTGCATATTGATATAAAAGGCCAAAGTGAATCTTGAGTGTTGGTTTCATTGGCTTTTATAAGACTTTACAAGACAGGACTGCTGGGGTATGACTGATCACTGCGTTTGAGTCTCAGTCATTCATCATAGGATATTAACTTCTCCTAATTACTTGGTGGTTACTTTAAGACATGATGTCAGTTATTGCTTCTTGGCTCAGTGACAGTATTGAGAGCTGATGTATAAATTTAACTAAGCATTTCATTTAGTCTGAAATGTTTTATCCAAGACCACATCTGGATCACTACGGTGTTTCGGGGCTCCTGAGTACAAGTGAGACAAGGACATACTGCAAAAGTCTACCAAAAGGCCAGATAAAGACTTTGAGTATCTGTCACACAGCTTAAAGTGGACAGAGCTGGGCTTGTTCAGCCTGAAGAAGAGAAGGATAAGGCACAAATGAGCAATCTCTAGAAGTACATCGTCATGGAAAGTAAAGAGGATGGAGCCAGGATTTTTAAGTGATGTTCAGCACATGAACAAGAGTCATTGGGTGTAAGAGCCATAACAAGAAATGCAGGAGGACAAGAGGCTCTTCAAAATTCAGTTTATTGCATCCAGGATGTTACAAAAGTCCAGGGTGGTGGGTGACAGAGTCTGTGCCTGCAGCTGTCAACTCCAGCTGTAGACAAGCCTGAAAAGCCTTTAGTTTTGGTTACAGTGCATTATATGCTTTTCTTTGCTGGGTATCTTAATACATAAGAACCAGTCTATACCTTTACTTTTACCTATAGCCTATCATAAGTACTATAATTACCATATTCATGTTTCTATTCTCCAATCACAAAATGTTAGTATGTTACAGTTTAAGTTAGAAGCTGTTTTCTTGCAGTGGAAAATTCTGAGACATTTTTCTACTTGCAGCATCAGCAATCTTGTTTGACTGTGGAATCTTTCTGCTTAGTAAAAGATTCTTCTGTTTGAGGTGGGTTTATCCTTTTCTCTAAGTCATAAAATCCCCTTCTAACTAACATACCGTTTTCCTTCTTAGTAATCCAGTAAGACTGGCTCAGCAATTCTTTTCTTCTTTATCAAAACTTGCTTTCATTTCTATTCCTTCTTCAGATTCTACATTCAGGAATCTTTCTGCCAAGTGTACATATCTGTGAGACTTTCTTGTCAAACTTTCATCCATCCCAACAACTGGCCACAAGCTGAAATGCAATAAATTCTGCCTAAATGTTAGAGAATTCTTTTCCACTCTTAGAATGGCTAAATATTGAAAATTTTTTGTCTGAAGAGGTTGCAGAGTCTCCATCCTTGGACGCATCCAAAACTGGACAATGTCCTAAGTAAACTTTGTACTTGGCTTTCCTTGAGCAGGCCATTGGATGATTGGGTGATTTCCAGCAGTCCTATGCAATCTCAATGATACAGTGGTTCTGCGAATGTGTGAAACATTTTGTGAGTTTTTTCTTTTGCAAAATGGAATAAGAAATATCAAACTAAGCAGTAGCTTTCTGTAGACGTTGGTGTCCACTGTGAAAAGGAAAGGATACATTATTAGTATTGATCTCCTGATTTCCATATCTTACTTCCAGAGTTACATGGTCATCTAAAATATGAGTACAGCCAAAATCAGAAGGCTGGCATGGAGTAAAGACTATTGTATGTGTCTTCCCAACATTTCATGTGGTAATTCTAAAACTTTTGAAAGAGCAAGCAGATATTTTTAGCAAATTTTTCTTAGCCCTTCTACTGAAGTTTTTTCTTTTTGCAAAAAAGTTTCACAATTTTTTGTCTTAAGACAAACTAAGAATGATTGCAATAAAAATGTAATTTACAGAATAGCTTTGATTTAGAGTCCCAGGAGCAGAAGAAACTGGATTCCATTCCTTATCCAGGAAAAAATAAAAAGGTTTAACAGATCTCTAATTGCTCAGCTTCCTGTGGTACTTTGAAAATTTAGGTATGCGATCATCAGGACACTTAAGTCTAAAACAAATTCTTAAAGGCGTGTTCCTTTGCTAAATGGCATCATCTTCCAGAAATTAATATTTGACTTAGTCAGAAGATGCAGTTTCATGTTTCTTCATACTGAGATTCTGAATTAATTGTGTAAAGTGAATCTGCAAAACCACATCCTGTATGGATGGTTTACTTTAAAGGATGTCTTACTTTAAAATTACTTTAGAAGTGAATAAATAATAATAAAAATATTCTACCAGAGTGTAGGGAGATTTAATTCTTAATAGTTTATACATATTTGTCTCCCATGCTAGTGGAGAAAAAGAAGGCATTTGTGAGGTTATTATCTGTAGGTTTTTGGATATTTACTCTAGGATAGTATTAATAATAGCCTGCAAGTGGCACATTCTCTCCTGTGGTGATAAAAACATAGGTTTTCTTGCTTAGTGGTATACTTGTAGAAATTTATATTCTGTCAGGTAAATTTGACTTAGAATTTACAAATCAAAACCAGTTTTCACTACCTAATATACTGGAAAGAGCTTGCGCATTTTATGGAAACGGTGTAGAGACTTCTCATTATTTGTTTTCCCAACTCACTTGTCTAGTTTACAATGTAATATTTCAATAATCATATGGACAGAAAGAGTCTATACATCATAGCATCATTATTTTCTGTCTTTGGGATTTCTGGATAAATGCCTAGAGCACAGTATGATTGCTGAATATGCTACTCATAAGTTGAGTTTCAGTACTGATCCTTAGTGACTGAGAGAAGTATTATTTTAAATATATCATAGATATACAGAAAAATCCCATTAATACATAATTGTGCACAAAAAATTTAAAATCATTTTATGGCTGTGAAATCATCCTAGACAAATCTGTGTACTGCACCAGCCTTCCAAAAGTGAAATCTAATTTTTAGTTTATTTCAATGTGAAATTAGTTGTGCATGATATTCTTTTGGTAGGAACGGATACGGATTTGGTATATGCAGCAAATACTGAAAATCACTTGTGAAAAAGGGAGTCTTTGACATCTTCTGCTATGGTAAGGACAGAGAAATGTTACAGTTTTATGCCAGTTATTTTCAAATAAAATATTGAAATGGAAGCTAGTTCTGCAGAGGAAAACTCAAGTAGATTTAGAAAGCAACATAATCATAAGATCAAGAAAGTGCGAAGCTGGTTGCCAAGAATTGGAAAAAAATATAGGTTAAGGAGGAGGAAATTGGCTTTTTTTTCCATTTCTTTTTTATCACTATTATTTTATGGATCATTAACCCATTGCACTTTTTCCCTCCCCAAGGGAAAAGAAATTAATCAGTTTAGATATCTTCAATTTCTGTAGAAACAAACACTCATGTTTGAGGTGCTGGACTATTAAACTATTTGAGAGTGAAATAAAAGACAGAAAAAGTAAATATTCATTTAACATAAAATTTCCAAGGACTGAGATTAATCAAAAAGCTGTGAGATGTGTAAAATAAAAGATTTTCTGCAGTTTGTGCTGCAAATTTCTAATGGCTTGGTTCTAGAGATTTTGGTAAGAAATTAAAAGTGTTCAAATTGCAATCACTATATATGCTACTGCTCCCCACCCTCCCCATCATATTTTGTTCATTATATCTCCTCAAAAACTACTGACTATGAGCTTGCAATGTGTGAGCTAACAATATGTTTTCCATTGTAAAGGAAGTAATGTCACAGAAATATGAATAGAGTAGAGGATCTGTATGTGGACAAGAAGCTAGTCTTTCTTCAGAAGCAAATTTTGAAAAAGTGGTGACAGATAATCTTCTTAACATGAATATCTAGTGCGGTGCTGTGGCAGGGAAAGAGAGTTTATTTGTTCTATTTTTTTTCTTGTTTTACAAATAAGTGGGAAAATTTAATAGGAGCAAGAAAAGTTATAATGCTAGTGTAATATCTAATTTATTTAAATCCTATAATTCAGTTGATGACACTGAAGAAAGGATGTTGAAACAGTTAAAAATGTTTCAGAGACAAGCAGTGAAAGTAATTAAGCATAGCAAAATGTGCCTTAAGAGATACTGTGTCAAAACTCAATTTGACTACTGAATAGCTCATAACCAGAGGGATATGATGACATTAATTAAGTACCTGTATGGATGTCAGAGTCTGAGTAAACTGAAGTTGACCATAACTTTAGACAGTACTGTTTCTACTGTATCTTTGTCTTAAATGTCATTTACTTAAAAAAAGGAAGAAAATTAAACTGTCTTTCCCTGGATGAGGTAGTCATTTGAAAAAAAAATCATAAATTACTGAATAGCTATTTTAAAAGTGAAGAATGGTATATGATTTTGCCAGTGCTGAAGAATTTTTCCAGAAATTTTCCGAAGAGTTGGATTTGCAGCTGTGATATTTATTCAGCCATTTAAAAACTAAAGTGATTATTTAACAAGTTAAAACCAAAAATTAGAGATCAGAATTTTTCCTCTGAGAAAAACAAACTAAACAAAAAATTCCAACTAAAACTCATACCAGAGCAATACAAAAACTGTAAGAATATGCAGAATACAAGAAAGATCCTGAAAAGATTTTGCATTACTTCACAAAAATTGAGTCCAATGTAAGGAAAAATGAGGAAGAAAATTATCTCAAAGAGTTTTTATTTTGCTGAGTTATGGAAAAGTAATTTACTTTCTAGAAATTCATCCAAGGTGAGGCTTAACTTTGCTTTCACAACACAACTTTTCTAGCCTGATACATTCTAACTTTGAACAGAAGGTCTGACAGAAGTGACCCTGATGCAACTGGGGAGTTCAGCAAGGACTCCCTGGTCACAGAGATAATTCTCAGGGAATGTTCCTGGTGAGATGCTGTGCCAGTGGAGATAGAGATGGCTGTTGGACACAAATTAGTCACCACAATAGCTTAGTAAGTAAGTGTGAAAATTCAATCTCAACGCCTTGTGTTTGAAAACTAATTCTCAAGCAGGCAGGTAGTACAAAGATTAGTGAATTGTTCCTGCCTGTGAAGAAAAAGAAGTCTTGCTTGTGCATAAAATAAAGAAATATAACCGTTTCAAAGGCTGGAAATTAAACGTAACCATATAGGGCTACTGATAATATGTGTTAGCAGTGGTGATAAATAATCTTTGAAACAATTCCCAGTTGCTACAGGACATTCTTGATGACTAAATTTTAATCAGGGAGTTGTGTATATCTAGAAGTTAAGATTTTTAACACTGGTTAGTGGAGTGAAGCGACTTGCAAGAATAATTATGGCCATGAATCCTATGCTACTCTTCTGCTTTGTCTGTGCTGATACTGCAGTTCATTAGGAGCCAAATCACTCAAGCTGCCTCATCCAATTTGTGCAAATGCTGATAGAAAGACTAGATAATAGACATTTGAACTTTTAAGTGAAAATGTGGCTCACCTAGCTTCTCAAGTAAGAATATTCTCAAAAATGTATTGGGACAAAAATTTTGAACATTTGAGCTACTATGGAGTGATAAGTAATTGTCTGTATTCCTCATTATTATTTCCTGTGATAAACAATCAAATGACCCATGTGTTATCCTCCTGTACAAAATTTCAGTAGTGAAAGTAATTATTAGATATACTGCTTGCATAAAGAACAAAGTTATTTTTGCATTTGAAGTCTATTATATTATGATTGGTCAGTGACTTCTGGCACTGGTGAAATAATCTCTGAGTATTGCTTGACTCCCTTTCTTTTCTTTTCTTTTTTTATGATTACTTGCGATGTTTCAAAAACTGAAATTGTTGCCATTTCAGTAACTTTAGCAATAGAGTTTGATGCATATCATGCTTGCCAAACACAAGGAATTTTTGTAGTATGTAACTGATTTTAAGAGTACAACAGTGTAAACACAAACTTGTCATGAGCTTTTGACACCAAAAAGTTAAATAGATTTCTCAGCATGATCCCACAGTAATTCTGAACATCCCCTCTTCCTCCATCTTCCCTGCAGTTTTATTGCTGAGTATGACATATGTTGTGGAGCATCTCTTCGGTCAGTTTAGGTCAGCTGTCCCAGTTGTGTATTCCTCAAATTCTTGTGTGTCTTCAGCCAACTCACTCTCAGGGCAGTGTGAGAAGCAGAAAA
Source organism: Arremon aurantiirostris (assembly GCA_035583995.1). Lineage (NCBI taxonomy): Eukaryota > Metazoa > Chordata > Aves > Passeriformes > Passerellidae > Arremon > Arremon aurantiirostris. The sequence continues at coordinate 71,615,421 of JAXCLO010000170.1, read as the reverse complement.
GACTTTGGTGCTGTGCTAGCACTGTTCAGCAGCAGCTAAAAAATTAATGTGTTATCAACACTTTTGGTCACAAAAGCACAACATAACACCATACAAGCTGCTAAAAAACCAAAGAAAAAGCCTCTATCCCTGTCAAAATTATTATATTTAGTGAGTCAGAATCATCAGAACTAAATTTACTTCAGCTCTGTCAATATAATGCAAGGTTTTTATATTTTTATGCTGATGTTTGCAGACTTATATCTCTAGCAGAAATTAAATGGATGACAAAACAGGTGTTGCAGGAACTCTTGGTTTTGGAACATGGATGTATAAGATCCTCTGGTGAACTGACTTGGGTACCAGAGGGTTTACTCCTGCTCTGCAGTGGAATTATACATTTTAGTTTGGGATAGAGGATCAGTTCTTCTTCAACTGAATTTGCAGTTCACAGCATCTGATGAAGGCAAAGGCCCTGAGACTGTAACAGACCATGGCTTTCAGGTCTGTTCCTTTTTCCTTATATTTACAAATTTTGGTCTTAATAGCATCTATTTTTGCAAGTGTTGTCATAAAAGGTTTAATTAATTTATATCAACTAAAGATTCCCCTTTAAGAATCCTCTTTAAAATTAATAGGATTTAATTGCTCACACTTTTACATGCAAGTTAATATGGTCCAACAGGCATTGCTTCTGCACAAAAACAAACAGAGTGAAATTATAATTACAAGTAGAACAAGAAGAGCAAATTCATCTAAATTTATGCAAGCTTTATGTCTAATTTTTAAAAAAATCTTATTTTAATTTCATTTTTAACACACATTTCTTTCTACTCTCTCAGTACTAACAAGAATCAGGGAGCAGTCAATAATACCGAATATGATTTGGAGTACATCAATGTTCCATACATTCATGTGCTGTAAAGACAATTCTAAGCAAGTCTTAATAAAACTGGATGTTAATTAACCTAGCCTAGTCCTTGTACCTAAGCTGATTTATTGACAGACAACAGCAAAGTGTAGTAGTAGGGAAAGGTTTTGCAGTTTTAAACCATTAATTCTAACTTTTTTTTAGCCAATTATGTACAGATAACAAAATTTATATAGAAATAAACTTTTCCCAAGGCTCAATAAGGAGTTTATAGAATTTGTTGCAAACCAGAAAAACTCATAAGTGGTAGATGGGAGGAAACTTGGAAAAGAGAACATTACACAGCAAAGACACAAGAAGGGAGGTGATATTCTTGTACTGTAATGTTAGGTATTGGTTTTGTTTCCTAAGCCTATTCTATCTCTTTTAGAGCCTGGTGGTTTTGTTGATTTGCTTGTTTATTTGATTGATTGTGGGTTTTTTTTGTTTGTTTGTTTGTTTGGGTTTTTTGTGGTTTTTTTGTCTTTTTTTAATATTTGGGATTTTTTTGTTTCGGTGGGTTTTTTTTGGTTTTTTGGTTTTTTCCCATCTAAAAGGCTCATTCTTGATTGTGTTTTAATAACACCTGATTTTTGAGATTTAAAAATATTTGACATTTCAGAGAGCATAATTAATAAAAGGTGCTGGAAGATCCTCTTCAAATATTTATTTTGTAGTGTCTCAGTAAAATATCTGGTGTCAATACTCAATACTTAGACATAGTTTATTGATGCACATCTGCTCCACAAATTAAATAAATTTTGTGATTTCCTGAGTTTGGCCCTAACAATCCATGAAATACCTGTGAAAACATTACTCGCCGCACTGTTCCTTGCAGTGAGAAAAGCTGTGACAGATTGATTTTACACTGACTGATTCAGTTTTTGAAAGTGAAGCATTGTGTTAATCCATAGGCTATTTAAATCACAGGAAGAAAACAGATGTATGAGAATAAATTAATCTTTTGTTTCAGACTGTTACTAAGTATTGTCCAAAGAAACATTCTGCAATGTTTTTTCCAGACAATTTTTGTCAACAATGGCAATATAATAAATTGATTTGTTCAGTGGAGATGCTTCATTCATTTATAGAAGAAACAATCTGCAGATAATTAGCGATGAACTAAACAGACTTTGATATACTGTGCGATATTCAGACTTTGATATCCTCCTTGTGCTCATTTCCTGGGGAAAAAGCTAACTTTAAAAATGACCTTCTTATACAACAGAAACACACTAATTGAGTCCCAGTTCCTCAAGCTTTTCCTTACCTCTTAAAGGGAGTATTGCAAGGAGCAACTGTTGAGATGGTTGTCATTCTCAATGTGCACGAACTTAGAGAGAACTGGCTGATTATGTGGATTTACATTGTGTCTCCTGATCTGAGTCAATAAAAATAGATATGCACAGGATGTTGCAAGTTCAGAGTAAAGAACAGTGTCAGTTGTGGAAAAAAAAATATAAGGAAAAAGAAAGTAAAAGAGGTTGCTCACAACTAGAATTCATGGGGGACTGTCAAAGTCTCTGCTCCCGAAGGGAGATTGTTCTCCTGTGCTAAGAGTTCGGAGAGAGAAAGGGAGTTCTGCTTCAGAAAGAGCAGACTGGCAGTGATTCCAGGTGGAGTAGAGTGGTGGCAAAAGACTGGAGTAAAATTCTGCAAAGTAAAAAGAAAGAAAAGCAAGCAAACAAAAAAAACCAAAGAAAACCATATCAGCATTTTCTAATTTCATCTTTAATCCTTGATCTTGTTTATCATTCTTTTCACAAGAAGAAAAGTGGACGAAAGTGGAATTGGGAGGAGATGGCAAAAATTAAATGGTGATGGTAGTTTAATTAATTGCCCTAACTTTGAAATGGCAATCTGTACCCTCCAAGTATATTGAACACTATGAGTCAATGGAAAAAGAGAGGCACAATACCTACCCGGGATCCAATTTATACAAGGAGAATGTAGAAAAATGCCACATAAATATTTTATTCTGCCACAATACTGGAAAATATATTAGTAGCTTTCAGTCATATCTCGAAAGAAGGCCAGCAGGAGTAAACTAATTAAAAATATCACAGTTTCAATGGACTTCCAGAATGAAAATATTGTTGAAGCTTTTTTTTTTTAATATATATTTATTGTGAGAAAATCTGTTGCACGGTATGGAGATTATTACTGCCCAAATACTGTGATTCGATTATTTCAAAGGTTTGTATGAGATTTTTTCAGCTGAAACACCTCCACATTTTTATTAACATGTTGGACACGGTTTTTAAAAGACGTTTTTGTAGTCACAGGACATGGGGTAAAGGTTTTAAACAAAAACAAATTACAACCAAGCTTGAAACGAAGAAATTTTTTTATGAGGGTGTTATGATCAGGTTCTTAAAAATGTTAAAATTGTCTCTGCCTAAATTAAGGTGCAAACAGAATCATATGCTAAAGTCAATGGTATGGATTTTATTTAATAGTACATATGCCAGAGAGAGAAAAAAAATGAAGAAAAATAAATAAAAAAAGAAGTGGGGGACCAGAAAGATAGTGCCAGATTAAAGAAAATATCACCACTCTTGTTCAGAAAAATTGCTGAGGTTTAAATTGTTGACAGTGTTTTTAAAGAGAAAAAAATGTTATCAGACTATGTCTGTTAAAATATGCATCTTAGGAATCAGAACTACATTAGATGGAAGAATAAACAATATATTTTGAATGGTGTTATTTCCCTTTTGAATCTATTGAAAGTGTGAAAAGGAATTAATTTTAAAGTTAATTTCATCCAATGTTAGCCACATCATTTGTGGTAGGTGTTTTCATTGATTGTGTAAAAAGAAACTGAATGAATGTGTAATTTAATGTCTTTGCTCCCTGGGAAATACCAAAGAATATTTTGTTCTCAAGTATTTTTCTGTCCACAGCAAAGGCCAGTGTGACTGTACTAAACATCCACTGGCAGAATGGAGGGGAAACAAAGGACACAGAATCAGCTTAAGAGAATGTCCATGGTTGCAGATGTTTACCTTGATACTGAGAAGATTTATACCAGATCTTAACTTTATGCTCTGTGAGCAGTCCTGGTAAATTTAGATGGACTATCAGAAAGCCCAAAGTTAAGTGAATACACATTTTTTTTGCAGAATAATGAGTTTAGTTGCTTTTTTTTTTCCCCCTCCCTGGGAAACAGTACAACATACTGGCGTGTATATCTTATTGAAAAGAATATGGACCTGATCAAAAGCATAACTTTGTGGGTTTTTAGTATTTGCAATTTTCCTCATATATGCTACAGAGTGTATTTTTGGGAGTTTCCAACTAGATATTTCTTCTTGGCTAAGCTCTGTAAGCATTTGTTAGTTTAAGGTATTTCAAATGGAATTATACTCTAATAATGTTAGAGTATTTGAAGTATTTCAATATTAAAGAGAAATAGTATTCTTATTTTCATAAAAAACCATTTCCCTTCAATCTTGATGCCACTGATAAAAAGAACGAAGATATACATAGCTGTTGCTAAACTAGAAATCTAAAACTTGATCTAGGGTTACTTAATTCCTTCTTATATGTATAGAAATAATAAATAGGTGAGATGCAAATGCCTACAAGATGCTCATTGTGAGTCCTAATCAGTCAGGCTGAGGGACATAAATTGATAAAGTTCCTGCACACTCAGGCTTATGGAAAATGTCATCTTTATGCTCTGTCTTGAATCAGGTTACTGAGATGCTTATATTCAATGCTTTTTAAATGGGGATTCAGTTGCATTGTTTAGTAGGCAACTCTCATAACTCGAGGTCTTGGTTTTACTTTATCCATTGTTTCTGCTTTAATTTCCTTTGGGAATCTTATCAGAAAGAATAGAGTGTAACAAGCAAAAAAAATGTCCTGATCAGACTGAATAAGGGGAAAAAATTGCAATATGGCAAATTCTGATGTGAGAATTTCTTGATAAAAATCTTTACTTAGAAGCCTTGCTGGATCAGTCTGCCTGGAAAGACGCTTGCAAGGACAGCAAATTTGTCTTATTCTGAGCAGTCAGAAACATTTAAAAGTAAAAAAAAGAATATTCAAGTAAAAAAGTAATGTACTTTAATGAAAAAAATCAGTACAGTTGTTTGTCATATATATTGCAGAAGGAAATAATGTCTTTTATTTAATTTGATAGAATGGGAACCAAGAAATTATGATAAAAACAACAGAGAGAGATCTGTACCTGCCTAGGTTAAGAATGAGAATAATTCTTTTTATTTTTGTAGGGAGACTTGAGATAAAAAATGTTTCTTGATAAAGAAAACGCAAAAAAAAAAAAAAAAAGTTTAGGAAAGAGAACCAAAACCTGAACAGAACACAGGGAAGACTCACAGTATAAATGGACTGAGAAGCACTTTGGGATAATGAATATTTTTAGGGCGAGAATGTTGATTTCATAAATAAGACAAGAGAAAGGAGCTCCCTGGTGTATTGAACGAGATCAAAGAGAAAGAATCTGGTTAACCAGTGGCAAACATGGGGGCCAAGATGAACCAGGTGAGGAAAAATGTTCAGGTAACTAAAATTTCCTTCTAAGGGGGTAAACAGTGAAATAATTTGAGTATAAATAATAGACATAGAATCATTTATGTTGGGAAAGATCTTTATGATCTTTGAGTCTAACTGTTAACCCAACACTTCCAAGTGCACCAGTAAACAGTGTTCCATCCTGTTCCATCCCTCTAGCTCATTTCTTGGGGTAGGGAGGGCTCATTCAGAAAGCCTGTCTGTGCATGTATGAATGAAGTGGTGCAAAAAGTCTAGTTTGCATAAGAGGCATTCACTAGGTAAACTATAAAATGAAGTCGTTTGCCCCCTCCCATCTTTCTTCTTTCTTCTCTTTCTTCTCCTTCTCTTTTTTCTTTTTCTCTTTCATTCTCACTGTTTATCCCAAGTCCTGACCATATCCTCATGGCAGGATCAACATGGGATCTAAGGACAAGGGATTTTTTTCTCTTTCTCTCTATTCTCTCTTCATTTGTCTCTTCCCTTGCTTTGCCTGGGAAAAGCAGTGCTATCATATTCAACCCAGTAAAATTTAAGGCTTGCTAGGCATCACTTGTGGAAATTTATTGTAAAATTTCAGGGCTTGTTAGCCAACCCCTTTTGAGTCTAAATATTGGGCTGGTTGCTGGAGTTTAGGTGCCTGCATAAAAAAAGCAGAAGAGATCCTTGACGTGTGATCTGGTGTCTTTGTTCAGACTGATGAGAACTTACCATCAACATTTCCTCCCCCAGTGGGTCATGACACGAGTCCTTTCCCCTTCTGTCCATTTTGCTACCTCTCTGTGAGTGGAAAAGGCTTCTTGGCTAAACTGTGGATTAGGGTGTTTTCCCAGAGAAGAATATAGTGATATTGCTGAAGGCAAACACTTCCTCCTGTTGTCAAGCCCTTCGGCATAATGTGTCCACCATGTCATTTTCTAAATTGCTCTATGATCCTTTTTCCTCTCTAAAGCATTTTAGAGCATTTATGTTAAACCAGAAGACCAAGATAGATGGCCTTAGAATTCTTTTTTGGAACAAGTTAGTTTTTTTCTGTCAGCCTCAATTTTGATAAAATGATTGATGAATTGTACTGAGAAAAATGCAAGTCACAGCCTTGTTTCACTATGACAATAGAGTTTATTGCATTTGAGTAAATCTAAATAAAACAATCAGTGAGAAAATAAAATCTGAAAAGCTCTAGGTTATTAATATTTTATGTTCTTTTTCCTGTTTTTGTCAAGCAAATAATATCTCTGTTCTTTAATTTTTAATTTTTTTTTTTTTGGCACATAGTCACAAAACACTTCATATGGTACAGAATTCAGGGAGAACAGGTTTGCAATAGTATGGCAAGCATAATGGTGCCAGTTTGCATTTCAGAACTTAGACATGACTGGCCATCTGGGAAAGGGGGTAATTTAAGGTCAACACATGAATAAGAATAAAAGCTGATATGCACTTTTTTTCATCTGCAGCAGCTCTGCTGCCAAAAGATTGATATTAAAGTACAAAAGTCAAGTATTGTATGTTCCAGCACTTATGCATTCATAAATTTCAGGAGATCTGTCACATTACTTTTGTTCCAAGCACATGGCTCTAGTGGATATAAAAGCTCCTCTCAAGCCAATGCCACCGACTTCACAAGTAAAACCGGTATGACATTATTTAAATCATAATTTAGTGTAATTTGGAGTTCCCCATGAACAACAGAAAATGAAGCCGATAACATGATAGAAAACAAATCCCATTAGTTACAGCTTAAAATTGTGCAAATTGTTGCTGCCCAGAGGAAAGAAAAAAAAAATCTCCATACAAATTTTGCTAAACCTGACTAACTTCACCAATTCAGTGTGGATTTCACTCTGGGGATAGTTACAGACATATTTACTTGTTTGTGGCAGCCAAATACTAGAAATAAGCTACTCTCCTTATGAAGGTACTGTATTTACTGGGATTTCACATGAGTGAATACATTCAAAGGCACACACGTGCAAAAATAAAGCATTTGTAAGACAGAATTTCACTATCATTGGTAAGCATATATCATAAACATCTTGGTTTGGCTCTTCTATGCCTATGAAAGTGATAATTTTTAACTGCATTTGTTTACATGAAATCTTATCAAATAATGTTTGTGCTTCATATGTAATTGAAAATGAAGTAAGAGCTTTTCTCATTAAAATCAATATATCAGACTGGAGAAACAATGACAGAATTTTTTAATCTAAAAATTACTTGATCAGTTCAAATAAAGAGAGAAAGACACTCCAGTTTTATTTCTCCAGTCTTATATCCATGATTCCTAAAGAGATAAAACCTTGTCTAATAGGTCCTTTCCTAACTTTTGAAAATATTTTCCCAGTTTTATAGACACACACATGTACACAGTCATCTTTGTATAAGGAGGTTATACTTATGAAACGCTAAGTTAATGCTTAAAAGAGATCCCAAGGAATGAGCAAAGCTGAAATTTCTTCATAGAACTTCTCAGCCTAGTGCAAACAACTTAGTCTATTCAGGAGGGAGACAAGACACCACTTTCACATATTCCTCACAGCTTCCTCTCCTCTGACATGTAAAGAGAAAAATCAGTGTAAATATAGATTTCATTTTTAGCAACAGAGCAAATGAGGCAACTGTCATCTCAGTGCAGCTACTGCTAGGCTGCTAACAGCACCTGAAGTAACTATTGCAAAGTCAACTTCAAATTCTTATAGAAAAGCTTATGCAGTATAACTAGGAACAACAAAAACCAAAAGAGAATAAAAGTGTTTCTTTAAAAAATTAAACTAGGTATTAAACACATGGGGGAAAAAAGGGCACATTAAATTTTTAAAGCAAAGTTGATATAGGAAACAGGTTTTTCAACTTGTCAAGAATTTAGCCTGGAAATTAGAAAAGTCTACTTCTATTTCCAGAATATGAAAAATTTAGAACATTGTTTTTCAATACTAGCGGCAGAGATATGAAAGTTGCATATGGATCTGGAGGACAGAGTAAATATTGTCAATGAACAGATTACGGGTCACTCAGAGAAGGAGATTCTTTTAATTTTCATATTTTTATGACTCAATAATTCTACCATAGGATTTTACTACTTCAGTGCATATTGATTCTGTAGTATTCGTTATATCACTCTGAGATTTATTCTTGTGCTTCTATATTTTAAAGACAATAATTACACATTGTTCAATGTATAATATATACTGTATATAATTGTACATTGTAATTCTTATGACCATGACAGGCAGCATATACCACATGAGACATTTCAGAATGTGTGTGTATTTCCTTTAAAATCTATCTATAAAATTTCATCAAAATTTTAAAGATTTGCAGTGCTCATTATTCTGTCACAGAAGCAGCATACATGTATGAAACTGCACACAGAGTGCTATTTTTGGTGAGATTTTTTGGAACCCTTTGTTACCTGGCTGTTTAATTACTTCATGCACCTTTTTCATCTTGCCTGTCGTACAGGAATAGCAACTATCTTTTCCCACACAAATAGAATTAAAACATATCTGTTCTTCTTCAAACTTGTGTATGACTGCCATATATTCAAAAGTCACAGCACAATTCTATACCCACTAAAGAACTGGGTACAACTGCTTCTAAATCCTTCTTCCCTGTGTAACCAAGTTCCTCTTTAAAAAAGATACAAAGAGAGAAAACTAAGTAAATTAGTCTCCCCCTCAGAAAAAAACCACAAAAAACTATTTTTTAGATTTACTATGAGATATTGTGCAAAGTTCAGATAGTCGAAAATTATTGAAGAGACCTTTTACGACCTCAGCATAGTGATCTCTGCAGAGAATGTTACAAAGGGTGCAGAAACACTTCACCAGGACCCAAGTTCTGCAAGGACTTCCAGGCTTGCATATAATGAGACTTTTCAATGCACAGCTAATTTAGCTCTTATTCATGTGCGATGAATCCTTTCTTAGTTGGGCACTTTGTGAGCTTAGCAAAAAGTCTACTGTGTATTTTCAGTCCACAGTTTTCAAAGGCTTATCATTCTGTCAAATCAAAACAGATTTCCTATAGGACAGTGAAAGACACAGCTCCTCAGTGAAGGTTATTTTGTAAAGCTTTATCTTTCAAATGAACTTCAATTCTTTTGACTACAGAACCCATGGAAAACAAATGGCTATGAGAGTGATTTATTTTTAATGTAACAATGATAAAAAGTTCATTTTCCTACTCATTTCATGTCTAAATGCCTAACTAATTATGGCAGAAAAAAATAAAAAAGTTGAAATACACAAAATCATCAGTATGAAGATGATTGTGGTTTTTATGGAGAATGTTTCTGATAGTTGGGCATGAGCAAATACAGGATTAGTAAAGAAACTTATTTTTTATCACATTAATAGGTGTTATATCTAATAAAACACAAAAATCTATTTATTTCCATATTAAAAAAACCACTGAAATTTCCTAGAGTATAATCTTATGATATATATTATGCTTGCTGGTGCATATGTGAGGAAAGTTAGTTTCCTTGCAGGATGTTTTCAGGCATCTATGACACTGACACTTGTCTTGTGAGATTTGAAGTGTTTTTTTTTCTTATGGTGCTGGAGAATATTGCTTACCTCCAGCTTAGAAACCACTGTCTATACAGAAGGTAACTAGAATGGTGTGAAATTAAAGTTCTAGAAAAAATGGTTATATGGTAGTGAGGAAGATTTGGCTTTAAAATGGTCTGCTCAAAAAGATGAAAAATAAATTCAAATCAGCTAAACATTAGCAGGTACAATATTACGGAAAGTCAGAAACAAAATGCTAAAAAATCAGAAGCAAAATATAAGCACATGCTTATAATTTAGGTAACATCAGTTTTCTGAACAAAATGAGACAGAAATCACTGGAAAAATCTTATATTCATGCAGTTCATAAAATCATGTGATCACATATTTAGTTATTCATATTCCATATATAACTATGCAGAAAATAAGGGTTATATATTCAAGTCTAATCTTCCAATTTCTCCCCAGAACTTGACTTTTTTATCTTCAATAATGATGATTTGCTAAAAGTGTGATTTCCTAGCAGTCTGACAAAGTAAAAAGAAAATGTTAATGCCATAGAAGTCTGTGGAAAATGCAGATCCATGATGCTGACATTTAGAGACAGTAGATACCTTCACCCCTTGAGCTTGAGTGAGCAAATGATGATATTAATAGATTATTAAACTCTGTGAAACAAGATTAAGTAGAAAATGGCACAGGAAGATGATTTCTTTTGTAGAGGCTTGCAAAGAGTCACTTCATAGGTTTCATATTTTTTTCTAGGATAATATTGAGGACTCAAGCATTTACTTTTGTCCTATGAGCAGGAAGCACTTCAATAGTCACATTGTCCCTTGACACATTAGATGCACAACAGCAATATATATGAAGGTACATATGATCACATTCCTATCCTTGCTTATTGATCTGTCACTTTTACCTTATGTCTCTCCTTATTGTCATTTGTTTATTCCCACACTTTTTCTTTATTATGTCCTATTTCTTGCTTTGAGAGATTTTCAAAAAGATTTTCTGGTAACACTGTGCTGATTCCCTGAGTGTTCCTGTGTCCTTTTAGAACTTGTCTGCAGAGTGATGATGGTACCAGATCATACTTACAGAGCCTGGCATTACTCATGAACTGCTTTGCCTCTGAATAAATACATGCTCAGCAAAGACTGAGAAAACAAACCATGAAAAATACCTTTGGGAACATAACCCTCAGTTTTTTATGTTCTTCATGGACCTCTTTTGTTTTTCTGTTTTTGTATCAAACAGCCAATCAATTTGCAAAAATTCATACTGACCTGTTAAAGTCATACAATTATATTAGTCAGGGAAATAAAAAATAAATAACAAATAAGTAAGTAAAAATATTTGCGTAATGTTAGGCATTGATAGACTGAAAATAAATTCTTTCGCTTCTAAAGTATTTTTAGCTGGTTGTTTTTTTCATTTTGTTCTTGTTCATATTTCTCTCCACCCACCGTGTCTTACACAGGAAATGTGATCTCAGCATTTAATTATGAGTTAAACTTTTGCACTTGGGCTGTTCAAAGGAATTCCAATTAGTCAAATGAGACAAAATATCTTCATTGACCTTCAAGCCATACTGCAAATAAAGCAAGATCAGCTTTTCACAGTGTCTCCCTCTGCTGAAAAGTCTTAGCAGTGACAGAGGCGAGCAGAGGTGCTTTTAAAGATGATGCTTTGTGCAAATTTATGGTAAATCAAAATGTTACATACTATTCAAACAGAAAGGAAAATTATTTTCCTACTTCCAGTCTGCCATACCACTTTACATGCACTCAAAGAGGAGAACAGAAGACTAGAAAAACAATTTCTCGGCATGACTCAACCACAAAATGGCATAATCAGGGTTTCTAGCCTTTTCTGAGCTAACACTTTCTCACAGACAAGCTGCAGCAGACCACTTTAGATGCTGGATAGAGGATCAAAATTTGTCTATTGAATTAAGTCATATGATTTGAAATTTAGTTCATAACTATGAACTATTTCAAAGGTAAATGCACAAAAAAACTCAGGGGAATATTAGATATTTATTTCCAGGTTTTCAGAGATAAGTAGTCATTCTGGCTGTCTATCTTTTTCTGTATTTAAAATGGACTACCACTGAGTGGGAAGTTCTCAGTATGTTCTGAAAATCATGGCTTTTAAACCAGCCCAAAATAGAGAAAATTAGTATTTTCAGTTTTAAGAAAACTGAGATATTAATATACAGGGATAAAATTAATTTGTAATGAAAAACTAAGGATCTCAAGTGATTACTAAACAGACAAAGGCTTTACTTCTATTTCTAATGTATCCTGCACTGGTTAGTGTGGGACTTCCTGGACATGAAGATTTGTTACCTTAACCTGAAAGTGCAGTTCTTGTTCCTGTCAATACATACATGTTTCCAGCCAGTAAGTTCTTGAAGTAAAACTATCAAGCTCAAAAACCCTAAGTCAAAAACAACCTCTAAAATTACCCTGGTTATTCTTGTTCTTGCATCAAGCTGGGCACAGCAGCCAGAGTAACATAGTTTGGTCTATTCAAGCCATGAAAGGATGGTCCCAGCATACACACAGAATGAGGAAGTATTTAATTTGAATTTAGAAACACTTGAGGCACATTAGCAACATTCTTTAGTGCTAAGTGGAGGCTTGCATGCCAACTGGCATAAGAGAAGTAATATTCTAACTTACTCCCTAGTGCTAACCATTATAATTTTAGACTGGGCCTTTTTGAAGGCTTTAAATTCTGTTCACCTTTCCATTTCCAAAAAAAGATTATTGAATTCCCTCTTCTCAAAACAAGATGTTTTGCAAATGACAGCTCTTTTTATGTTCTCCTTTACTTACTCCATGCACGACACAAATTGTCAATATTCCATAGAATAAAAATAGAAAAAGAAAAGACACTCAGGCCAAGAGCCAGCATTGAGCTGACTCTAAACTTTTCAAACTAATGACTTGACATTTATCACCTTATGCTTGGCATAAAAATAGTAACTATGTGATTTATATGTAATAGTACTCTCCTATAGATTTCCCAATAAAATAATAATAAAAAATCCTTCTTCCTGATTTTGGCTTTCTTTTTTACACGTGCATATAGACGTGGAAAAATATGGATGTTAAAGATATCTTTCTAAAACAGAGAATTTATAAATATTCTCTAAGTCATCATTAACGATGAATGCAAATTTTGTAAAAAACAAGAAATTCATGAAATGCAGATATTTTTACATTGGATCCTTGTCCATTCACCCAGGGAAAGAACTAGAAAAAGGATCAGAGAATGATCTTTACATGAAGAGTAGATTCCAATCTCATTGAAGTGGGAAGAGGACAGGCAGGAGCTTAAAGCCATGCACTTTCTTGGGAGCAGGCTGCTTGCAGAATTTTTTCACGTGTTCTGGATGACTGTGCACACTGAAATAGCTATTGGTGGGTGCAAATAAATTATTTAATGACATTACCCATCCTGGATTCTGACATCCTCCCCAAATCTTAGAGACCTCTGAGGAAGACCATACTTAAGTACTGGATCCTCATAAGCCCTTTCCTTGCCCTCCACCTGCCCTCTGTGCAATGTGATTGCAGTTCTAAGTGGCTGTAGAAGCATCAGAGGAAACCAGAGACTGCCCACGTGCAGGGTGCTGGTAACCATGCAGGTTTGGCATCACACGGATTCTCACATAAAAAAAGCGAGCATAGAACTCTGCTAATCTGCAGCTGGTACCCAAATCAGCTCATATCTAGCCAGTTAATTTTAAACTTCCCTACTGTCACTGATATTTCACACACAGTCAGTTGCATTATTCCTGTGGACAGCATTAGCGGCTTCTTTAGTCATGTTAGCGATGAAAATCATTTGCCTATACTAAGCATTATTTTGTTGATTCATGTTGGTATCAAAATGATTACTAAATCAAAATGAATGAGCAAGCGTGTATTTCCCATTTACAAAACTTGATTTGAGTGTGACTTAATTTTGCCTGTCTAATTGGTTCTGCTTTTAACCAAGGAGATAGAATAAAGAACCCTATTTCAGCAGCATCCAGCACTAATCTATAATGTTTTACAATACTGTGGTGTCTAAATGACAATTCTTGAAGGTACAGAAGGGTTCCACAATCAATGACTTGAGTTTTACTTGTTTGAATAATGAGGTGAATGTGGAATTGCAAACTGTGGGAGAGATTTTGTTGTTGGGGCTATTGAGATGGTGCCTGTAGGCAACATTGTTTTTCAAGAGTGATGGTGTGCTGACTTAGGGTGGCATTTGTCTGTTTGGCCTACACATTTGTTATGTGTTTCCAGCGGCTTATTTCTATTTCTATTGCAGAATTTACACTGTTTCTATTTGAATTGTCTAAAAATATAGAACATAGAGATTATAAAATATGATACTTGATGGTGATTACATTTGGCTTTTGTATTTTTCTCAGTTCACTCTAGTTGGTATAGTTATTGTAGGTACTTTTGTATAATTAAAATTTAATTAATAAAAATTTTAGCTTAGTTTTATCCTCATGTTCTTGCACACAGATTTTTAATGTTCCTAGAGATTCCTCTGTGGAGGGACAGCTGCACTAATGGCACAGCTTTGGCAAAAATAACATCCAAATATGTGACTGGGCATCAGATTGTTATTGCTACAAATGCAGCTAGAGGTTCTCCTTTTTGATTACAGAGGAAATCCACTGCTGCCAGCTTGATACTTTTAATACCCCAAAACTATTCTCAGCAGCCTTTGCTTTTGATGGCGTTACGTGTTTCTAGGTAGGGACCATTAACATTTTCACAGGAGGAATGAAACATAATTTGGTCTTTAAGTCACACACTGCTGCTGAGGAGCTCTTCCCATCGCAGTCTCGAAGCTTTAAGTCTTCAAGTTGGATTTGATGAAAAAGATAGCATTTGCTACAAATGCATTGTAGCTGTGATGTAGTAGCAAAACAGAAGAAAACTTCTAAATGGACTATAGGCAATCCTGTGTCTGGTAAAGAAATATATAGTTCAGAAAGGAAACAGATGTATATTAGGAAGGCATTGTAAAAGTACAGTGTACCTCATGGCAATTGACCCGTAAGTACTGGTTCTTTAAAGAATTTTTCCTGAAAGGTCAGAATGGGTTATGCTACTTTCTTTATAAATATGACTTCTAAAAGTTCTCCTGGTAAATTGGAGCTAAGAAAACCTTCATACAAACATTTCAGATTTCAGAAATATGTGTGAATAAAAATACAGTTCACCAGAGTCTTGGCGCATATTTCTGAATGCTATTTGGAACTTACTTGTTTCATGACTTTAAGCTGATAAGGATGATTTCAGTTCTCCTACAAGGCTAGACTAGAGATAGTGGGTGGGAAACAGAGTTTCTTTGCATTTTGATAAAGAAGCCATTTTGCTGACAGTGCTTTTCTGATCTTGGTGATATTTTTGGTGTTTGAGTCAGTGTGTCACTGGCAAAGTAGAAGCAACATCATAATCAAAGTCAGTGAAACACAAATGTGAGGAAATAACTTTTCCATGTATGTGTGCGTATGTGTATATGAGTGATGGGAGCTGGGGCTGATCCTGCCATACACTGCACATTCTGTCTCTTCCAGAAGAGCACAGAAGCACACACATGACTAATGGGGGCTGTGCCTTTCTTGACTGAAACCCTAATGCACTACTCTTACATTCCCCAGTGTTCAGTTTGTACCTGCTCAGATCACATATGCATTTTGTTTCGTGTTCAGTTAGCTCTCAGCTATTTGCCTCAAAACTTATGTCCTCCTTCCCCTCCAAAAAGGAATATAAGACAATAATCAGAAGTCCCTGCATATCAGGGAAGAAGCTTAATAATTTATGTATGCATTCAAAAATTTTAGCTTTCAAATTACACTGTTATCTTATTCTTGCAATTCCTTTCTCTCTCCATAATTAAAAAAAAAATTGCTTAAGAGCGTAATTATATTTCTTATCTGTATAGATTTTGCCTTGCATATATTCCTTCTTGTTACTGACAATTTCCTCTTTTATATAAAATATCAATACTGTTGCTTTAATATTTCAATAATTGCAAAATACCTTGAGGGCATTATTCCTCTGAAGCATGAGTATGACTTTCAGTAACCCCTAATGAGTTTCACTTGCTCATCAAGGTGAAAATATGCTCTATAATGTTGCATCTAATTTTCCTTCTTTGTCCTTTCCTTAGCTAACTTCTTAGTAATGAGATGCTAATAAGGCTGTGATAGAATATTTAAAATTAAAAAAAAGAAAAACAATCAGAAATGGAGTTAGCTTAACACTTAGATCACTCTTTGAATATCATCATACAGTAAGGCAGGAAAGAGCGCACTTGCAGCAATAGTTCTTACAATATTTAGTGCAATTTTAGAACTCTTCATCTGTCATGTTCGCCATAGGAAGAAAATGATTTCTTCAGTCCAGAGCGAGTTAGACAGATCCAAGTATTGGTTGTAATGCCTTTAAAAAGGAACACTTGACTTTCATTTTGATAATGTGAAATGTCAAACTGATTGTTTCTTTCCCAGATATCAGCCAGGTGAGGTTTCCCCAGTTCACTTTAACCTTGCTGTCAGCTCACTTTAATTGAACCTTATCAAACAATCTTCATGCTCTCCTGCACAGCATGTAACCTTCTTTTAGTTTTCCTAAAATGAGAATAGGGAAATACTCTGTGTCATCTGGCTGGCACCTGTCTCCTGAACTGACATAAGATCCAAACCAACTATTATTTTCACCACCAAGGCAAGAAGTAATGAAAAAAACTTTAGTGTACAAACAATTAACTTTCTGACACTTTTTAAAATTTAGATATATTGGCTCCAACTTCAGATGTGAAGCTAAAGTTTTATGTAGCTGTTGATATTTAGACTCAGTCTCTTTTAAATTTTACAATCTGTTACCACAGGTCAGGCCTGTAGAAACTTTTCTTTCACAAGTCCAGATGAGATCAGCTAAGCCATTTGTGTATTTTCATGATCCCATTTTGGTGCACATGACACTGCAACATACAGATAGGACAGTAATAGAATGTATGAGCACATGTATTAGTCTATAGATTATTTTCACCCTTGTCTGAAGTCGTTTCAGTAATGTGGATACTTCTCACATTTTAAAATGTTCATTTATTAAATTCATTTTAGAGAAGGCAAAATACTATAATTCAAGACTAAATTAGCCTTGCCTAACTTTTTAGAGGATTCCCCATTTCTCTCAAATCATTCTTCTAGCATTTTTTTAAATGGGAAATACGTATTTTTCTTATGTCCTTTCTATCTAAAGCAAGACATTCCCCAACAGTTAAGATTTTTTTTTTTATCCCTAGCTTTTTTATTTCCAAGTTATCCCACCACCTCACATACATTCCATCAATAAATTTTTATAATTTCTTGGTAAACTTTGACATAATTTCTTTCCTACCCCACAAGCCCAGAAGAATACCACCTCTATTTTTCAGTGTTTTTTCCTTGCAGTACTTTGCCTTTTGTATTAACATTACACATTTTCTTGAGACCAAACCTTGAGATATAAAAGATGCTGTACCTTTGGCATTTACCAAAGAATGATCTCATACCTAGATCAAAGAAAGGATTTTCAGTTTCTTTGGCTTTGCACCAACCTGCTGAGTCATCTGATATTCATTAATTTATTAATCCTGTTTGCTCTTCTATTATCCATCACCACAATTGTGTTAATAACTAGATATGTATTTTTCCATAAATGAAACAGAAGGCCTGATGTAAAAAGCCTGAAAGTACTTCAGAGAAGCCCATTTAAACAAGTGATGGAAAGACATGGAAATAAATTTTGGATGGTTTTCCATAATTGTTTTATAGTTCACAGCTGGATTCATGCTGATTAAGCTGAATTAAGAAATGGACTACCCTGGCAAGACAGTGAACCGAGGTAAGTGACCAAAAAGCCAGATAATTATTCCTTTAAAATTTGATTTGAAATCAAGAATAAAATAATCTAAGGGGAAAATAAAAAGCAATTAAAAATATTTTAAAAATAGAGAATGGGCCTGGCAGACTTATGTAGTGGAGAACAGCAAGGAAAACATGGTTCTTATTCTGGATTACTTTGTTTACCTTTGTGTCTTTTGCCTTTCTTACAAATAAAGAAATCCTCTGTATAGCAGTGTCTCTATTGCCATATAGAACAGACTATTTAGTGTGTTTTACTGCATTCATTGGGTTCTCTTAACAATTGTGACATTTGTGGAGACTATGTTTTTTAATGGTTTCTTGGTCACTGGATCTCTTGGACTGACTTGCCTCCTGGAATTAAATTCAAACACAAACACAAACGCATATCTTTTTTACAGGTAGGCCTTTGCATGTGCATATATATACACTTGTATATTTAAATATATGTAAATATATATATATATATATATATATATATGCACATATAGCTATCTATAAAGGAAGAATTTCCAAAAGTCCTGCGCTAGAGCCTAAGACACTGGATAATATTGACTAGAGGAATAACAAATGACAAATAGCATTGTTAAGCAGCTCTGGAAGTCTTCAGTATGCTTCATCATGCAGACAAACTTGAAATGTAGAATGGAGAAGTCCATAGGGGCTTTTAGGTCCTGGCTTTTTTACATAGAGCTTGCAATGACTAAGAGGTCATTTGAGCCCTTCAGAGCTTTTTGGCACTGTGCCTCTCTGACTCTCAGACTGGAGGTTTTAGTAAGATCATCAGCCCCACGGTGTGTGTACACTAGAAAGCAAGCTACAGGATCTTGGTAACTGTTCAGTTTTCAGACAATCCATGCCAGAGCTGGGAACACCAGCCAACTGCTTCCAGGGCAGATTCATCATGTTGACTGACCCAGAACAAATAAGCTGTGTGAACCTGTCCCAGCTTTTGACAATCAAAACTTTCAGATTCCCTGCTCTGGAATCATTCTTGGTGATCGGTCCCAGACCTGCCAAACTTGGCAGCAGTAAATTGATTGCTCTGAAGCAGCCTGGCAAGGCTAGAGGATTTGCCTTTGATTTGGCAAAATGTAGTCAGACCTGAGATGAGTCAATCAAAGCAATCAGACTCAGTGAAATGCTTTTCAATGAAAATATTTCCCTCAGAAATGTCGGACCATCTGTACTCGAGTTAATAGAGCCGGTTCTTACTAAGGTCATAAATATGTATTACATGCATGTTTCCCTTAGCATTATACTCTAATCACAGTGGGCTTTTTGGTAAATGTTAATTCAGAGGTTTTTCAATGCACGTAATATTTCACATTTTGACCAGCAATATCTGTATTATATTTCCTATATTTTTTCCCCCATAGTGAAGATTCTGTGTGTATCATCCTGAAATGGAGCATGCACTGTGCAGCTGTTTAGAGCACTCTCCACATATCTTTTTCCACAGTGTCTAATGTTTTCTTTGCCCTGTCTGCACCTGAAAAGAGTAGCTGCTTTCCAGATCAAAGTTATTCATGTTATAGGACAACCAGAGACAGTTCAGTTTGTGACTCATTATTTATATACATGTTATTTATGTGTGACTCACTCTTCCTGGACACCTGAACTTCTCCCTGAACTGATAGTTCTTCCTGAACTATCATGGCATTAGAGCACAAGTAGAATGATCATTTATTCTTCTTGTTCTTGGGTGCATCCATATATCAGAAAGGTTCATCAGATCTGCTTTAAATGCAGATTAATCAGAAATAGGGAAGGTTGGCCTTTTTTATAATAAACTGAAGTTATGGATAAAATTATGATCACTGGAAAATAGGTATTTGCACAGACCTATGATGCTGAAAGCCTTATCTGCTGCACTGACTTTCCTCCTTTGCATATGGCCAAAAACTCGTCAGTTTTAACCCGATAACTTGATTTAATTCTCTTGCCCATGCCTCATTAAGATTCATAAAATCAGTATTTCTCAGATTGTTTCTCATCAAGGCTTTTACTCAAACATGGTTTGGGTTGTTTTTTTTTTTTGGCTCTTCTTTACAGGAAATCAGCTTCACATCTATTTCCTAGGTAAAAGTGAAGGGTCACACCAACCAGAGACCACCTGCCTATGATTCTAGGTGAGTAAACTTGCCAGGTTGTGGTGAAAATAATATACAACCCTTCTTCCTAGTTGGGTAATGCCTTCCCCCGAGAATCAGGAGGTCTTACATTTTCATCCTAGAACACACAGGTCACACCAGTAAACTTAGTGTTCAGGGCATGTAGTTGGGTACATGATGAGTCTTTAACCATTAAAGTAATCCCTGATAGTTAGGTTCATGATAGCTAATGCCTTCCCAGGCTGTGCCAAGTAGTCAGGAGAGCAGCAAAGTTTTTGAAGAGAGCTGAGAGTATTCCTGGTGTTCCTGCCAAACAGTGTGGATGAGGTGTGTGTGAGGGAAGAATGACAATTTAATCATGCACATGTTAGTCCTTGTCCATTCTATTCACTAGCATAAACACAAACAAAGCATCTGTGAGCCAAAGGAAAGTCAGTCAATGAAATGCTGAGGCAAACATTTGAAAATACAGCTTTTAGTCTTTCTCACGCCTTTCTTGAAGACACTTATCACAAGATTAAAATCTAGTAGCCTGCTCTTTCTGGGTGACTGATACATGTTATTATACGTAAAGTAAAAGCATTTTCAATACATATTTATTATGTCCATCCTGGCATCCAGAACGAGCAAGATAGAATAATTTTAATGGCACAGGACAAGTGAGAGTCACAGACTGTGTCTTCTTAAAATAGAGAAAAACAAACTAAATGTGGGTATAGATCCCTATTTAGCATGCACGTTTTTATGGAGAACATTTTAAGATATCTAACTTCACTAATGAGTCATATAGGGATCTTTATGATTCCATCCCTGGGACAAGTGCTTAAAAATTGGGTATTTAGATCTGTTAGCTCCTAAATACCCTTGGAAACTAAGGCAATGAGACTTAGCATGTTGAAATCCCCATTGCATAATAGTGAGATAGGAGAAGAAGAAAACTAAGTTTTAGTCAATCTGCCTAGGAATAAATCATAACTCTGAGGATATATTTTTACAATGCCTCTAATGGGAATTCATTGTGACTTTGAAGGAAAAGACAGAGAAGTAGAATGCATCAAAGTGTTTGAGAAACCTCAAAGGAAACAAATAGAATTGGAATTATTCAGTGTGATTACATATATCCTAAAACTGTCTAAATAGACCGGTCTTAAAGCATACATTATGGCCCAGTGGAATAACTTGGAAGAAAACCATGCTTCAATAATCGTCTTGCACATATAAAATTTGCATTTAAATAACATTAATGAATTAAGTGTCAAAGTCATAAAAAGAATTTTAAAAATCCTTCTTGGTGAAAAAAGTGATGTTTTTAGAAGTATGTATATAAATGCCTGATGAGTTAAAAGAGTTGAACTTGCGCATTTTCTCTAAGAAAAATAGTGAATTCCTCTCTTCACTAGACCCTTCTATGCATTTACAAATTCCCATTCTGGTATGAGCTGAATGTTTCAGTTTCAGCAAGTTCTTGTTTTGAAGGAACAGGATTTCACAATTGGTGATGTAATCAATGGGCCAACGTCAGGTGTAGGAGGCTCAATTGCCAGGTCCTGTACTTGGGTCACAAGGACTGCACGCAACACGACAGGCTTGGAGAAGAGTGGCTGGAAAGCCGCCTGGTGGAAAAGGACCTGCAGGTGTTGGCTGACAGTCAGCTGAACCTGAGTCAGCATGTGACCTGGTGGCCAAGAAGGTCAGTGGCTTCCTGGCTTGTGTCTGAAGTAGTTTGGCCAGAAGGATCAGGACAGTGATTGTTCCCGGGTTTGTGAGACTGCACATAAAATCTTGTGTTCAGTTTTGTGCCTCTAGAATGACACTGAGGTTCTGGAGAGGATGCAGAGAATGGCAATAAAGCTGGTGAAGGGTCTGGACCACAAGTGTTATCAGGGAGCTGGAGTTTCGCCTGGAAAAAAAAGGAAGTTCAGGAGAGACCTCACTCTCTGCAACTGCCTGACAGGAGGCTGTAGTGAAGTGGGGGTTGCTCCCTTCTGCCAAGTAAAAGTGACAGAATGAGAGATAAAGGTTTTAAGTTCTCCTGGGTAGGTTTAGATTGGATATTGGGATAAAAAAATCTTTCACTGAAAGGCCTGTCAAGCATTGGAATGAGCTACTTAGGGAAGTGGTGGAGTAATCATCCCTGTAGGATTTTAAAAAACACGTAGATGTATTATTTAAAAAAAAAAAAAATGTTTAGTGGTGAGCTTGACAGTGTTAGTTTAATGATTGGACTTGAGGACCATAAACTTTCTTTCCAAATTATATGATTCTATGATTCTGCTTTTTGACACTGTCAAGAGAAGTCCTCTGGTTCATGTTGTTGGTTAACTGGAAAATTTCAGTTCTAAATACCAGTTGATGTTGAGTTGTCTGTCTGAAGAGTAAAAGATGGACATCTCTGAAGTGTGTTTTTAAGGTGATAGTAAAATCAAGATGCACTAAAGTTAGTGCTATATTTTAGTAGCATTTTTCTTTTGAGGCGCTAGTGATGCAAAATGTGTTTTAGCTTCCTTTGTGTACAGCCCTCATTGTATAAATAATATTAGAGATCAGTGCAAAGAAAAACGTACTTTTAACCATGGAGATTTTATACAAAATTTGTTTCAGATGAGAAATGATAAGTAGTATCTGTACTATTCTGTTTCAATGCTTTCTGAATGAAATATGTCTTATTTCCCTTCAAAATCACTTATGCAATATGAAAAGTTAAGTAAGAAATATTTCAATTGAGGTAATATTTAAAATACTGAAGGGGTGTTTTTCAGACTTTTTATACCCCATGAAGTACTTAAGTTAAAATTTACAAGAAACACCTACTGACTTGGTTAAAGAAAACCATGCCCCAAAATCTAGTGCTGGATTTGTTCCACCATGTACTGTATAGCCTCTATGATGTTATTTTTTTTATTTTCCTAAAAGCCATAGTTTTGAGACTTCACAGCAATAAGCTATCTTTTTTTCCCATTCCATTTGTTTCCTTCCATGTGACAAGAAACATATGGACTCTTCATTCTTAAAAAAGAAAATGCATTCAATGCTTTCATATGCTGCTTCTATGGAACATAAGCTCAGTAATACTGTAGTGCTTTTTGCTATATTTTTTTTCATTCTCAATGATGGAAGAAAAGCAATTGGCAAAAGCTTGCATGAAATCCACTTTGTCTCTTGACTCTGCCTCTAAGTGATTTCAAAATATATTAAGAGGAATCTGTCTGAAAGGATAATCTTTACATACCGATTATGTCACTTGTCTGAAACGTGCCTTATGTATTAGATCATTACCAGCTATACATGGATAGCACAGTGATGTAGCTTACATTTACTTCTACAAATGATGTCCAGAAAACAGCTATTTTATTAATTGTAGCAAGTTGAATTTTTCTCTGCAAGGCCAAGTAAATGAACAGCACAGATGCCCTTTGGCAAATAGAAGGATAAGTGGCTTCTATGGTCCCTCCAGAAGAGATCAAACTGATAACAAGCAAAAGGTGGAAAACATCATTAATCTAGCCCATGTACGTGCTAGGTTTTGACATGCTTGTCTGTACGTTGATCAATAAGAAAGACTGCCACTCAGAAGAAGAGAAATCTAACAGCTCTCAGGGATGCCACTTGAGGAGACCGTGGTTGTCATGTTTCATTTTTTTCCTTATATCTGTATAATCAGTTACAGTGTAAAAAGGGGAAAGATAAGAGCTACCAAGGAGGGAATTTTCAGTTTTATTGAAATTCTTATTTTGTGTCTGGTACAAGAAAAACATCTATTACAGTTTTCCTATCCATTACTAAGGTGTGGGCTTAGGAAAAGAAACAGATACTGTAATGAGTAGAGGCACTTAAGTTGTTAAATACTTTCTTGACACATAATATGCCTATTGGCTAAGATTTGTTTCTGTAGATATAAGTCTTATGGGGTAAAAACAAGGCAGACTACATTTGTTCTGTAAAGGCAGGGAATTCCTATAAAAGAGTAATGTTTTGAGCTAGATATTCATAATCAGAATCATGAAAATGATTGCTTTCTATGATCAGACTCTAATCATTTACAGAAAATCAATATTGTAATCAGAGGTTATCAGGTTGAATGCTAAAATTCACACCTATTGAAATGGGTATTTTAAAAAGCAAAGAGAAGAGAAAATCATGCCTTAAACCCTTCTCTCTTAACATTAATTACTGTTTTGGTGCATGACTATGCATCTTCCTTAGCCAAGATGAATATTTTTGAATTAGTTCACCTTGCTTAAGTAAAAAAAAAAAAACCAAAAAAAAAAAAAAAAAAAAACAAAAAAAAAAAACAAAAAAAAAAAAAACAAAAAAAACCACCCAAGCATCTACAACAGAAAACCATAACACAAATTTCAGTTTTCACTTAAATTGTCAAATAATTGCAGAGAGCCTAGTCAGTCTAGGTGGCTTGTTAAACAAGCTACACATTTCTGTCTCAGTGCACACATCACAATATTTGAAATATTAGCTGTTCTGTGCATTAGATTAAAATGATATACTTGAATTTGAAGCATTAAACTTTGACAGGACTATGCTATGACAAGAAAGCACTCTGTAGAGAAGATACTAAAACTGCCTGATAGCTGTGCAAGCAATTATCTTCATATGCATTTGTGATGTTTTAAAACAGCAGAAAATTGGGTTTTACTTGTACAATTCTGAAGTACAGCTGATTAAAAGACTGAGCTGTAAGTATGAAATTCTATGCTGTCATTCCAACCCTTCATACCAAGCCTTTGAGAGAACATGCAAGACTCCAGTTGAAGGCACTAGTAAAGCCTAGATAAATTTTGGTATAAAATTGATTAAGCTAATCTAACAACATTTATGCTATATAAAAAGGAACACAGACTGGTTTTGTATTAGAGGAGGTTTGAAAAAAATACAAACTATGTAAAAAAACAAAAATATGTTGTTTTGAGTCTATTCATTGATAGTTCAAAAAAATCCTTAAAATCTGAATATATTTGAAGCTTCAAAATACTAATGAATTTTCTATTTGCTATTCATAATGCTATTCCTTATGAAATAGTATAGCTCTGGTTCATTTAGAAACACACCCTTCTAACGTAATCTTTCTGTGAATGTTAGGAGTACTTGCCTGTGTTTTCTCACAATTATTTTCCCAGACACATGTTGTGGTGACATTTAAAGCAGACATCATAAGATCTGTTTAAAATTTTTACATGAATCTCGAACCTGCTATTATTAGGAATATATCAGTATAGAACCATCCATTCCATGCCCATACCCGTGCATAGTAAACCACAGCAGTGCTCTGCTACAGTAGCTACTGCTTATAATATGTTAATTCATTCATTTATCTTTATGTTCTCCCATCTGGAACCAAAGTGAGATCCTACATTAATAAATGACCCTTCTCTCTAGGAAGAATCAACTCTTGAAGGACATTATAGTGGTGACCATGGCTTGCTTTCTGCTCTGTGGCTTTGATTCTATTTTTCCAAAAGTAAAAGAGCTCTTTTAGAAAGTGCTGATGTTTAGATATCACATTCTGTGTGCTTGAGAATTGGTACATATTATTATATTTTCCTTTCTGCAAGATCCAAAATTTGTTACTAAACAGGAAAACCAATACCAACATTCAGCAAAAACTGCAAATCTCATATTCTTCAGTTAGTGGCAAACAGTTCTTTACGGGAAAAAAATATATGCAATGGATTGTGAAACTTAGAATTACCTTCATTAATAATTAAAAAAAATAGTTACAATGGTCATTCACCCATTCATAATTGATCAGATAAGAAAAAAATTAAAATAAGTAAAAATATACTTTCATCACTGTCTTAAAGGAAATTTCTCCTTAAAGACAAAATATTGTTTTTATATATGCACATCTTGTTTACTTGGTCTGCAGAGATCCTCTACCATATCTTACAATAAAATTTGTGTTCAGAGCTCATTAAAACCATTCCTTGATGTTTAGATAGGGTCCTCTTGTGGATTCTAATAACTATTTCCTTGTTTTGAGCACAAAAAATCTGAACATATAAACCAAAAAGACCCACATGATGCTGTTCATACGGTACTGCTGTTAAATATTTAACACCACCCTTGAAAAAAAAAATCAATAATATTTTCCTAGCCATGGATTTAGCTACTAAGCATGACATTAAAACAGTCTTAGGATTTCTGGTTCCAGAAATAGTCATTTGACCTACATGGAAAAAATTAATTGTGGATGAGGCATAAATTGTCCATAATTTTTTAATTATATGTAACCAAAATGAACAAGAACTGTTGTTTTTTGTGCTTCCTAAGTAGCATGCCTGCAGTGACTAGAAGTTAACATTTTCCAGTGGTCACAAATTGTTAGCAACAGTTAGAATAATTGAAATTATGCAATTTCCTTTGCTAATTATGAACACTGTCTTTCCTTTGCTAATTATAAACAGTGTCATCACCTAGTTTGGTTTTTTTTTCTATTTCATACCAATTACAAGAAATAATAAATTGATAGTAAGATGAGATGATAGTAAGATGAACAAAATAAGGTGCAGGTTATTCTGAGATATAGTTTGGGATATAGAGAATTAAACACCATGAAAAACAACAGAGCAATGTAATGTTTTGGGAGTAAATGAGGGGCTATTCTGAATCTAGAGATGATGAAGTGATGAGTAAAATGCCAACCACCTTCTTGGGTACTGAAGGAAGCCCCACTCCAAACTGCTGTTTATTGAAACCTGAAATATTACTGCAGTCTTTCTTCCAAATCCAAGAACTGTTTCTTCTGGCACAATAAAAAAGCATGATCCCAGCTGAACTGAAACTGGAAATATAGGACAAACTGGTGTTTTCACCTGAAGGAAGTCTTCACAGTTTATAACATATAGCAATGGAAGTTATCACGTAATCAGGAGTTGAGAGACCACTATTATAACAGCAGCAGAACAGTCAACAGGGAAAAGGAAAATACCAGATAAAAAAGTCTGGTCATATTGTAAGTTTCTTTTTAATTTTCACATTAAAATATCAATATGTCTTACACACAACTGTGCTTCTTATCATAACCTTATTCGAATTTATAGCAAACCTTCCAATTGCAATATCTCCTGCAGTACATGTTTTGTATTTACTTTATGTATGGAACATACTCTACTTCAGCCAAGTAGAATAAAGTAAAACAAATAGCTAGTTATTTCAGAAAACTGTTTTAAAGTTATAACATCATTTCCATATCATATATTATTTTCTATCATTTTGGAGTTTTACTACATAAATTGTGCATGAAGTGTCTGTTAAATAATGCACCTCCCTATCTTCCTTTTGTTAACTTTTTTACAAATGAAATCTTAGTAAGAATAAATATTCTAGCTCAGGGTGTGCTGCATTGTGCACTCTAAAATGTTTAAAAGCTCTGACAGCTGGTGCAAGCATAAACTATGTTGTGGAAGACAAAAGAAGCAATAAAAATGCTCATGTATTTTGGTAAAAGAAGTTATATTTTCTCAACTTAATAAAACTTCATCAAGTTTTAACTTTCGTAACTTCTTTCAGGCATATTCTGCTTCTTGCCTATTTTTTCTGAAGTAGTGACTAAGTCAAATTTGTCATTATCACAAAATTTTCTCCTACAAATGCATTTTAAAAATTTTATATTTCTTCTTTTTTTTTTTTTTTGTTTTCCTTTTTTTTTTACCTTTATTGTAACAAAATTATTGGTTTCATTCTCTACTTCTGCCAAACACTGGGCAGCCTGACCTTCATTTTTCTGATGTGATTTATATATAATCTCTTTTGAACAAACAAAACTATCTCATCCTTCTTGAATACCTGCCATTCCAAGGAGCTAGGAAATCAAACTTTTCCTGATTTTTCTCTATTTATAAATGGTGAATCATCTATTTTTTAATATTACATTATATTTCTGTTTCAATTTTAATATTAAATTATATTTCTTAATTTCGCAATTCAGATTGAGTGAAAAAAAATTTGGTTTAGGAAATAACACAAATATTCAAGTTAATGAATACACACAAAAGTTAGAATGTGTGTTTTATTGGAGCAGACAGAAGAGTTTTGATGGATATTTGACAGACTTAAAGTACATTAGTTTAGAAATTAAGCACTTTGTGTTACTGACACCACATGCAGCTCAATTCTTACAGAAAAATTTCTATAGAAATTTGATTTTTTAGGTTTTCTCCATCAAGTCTCTCTTTTAAAAATATTTGTGTAAAATAACCTAGATATATCAAAGTTTCTGTAACTTATGTTTGTGTATTATTTCTTTTTCTGATACAGAAATTTCTAGTTTCACAAATGAACACAGCTCACAACAAACTTCTAATTTTATAGACTAAAAAGAGAGCTTTTGAGAGATTTATTTACTTAAAATGACCGTGTAATACTGCTTGAGGGTTATTTTTATGGGCTTTTCTGCAATCACTTTTTTCTGTTCCAAGGCTGTTCTTTGTCCTGAGTGAGCTGCATATTGATATAAGAAATGAGCAACATTAGCTTAGTCTGTGCTAATCACCCAAGTCCTTCAGTTGAGTCATTGAAGATATGATTACAGTGCTTTTCCTCTCTTTGAATTCCCATGTTTTGTTCCACACATTCCAAAAAACCTTGGAAGAGAAGAGAAAGAAAAGCAATGCTTATATCTTTCTGCTCACCAGTGAAATAATATGGAATTTGATTTCAATTAAATATTTAAAAATTTTTATACACATAAATGCAAAAAATTATAGGGGTGGAACAAAGTACCTTGATATATGCCATTGTTAAAAATATTATTTTACTTATCAGATGCAGGAGAGAAACAGAATGGCAAAATGCTTCTATAATATTCACATAGTAGATAATATATTACTGATATTAACCTGTTCACTTGATAATAGGAAGGTATCTTAATGAAATATTGTTTAAAAAGATAGATCTAAAGTCAGAAACTGCATAAGAACATACTGCAAAACTCAAAGTTTGAGAAATGTACAATTATAAGATACTTTGGGTGTTACTAAAATGATGAAAAGTTTTTTAGAAGTGGAACAATATTTTTGCATTTATTTCATTGCATAGGACAGATGTAGATAAAGCAAGAAAGTAGTGTTGGAGGTTGCAGTTGCTACAGTCCTTAAGAACCTGGGAAGTAGGCAATGACTAAAGTCCTCTCCTGATAAAAGGATACTCATACAGTGTTTAAAAGGAAATTGGGACAAATTCTCATTTGATGTGCGTGACAGTTCATGAAATATGAAGTGAGTAACCAAAAAACAATTCTTTGAAAATGGCCACCCATTTTTAACAATTGTCAAATGTGAGATCTTTGACAGCAAATTGCTGAAAATGCTGTATATTCACAGTAGCAATTAAAAACAAAGGGACATGTGCCTTGAACATATCAAATGCTGCATAATGAAAATTGCTTAGTCATAAGAGGTTCCAGCTGCCTCCTGCACAGAATGTAGCAATCTTCCTCTATTTTGGATCTCCAGCTATGAAATGAAATTATGCTACTCTTTCATCTACCAAACATATCTTAAAAAGTTGTGATACTGTAGTGCTTAGACTAGTTCAGAACACCCTGGGAAATAATTGATAATCTGTAATAAGAACAGTGTTGAAATAATGTCCAGTAAATAAACCCTAAAGCTATTCTTTGAGCAAAAATATTTTAAATGAAAATATAAAATATTATTGCATTATCTGGAACATGTAAGCAATGTTTATTTTCTACAAAATGAAGCAGAAGGTAGAGAAAAATATGACAATATCATAAAATAAATATAAATGTTTGAAATTTTGAAATAAGTCTACAAAATTAATTTTAATTTTCAGATTGTTCTTCTTTGCCTGACTTTTCAGCTTCTAGAATGTTCTTTTATATAGACTTAGCAATTATGAATGGTTGAGTGGAAGATACAAGCCATTTATAGTAGGTATTTCACCAAATTAAATCTGTGATTGTGATCACTCATAACTGTGAAAAATCTAATGATACTAAATAAGGAAGAAAATGTGCCAGGAAAAAAATATATATTATTTTTAAATGCATACTCTATTTCTGCCTATTTGACCTAATCATCTCATTGAATCTCAGACTGTTTTGATTTTTTTTTTTGTCTTAATAGAACATTGTGTTCTGGTTCCTAACATTACCACTCCCAGATGGACTGTTGTGAAAGCACAGAAACAGACAGAACAGCTCACTCAAACAATTTCATATGATATTTTCCTTTTCCCAGGGGAATGACAACTTCAAACAGTGGCCGATTGATGAGCATGCCAGGATCTGCAGTGCAATGGAATCACACACTGAAGAAATCATTCAGCTGGAAATGATTCAGACTATGTTTCAAATATATATTTGACTTTGTCTGCAGTCAAAGCCTTATCACAGCTGGGTCATTACTAAAGAATAAACAGACACCATAAATAAATTTGATGGAAATAAAACCAAGAAGAGAGTTAATTCAAAGGCTTGCAATTTGTATGGAAAAAGAATTAAAAATCAAATGTATGACTTATCTGAAACACTGGACTAAGGAAGGTAATCTACATGGAAGAAGGAGAAATGTCTTTGCCTTGAAATGAAACATAAAATCTTTAGGACAAAAACTACATCTTAATTTTTGAAGACTGTTATTTGGTGTAGTTAATTCAAAACCTCCTTAAACCTGTATTATTTTGATGACAGATTTTCGATTTACTTACCTGAGACTGAACCCAGTGATTTATGTTGCTAAATTTCTTTGACTGAGGTAAGTGTTAAGCTGACCATCAATCAGGATTAGATTGTGTCTTGGAACTGTCTTTGCTTGATCATTCAGGTAAATACTGTCAGTCTATTTAAACAGGATCTTCTCTGTTGCTGTGATAGAGAAGCCATTGTACAGAATAAAATCATAAAACAATTTAGGCTGGAAAGGACTTGTAGATACTGAAGTCCAACCATTAAAATCACACTGCCAAGTGCACCATTAAACCATCTCTCTAATGACACATCAACACTTATTTTAAACACCTACAGGGATGGTGACTCCACCTCATCTCTGGGCAGCTTGTTCCAAAGCTTAACAATCTTTTCCATGAAGAAACTATTCTAATATCTAATCTAAGTCTACTCCGACACAACTTGAGACAATTTCCTTTCATCCAACTAAAAGTGCTTTGCCCTGACTTTCTAGTCTATATTCCTTTATCCGATATAAGTCCCAGCCTACTTACATGATGTTATAGCATGTTGTCACCACCCCTATTTTCTTACAAAGATATCTACTGCTTTGACAGGAAATTTTATGCTTCTCATTCTTGAGAGTTGTTGCTCAGGGTTGTGGTCATACTTTTCAACCTATACTTGCTAACAAATTACACACTGTATTCACCTTTGGCTTATTTACACTAAGGTACTAAGATTATGTAAACTTGTACGATCATTTTCATTTTATCTTTATAGAGTGTGCTTTATTTTAGGCTAAGAACCCTACAGTTGCAAAAGAAATAAACCAAACTGAAGGTAGGAATTTAGATAATAATATGCCTTTAAAATCTCAAAATCACAGCACAGGCAATAGGTCTGACCATTTTACCATAGCAAGTAGACCAAATTAGACAATTGCCAACCCGTAGTAGAGAAAATTGGCACCACAGCACAATTTTCTTAAATTATTTGGAAATATGCATAATATCACGCTAAGAGATCAAACAAGTCCAGAAAAACTTGGTCATTTGCAGTTTGTTATGGTTATTTATTTTTTTAAAACCTGAGGCTTGTTGCTAACACTCACAAGCATGAACTTGCTTTGCCCACAATTTCCTAAATTGAAATTGCTACTCAGCTCTTTCCTGTTAGGCACCTCTGTAATACTTTGCCATACTCTCTCTCCAACCATTGGACTTCTGAATAGAGAAAATTGCTATCTATACTTGCCATTGCCTTTCACTGTGTTTGATTGTTGACCATTCCCTCAATATTTTTGCTAGTGCTATAACCATTAGGGTGCACTTCTAGTAATTGAATCAAAACATTTTTTAACACTTCTCAGCAAATCTTATCTGAAGTAACAGAAGAAACATCTGTTCTTTCACAGAAATAAATTGTGCCAGTGAAGTAAAAAAAAAAAAAGAAAAAAGAAAGGTACTGCCTGCATCAGGTTAGGGGTTTTTTTTGATAAATCTCTTGGTTATAAATTACAAGGTTACACTGATTCCATCTTGTTTACATAGAATTTGTCAAATCATTTTGGATTTTTAATGATCTCTTTCTTTAGATCCCTTCTGAGATGGTTACAATAGAAGCGTGTTCACATGATCCAATTACAAGTAACTTGTAGACCATAATGCTTACTTAATTTACATAATTTATTTTATCATATATGCAAATGAATATTTCCCTAAGAGATCCCTTAGTTTCTTAAGTAGTGTGGAAAAATCACTAGGGGTTGCTTACTTATTTCCCTTCTCCTTCTCCTCTCCTCTCCTCTCCTCTAACAATTCTCTGTAGATGCCTGCAAAGTTCCTCATTTTTCTGCTTCTAACTATTAGTATATTACACCATATAATTCCTTGTGAACTCCTCTCGTTTAAATTAAACGTAATATAATAATGATAATAGCATCTGGCTTTCCTATAGTACTTTTCATCAACAGATTTCAAAAAGCTTTGCAAAGAAAGTAAAAAAAACCAAAAACTTTATTACTATTAAAATAAACTACATGCAACTGGTGTTTTAAACAGAAAATACAATAACCTGTTAAAAAAATAACCCTACTCCAGGGCACTTCCAATTTAGGACAATATTCCATGTGGAGAGAGCAGCTTTCCCCAAAGTATTTACCTGTGTGCTCAACAATTTATATATTCATTACTTACTGAAGAGAGAGAGACACATTCTATAATTTCTCTGTGGGGTTTCAGATATTTTTATTCCCCTGGAAATATTCAGCATAAATATCAGGTTTGTCTTTGCTTACAGCTAGCTACATAAAATTCTGTAGTTTACTTCTTGCATTTCTAAGGTTTTTATGCTTTTATTGTTTATGAATATTTCTGTCAGCCTTTTTTTCCTTCATAAAATTATTCATTAAGTGGAAAACTGAATTTTATTTGCAAGTGTAGCAAATATCAGGCAGACGTTTTACTCAGGGACTTTTTTGTACCGTGTGTGTGTGTGTGTTACTATAAGGTTTATGCCAGGAGATTTGCCAGTTTTGAGTCTCAAGGTCAAGATAACAGGGAAGAGTAGCCTAAGGGATGTTGGGTGGGGATCTCCTTCAGCCTGCCCCCATGACTGAGAGGGGCAAAAAAGGCATTTTACCAACAGTCACCAGAGCCTCCCATCTGCAGGCACTTTTCCTCATAGGACTCTTTGTTTACTCAGAGAACTGCCGGAAGGGAAAAGATACCTTCATAAAGATAATCCAAGAAATTGCTCTGCTGATGTCATGGTTTAACACTCCCTTTGCTCCACAGTGGAAAGGGGGAGGGAATCAGAGGGGTAAAAGTGAGAAAACTTGGGATTGGAACAAAGATAATTTAACAGGTAAAGCAAAAGCCACTCATATGAAAAGAGCAAAACAAGGAATTCGTCAGTTCCTATGGCCAGGCAGGTGTTCAGCCATTTTCAGGAAAGCAGGGCTCCATCAAGTGTAATAGTGATTTGGGAAGACAAATGTCATCTTTTTGAATGTCCCCTCCTTCCTTCTTCTCCCACCTTTATGCTAAATATGACAGCACATGGTAAGAATTATCCCTTCTGTCAGTTTGGGTCATCTGTCTCAGCTATGTGCCTTCAAGTAAATGTCATTACAATGAAATTTTGCTTTAGCAGTTGGACTATTTTACAGTATTGGGAGACAAAACTGGTCTCAAATTACATAGTTCTGATAAAGCTCTGTACATGTCCTCTTGCTTCTAGAACTTCAACTATGTTAGTAGATGTAAATAAAGAAGTAGTCAAATTATTTGAAATTTAGATTACTAGAAGAGTTATACAAAAATAATTTAGCAAGGGGAATTTTCTTACTTCTGGATGTTGGTTTGTTTTTTTAAAAAATCTTAAACTATTTGGACCTCTATTATATCTGTACAGCTTCTACCTAGTTTAAAGTAGTGCTTTAAAAGTCTTTTTGTTATTTCATATTGTCTGGAATCTAGAGAGAAAACATAAAATCCCACAGTAGATTGTAAATTCCCAAGATTCATCTCTTATGTATTAGTATTAGTAATTCAATTTTTTTCAGCATTCAGCTTGTTGGTTAATCTATTTTACCATGAACAAACTTAACGGCTTTGTAGTTGGTGTCTCTGTCTTGGTCATCTCTGTAATTCAGCTGTAATATGTAGCCTGATCCAACTATTTATGTTCCTAGAGCCATGGAACACTTCCTTTGACTGGGAGTTTTAAATCCTGCAGATATTTGTCTGCATGTTGCTTAGCTCTGAATTATAGGTGTCAAAATCCATTTATTGCTTTTGTCATCTTTATCTTTTTCCTTATTTTGTATCACAATGAGCAATGCAAATCTGTTGTTCATATTTGTTCATTCAGATTTTGGTCTTGCCTTTATTTAGCTATCTATGATTGTTTTTCTGTTTCTCTCTTTGTCTTTTAGAGCAGGTATGACTGTCCTGATGCAAATAATTTGCACATTGTTCAGCTCTGAATTTATGAATAGATAATCAGATAATATATAGTTTTAAATAACCAATAACAACTTTGTATTAAGTGAAGACTAAAATAGTGACAAAAGCTTGTTATTTTTCAAACAATTTTTTAGCATTCAATTTAATATCAGTTTTTAAATTTTGTTTGTGCTTCTTCTTAAAACTATAAAATGGTTTCATTTACCTTCATTTTTGCTAGTGACTGCTCACAGGAGGTCAATGTACTAATGAAACATTGCAGTCTGTGGTGTTAGTACCTCCTTTGACAAATTAAGCCGGCTAGGATAAGATGTCTTTCAAACCTGAAGATTTGGTTTTGTTGTACGTCACATTTATATATAACATAAATGTTAGCACATAAACATGGTAGTGTGCATGCTTAAAATGCAAGAGAGAAAAAAAAAAAACAGTTCATCCAACTGGGAGAAATCTTATGACAGCCACATTTCTCTAGGGAGATAAGAGAAAGAAAGAGAAGTATTAATGATCCACATTAGTCATGTCCGGCTCTTCTGGAGAAGATATTCAGATTTCTTTTAAATTATACACAGAAGTGGCATAAAGGATGATGACAGCGGTGACATTAATCTAAAGGACGACCCATTTAGCTGTGTGAGATGTACAAACATGAGGAACAGTTGTTTGTTAGTGTAGTTCATTCAATTGTAATGCCTTCTGTGAAAACTCACTGTTAAGACTGCACTTTCTTTCACCCCCTGCCTCAAGTTCTCATGGTATAATATTTTGTGAACAGGTCAAACCATCATATCCATCAACATCTGAAGTATTTATAAATCTAATAAAATTGAAACTCTCGCATCATGTTTTCAGAAATAGTTGCTTTAAGCTTAATCTAGATCAAAATATATTGTATAGTTGCTGCATGATAGTATGCTCTTTTATTTTACAACAGTGCATAACCTTAAAGTTAATTACCTTATTGCTAAACTTGATTATATAAACAGAAATTACATAAAAATCTCCATAAATGTGCATACCTCCTGAATCCTTGATCGATCTTGATGGGAATCCCAGAATGAGATAATTTATTATGAAATTATATTCCACAGATAACTAATTAGATAGCTAATTGGTTTTTTTCTAATTTATATTAGCTATTGTTTCTGAATTTTTGTACAGTAAAGGTTAAAAGACAGATAAATTTTATTTTTCTAATTTTCCATAAAACACATAAGAGCCAGAAAAAAAATTCATGTGTAAAAAGTCTGTTAAGAGAAAGAATATTCTCAATATTAGCAAAAATAAATTGACAGTGCAGTGCACTGTGCTGTGCTTTATTGGTAGCAAAGC
This sequence comes from Arremon aurantiirostris, assembly GCA_035583995.1. Taxonomy (NCBI): domain Eukaryota; kingdom Metazoa; phylum Chordata; class Aves; order Passeriformes; family Passerellidae; genus Arremon; species Arremon aurantiirostris. The sequence goes on along the minus strand of JAXCLO010000170.1, from coordinate 71,579,502 downwards.
ATGAAAAAGTATGCTGTATTTGTCAGTGTTAAAATCTTGAGAACTGTAGTATTTTTCAGTGTAATTTTGTCACTATCACTCCTTCAAAGACAAAGTAAACTTTACAATCATTTAATCCATGCTATGAGTTCATACCACACAACAGGTTAGTGAGATAAACCTTTAGTCATTGAAAGGTAGAAAGAACATACAAACTCTGGCATTTATCAGATTTTCAAATTTATGTACTAGAAGGATGTTCACATACTTGTAAAATCCACTCTGATTTTTAGTTTATAAATTAATCTTGCTTGTTATAGCTCTTAATTTTCTGTGTTTGTGCACTGTAGCATTCATACTTTATTGATTTAGAAGTGATTATAATTTTCTAATATCAATAGCTGTGAGACAGTTTGACACAGATTCTCAGTCAGATTTTTATTTTCAGACCAGATTTAATTTAGTTTATATTTCTGTAGTTTGAGTTTCAGTATATAGCCTTCCTTCTTATCCTTTACTTATTTTTATGGTATGTTACTGTTTTTTCTGAATTATTTCAGGTAGAAATCTGGTCTACTTTGACTATTTGACTATAAATAATAGCTGTTCGCATATTCACATTTCTATTTTGCAAGAATTATTTTCTTAACTTAAATGATAAGAGCATATCCTAATATTCTTTTAATTGCCTGGAACTCTTGGATCACTGGTTTTCTAGCAAAATATCTTTCTCAAAAGCTGGATATAACTACCATGGTATTAAACCAACTTAGCTAAATGACTATGCCTGCAGGCCCTTACTTTTAGGCAGCTTTTCTAGGTTAGATTTTAAAAGCATTTGTCAAATGAAATCTGCTTACTCTTCCCAGGAAAACACTTTTTTTTACCAGAGGTGTTACTATCAAAATGCTCTCTAAGAACTTTAGTTAAAAATTGAATGACCATATAATACTGTTTCCTAGTAATTCTCAAAAGAGAAAAAATCTATATTTTAATCCATTGGTAATTGAATCCACAAATGTAATCTTATTAAATTATTAAATGTTCTCTACCTTGTCTCACTATCAATTTAGCTATAGATTGCAAGGATTTATGGATTTTTCAAATAGGCCAGTTTGCACTTAGATTTCAAGTAATTCCGTTACTCATGATGCTAAGAGTGGCAAGTGTCGTGATCTTCAAAATTCTAGGGAATAATCCTGATTAAAGGATGGTGTGAAGGGAATAGGCCTCTCATTTCAATTAGATCAATTCTATTTTGAAGTGGTGATTAGTTTTTAATATCAAGTTAATGTGAACTTTCCCAAGCTTCAGAACAAAATGTTGTTTTTAAAATGTCATGTCCTTGACATAAAGATTTTGCTAAGAATTCTAGTGGGATCCTTTTTATAGACAAATTTTAGCACTCATGATGTGGATTCTCCTTCCTTCCAAAATCAAGTCAACTCATACAAATGCAGAAATACAGAAAAGTATAAAAGTTCTCTTTTTTTGGTGGCCCTTAGCAAGAGTAATCATCTGGAAGATGAAAGCCATCTAATACATCTTCAGCACTATGATTTCTTACAGGCATAATAGGACAAAACAAAATGAGCATAGCATCTGCTCCTCTGTGCTTGGGTTAAAACTTCTTACTTGCTAAGTAATTAGCTTAAGTTTCTGGGTTCTCTGGAAGGAACAGCACTTAGAATTATGACCATGGTTACAGAAAATGTTGCAACCCATTTGGAAATTGAGGTTTGAAGTTTCAACAATAATAAGTAATTGTTTGGAATATAACAGTGATCTCTTGAATTCAACCATTGTGTTATTTCAAACTCACATTTTATTAGTTATTTCTATGCATGGCCATGCTTTTGGAAACATTATAGAAAATTTGAAGTTTGATATAATTTAAGTAAAACCTATCAGCAAGGTTTTAATAGAGAAATTGGCAGACATATTCTGTTTTATTGGCTAAGCTGGGTAAAATTCTTTAATTTGAAGAAATGCATTGCATCATTCACAGATTTTATAATATATAATGGACAAAGAGGCAAGTTCAAGATAGCAGAATAAAGTATCTGGATGTTCGGTTCTTCATGCTTAAGAACTGAGTGTTACTGGAAAAATACATTTAAGTATGTGTGTATATATATATGTATGTATGTATGTATGTATGCATGTATGTATGTATGTATCTATATCTATCTATCTATCTATCTATCTATCCATCTATCTATCCGTCTATTCATCTGTCTCTATCAATTTAATATGACAAAGAGCTCTTCCCATGTCATTAACACAGACATTCTACAATAATATGAGAAATTGAATTAATATACTAAACTGATTTTATGTATTATCTGAGGCATATGTTCTGAATCTGGCAGAAGAAAGTAACTTTAAAAGCCTTTATGTCTAAATGTTTTTAGTGTGCAAGCTGGTAAAATTTATCAAAAAATGCATAGGGAAGAAATATATAATTCCCAGTGTGTGCCTTCTTTTTAGGACCAGATTTAGGCTATGCTTTTTCTCTCATAATTAGCTCCATTACATTTAATTTAAAATGCTCTTTAAATATTAATGTCACAACAAAAATGCTATATTGAAAAACTTATTATTAAAATCAAGGAAAAGCCATAAGACAGTCATCTAAACACATTAATATTTACACTCACCTTGAACACTCAGAGCAAAGTAAATGCTTTAACAGACTAGTTCAAGTGAATGAATATACAGTTCATACAAATTAAAACATAATTTTCTTCCAAAATATATAAGTTTTTTAAAATTTCTCCATTAATTTTAGGGGTGAGGAAGGAGTTGGTTGATTTTTTCCAGCTGTTCTTTTTTTTTCAATTTTCTTAAATTAGTGTTTTAAAAATGCTGCCAGGAACCACAGGAGTCCAGGTTTTGAAGCTGTGATGTATTGCTGATGGTAAAAGGGGTACTAGTAAGAGGCAAACAAAATGATAGTGATAGAAGTCCAAAAAGAAGATGAATATGAAACTTCAAAATTTATTTGAGTTCTAGACAACAAACTGCCTCAGACACTCTTTAAGAAGACTTCTTAAGGAAATAATACATTTATTGTCTGCGGATCTACAAAATTAGAATAATGTAAAAATGAAATATTCTTATGGTTTTTTACTGTAGTTTTTATTTCAATAGCTTTAAAAGAATTGGTTATTTAAAAGAAGCATTTTTTTTCCACTCAACCCTTTCGTAAATTCAGTGTGAACAAAAATCTATCTACTTTACTGTTGATGTAAAATCTTTCACACTTTAGGAAAGTATATATAAGAAGGCTTCTGCTTCTGCTAGAGATAAATAAACTTCAAGACTGAAAATATAAGGAAGTTTAAACACAAATATAAATATCCTAAAAACCTTTGAACCTGTGATGTTAGTTATGGGGTTTGTGAGAACAGTTTCCTCAAATTTATTTTTAAAATTGTTTATATTTTCTTTTTTTAAAAAAATGAGATCATTACCTATTTACAGAAAATACTGTAAATTAGTCAACTTAACACAACATTTCTGTCTTTGCTAACAGGATCATAAAGTTTTTCAACACACAGAGGTATTGTCAGGCATAATATATTTTCCTTTCATAGACTCATTGGATTGTTTAGGTTGGAAAAAATTCCTAAGATCATTAACACCATTTGTAGTTCTTTGAGAATTTCATTAAAAGAATGTATAGAATGAAAATTTAAATTGCATACTTTTCATTGTTTTTTATTATACTTTCTTGCTCTGCTGTTCTTTAGAGAGTCTATATTCTTATTAGCAATCTCTCCAGTACAGAACACTGCAATGGAAAAATCCTTAGTAATTATATGTTGAAATTATGAGACACATTAAAAATTTCCATTTTTTATTGCATTTGTGTGAGTAATGTGTGAGTGCCGCTGGCATAGACAAAAGTATACTGGGAATAAAAATTACTAGGAAATTTTTTGTGATATGCATTAATTTCTTTGTTTTTTTTTTTCTTCTGCTAACAATTATATTTATTAACAGCATTTTTTATGTCTGTCTGTAAAATAAGACTGTGGGCCTGAACAATGGATATTAGTTTTGGTGATGTAACTTATATCTGCATAATTCATTGGATAACCTAGAGTTTTTCAAGTGTACAAATCGTTATTGTGAGATAAATTCCTAAGAAATACAAAGTCACTTTGCTGTTTTTCTCTGTGTTTTAGTTTAAGCCCTCAAATCACCATTATTCATGTATATTATTGATTATACAAGTGATGGACAGTCAGTCAAAAGGTGAGTTTCCATCCATCACTTTTGACTGGAATAAAAATAACACAATTTATCTTTTGCAGATCAGAGGTTCTGAATCTGTGATGTTATTTGAATGAGTTCTTCAGTTTTTTATTTTATTTTCAGGAGGAAACCAAAGCAATGCTTTACTTTTTTCCAATGAGTAGCTAAAACCACCTCAGATTTAAATTTTTATCCATATGTTGGATGCCAAGTTGCAGCAAAAACGAGGAGGAGGCAAGCCACATGACAAGGCAAAACACTGGTGCCTTTCAACAGCACACAAACAGGGGAAGAGGAGCAAGTCCAGTGATGATAACCAGGGTCAGCCACAGTCCAAAGTGACCAGAAATGTTTCAGTGATGTGACAGATCCAAGGTCAAGCCAGGAAACAAAGTCACAAGGTAAGAATCAAGAAGGTGCTTGGCTTAGGTGTGTTGGGTTGGCTTTTATAGATCAGACAAGGATCTAAGGCAAGAACTGGAGCTTCAACAAAGTAAAGCTTACATCAGTCTGATCCCAGCACCACGTAAAACATGAATTTCAACACATCTGAGAGCTAGTTAAACACTAGAGTGCAGAGTGGAGTGAGACAAGTTGCAAAGCCTTTTAATGCACTCAAGTCCTTGACAATAACTTCAAAACAGCAAGGGGGTTTGATTTTAAAGTATTGACATTGCGGCCTAAAAACATTATACAGGCTTTTTAAAAAAAATGCAGGTCCACCTAGACAACCTGTGGAAACAGAAAAGTTTGAGCTTAAGAATTGGTAAGTGAACAAAAAGAAAAGTCTTCAATAATTAATTAAAAAGTTTAGTTGCAGAGTTTTTATTTAGTTCTGATTTATGAATTTGACTTTAATAGTGTCTCTGTACATCAGGTTTGAATGCATGATGCTGCTAGGGAAAGAGTTACAGGGAGGTAATTTCAAATCAGAAGTAATGTTACTGAAAGTTCTTTATAATATCAGTGAGAGGTTGAGAAGAAGACAGTAAACACAAGTACACCCTGGATTTTTAGGACCGTTACAATGTCTGACCTTGTTCTAAAGGTTTGTATGACATTCTTAATTTTACACCTGTGAGTGAACTCTTTCCATGATGGAAATAGCTATAATCATAGATTCTTATGAAGTATAGCTGCAGGCAGATTCTTTGTCAACCTGCTGTGACTTCCACCAAGAGAAGAACCACCAGTAGGATTTTGTCTGCCAAACCAGTTCTGTTGTTCACAAAGAAATGATGGAGAGCAAATGGTTTTGTTCAGTTGCACAATGTTTTGGCAGTTTGTGTTCCCCAAACACAGAAACAAGAATAAACAAAATTTGTGTTAGATAAAGCCTAGTGGTTCTGAAATAGTGAAACTTATACTCAAGAATGGAAGTTCTTCACTGCATTGAACTCACAGGAGAAAGATTTGCTCCCTAGCAACATGTAATACTAGGTATGACATCTCCTCTTAGTAACTAACTTGAATGTAAAAAACTTTAATTTTTAAAATAAGATTTAATAGTATATTTTAGTTTTTTTAACATGTGAACAATGAATCTTCAAAAACTTATTTGAAGAATAAAGTATATTCATCCATGGAAATAACAGCTGTGTGACAATCAACAACTGTGGATTCCCAATCTCAACCAAGTTATTGATACTAAAGATGCTACTTGGGAGTGTTAAATTAAGGTAGGAGTATGCTGACTGAGTTATGCGGGACTCAGAGTGCATGGAATGATCATTGGAAAACACTATATGCTCAGGCATAGAGTAGCATACCTGCTTTATATCAGGAGTCATAAAATGGTTTCCATTCTGAGCTGCATTCAGGAACATGAATGTACAGCTGGGATGTGCTAATAAGCCTCATCTGCCAGCTCCAGCTGTGAGCAGAGCTGACATGATTACTTGCCCTTGACATCTGCAGGCACGCTGAAATTTCCCTTAGTATGTTAAGTCCTATCCTACCATCTCATTGCAGTAAATGGAAAGAAAAACCTACTGTAAAGCATATTAATGGGTTTTGAACAGGGTCCTTTCATATCAGTATTTGCAACATTTTAAGCAATCTCTTACAAGCATGGGGATATTAATTTTTTTTTTTCAACAGGAAGAGTGCTGCACACATTTTTCTCTGGATTAGCAGACATTGCTTTTTCAGAAGACTAATTTGCATAAAAATTCCAGGCATGATAAAGCAGAAACTCAGAGAATCAAGGCTTACCTCCAGCCCAATTTTTAATTTGTGATTACTTTAATTGCTGTGGTCTGAACCGTATCAGCTGGCAGGGCCCAAAGCGAGACTGAGGTCCTGCGCTGTTATATGCTTAGATAATTGTCCCACTATGTGACTTGAAATGAGAGAGGCAGCCAAGCCTCAGGAAGGACTATAATGAGACTGAGTGAGTTCTCAGCAGGTATGTTAGGTGTTTCCAATGGCCATGTGGCCTCTCTGTGCTTACTGGGATTTCTGGAGGGACAGATGATCTGCCTTACCAGCATGAATATGTATTCTGCATGCTTTTACATTCCTTACTTCCCCCTTTCTCTCATCTGTTTCATTGTTTGCCTTACAGCTCTGTCATCATTGAGCTCCCTGAATATCAAATAATAATGAAATCTGCAATTAATATAAATATGTTCCTTTGTCTCCAGTGGACCTCTACTAATTTCCACCAGCCAAAAATCTCATTTTTATTGCCTGATTTGTTTTAAACTGTATTTCATATTTTTTAAATAATTCCTGAACTAATATTTATTATTATAGAGAAATAAACTTCTAAACTGGGAGTATAATTTCCCTGTGGTTCTTTTGCCTTGGTTACAAAGCAAAAGTGAGAACCATGATTATGTTGGGCTGGAATACACATTTCACACGTGTCATAGATTTGTTGGTGCATTTTGATGGAGGCTAGGGAGTGTTTGTTTTATTTTATTTGTTTGGAGCTCTCTTTCCATTTTGCTTGCAGAAAGTGAGATTATTTAGAACATTCTCTTGTTTTTAATAAAAATCTGGCAAATAAAATCTTATAAAATTCCTTTTTATCATAATACACAGTGTCTAGATTTGAAAGGAAAATAGTTACCTTTTTGTCCTTGAAAAGTGTGTATCAGTTAGGGATAATTATGAGATATCACCATCTTTGTCAGAATATTGGCTAATTGGTCAATTTTTTAATAAGATGAGTGGAGAAAAAAAAATTAAAAAAAGAATATTATATGTTAATGGTTTTCCATCTTATGCTTCTAAATATATATAAATATGCATATAAATCATAGTATTTAGGGAGTTGGGATTGGGTTTTTTTCCCTTAATTTTCCCAAGCTCTGATCCTCTGTGAGTTTTTTATTAAAAATGAGATTACAGTTTTTATACAGCAACATAATGTCTGCAGAATACATCTAGGAACTGGAAGATCTGAGACCCATTCAGTCTTCTGCAGAAGTGGCCAAAAGCATATCTTGCATATTCCTAAACACCTGGGCAAAGAGGATGAAGATTCCATATTACAGTTAATTAGGCCAGAAAAAAAGTGCTACACTTTCTGATGGAATTCTGGCTGTCAGACATTGTCATGAGCACAGCTGACATTTTATCTGTTATGGGATTACTGCTTTCATTAGAAAAGAGCGATTGAAAAGAATTATTACTAGCAAGGATTAGATGTTACCTTTGAAAAAGATTTCAGGTGCATTTAACTTTACTATAAAAACCCACAGCCCAACACATAAGCACATTCAGGCACCATTCTACACTTTGATTTGGTTAGTGATGCCACCATGCCTAATATCTCGGTGTCCATACCCATTTTGTATATCTAACCATGAACCAAGAGACTGAATTTCCTATTGGCACTGAGAGAGTGCAAGATGATAGTTTATTTCCTCTTCCAAAGCAAAACTAGTTTTCTACCTTGTCTGCGCTGCTAATGAAGATATGAGGCCATTTGTGGAGGTCAGTGTAATGAAAAAAAATTGCTTGTTTTAAACACCTTGTTCCACTTCACGGCAGATTTCCAGTGTGACCAGTGATCCCTGGTATTTGGCAGGTTAGGAAATGTTAGGGACAGACAGGAGTTATACGTGCATTACCTTGTGCATCTAAGATAGCAATCTCATGCTTTGTAGCTAGAGATTGAGAGAATTGCTAATAAACCTTCCTCAGGATAGGTAAAGGGAAAGCATTTCATATCAGACTGTCCCCATGTCCACATAGTCTCAGTGACTGCCTCCAAATTATAAAGACAGTTTACTTCATATTTTGATCATGTCTCTTCACTTTACGCAGACTGATCAGCTCCCAAACCTAATTCACTCCAAATTAAGGAAAAATCATCTCTTCCTGTAATCCTGAGCAATGGTTGTCCAATAAAATGAAGGTTTTAAAAAGTTCTTTTTGGTTTATTACAAAGTTCAGACACAAAGCTTAGCAGTTGCTCGTGTTTTTTTCCTAAAGATTTATGCTGAGACCAGATATTTTCCCCTCTATTTATCCAGTCACTGATATAATGAAATGAAACCTGAATGTATTTTATTTCCCCCCATGAACTAGAAAAGCTTTCAGGATAGAATTTAACTTATATGCTCTTCTGTCCTGTGAAAACTTAATTTCAGAGTTTAGACATGGCTATCTAATGTTTTTTAATCCTGTCTCTAAATGAAATAACATATAACATCCAGGTATTACCTGATGGCCCTCTCTTTAACCTATCAAACTTGCAGTACTTTCTACTGTAACTAGTTTATTTTGTGCAACGTGAGACTGTGATGAATTATTAAGTGATTTTATGAAGCATATCAGTCTGCTTCCAGTCATAGTTGAAACCACTAAAATCTACTACTTCTGTCTTGAAAAAGACTAATTTCAAAGACAGTAATTTTTTGTAAAATAAAGAACTTTTTTTTAATAGAGAGAATAGAAATATTTGTGCAATGGGGAAAATTGTAAAGCCTTTATCAAAACCCCCACATTTTGTGTCTTTCTTCTATATCCAATTTTCTTGCGCCTACAATCTTTAATCATGGGAAATTTTTTCCCTTGAAAAAAAAATTCCTGCAGTGGTTACACCTTAAGAAGATGTGTAGTGGTTTTTTTGTTTTGTTTTGGTTTGTTTTTTTTAAGGTCACCAATGTGTGACAGTGTTCACAGGGGTTTTCAGGACGAGGGAAGAGACGTAGATCTGACTCCATATTTCAGAAGGCTTGATTTATTATTTTATGATATATATATATATTAAAAAGTATAGAAGGAAACGTTTTTACTATATATATAGTAAAAAGAATAGAAGGAAAAGTTTCATCTCAGAAGGCTAGCTAAGAATAGAATAGAATAGAATAGAATAGAATAGAATAGAATAGAATAGAATAGAA
>JAXCLO010000170.1:71554497-71564613 GCA_035583995.1 Arremon aurantiirostris | reverse complement strand
TAAATATAAATATAAATATAAATATAAATATAAATATAAATATAAATATAAATATAAATATAAATATAAATATATTGTTTTGCCTGTAAGACACTGGCTATATTTGATTGAGTTATGGATTGTGCCTCTGATCTTTATTTGTAAAACAAGCAACACAGTGTTGCAGGTTCATAATTACAGGCATAGTTTTTTGCATTAAAAAGAAAGATTCTTTGTATTTTTAGCTAACAAGAAGAAAAAATCATAATTATATAAAAAAGACAAGTGACTTAATTACAGAAAGAGAGACTGTGACATTTGCTACCATTGCATTAACAATATTCAGATATTCATGGTACATTAGCAACACTCAAGTTACTGTACAAATCTACTCTAAATTCTAATACATACATACAGTTTGAAATTTGCTAATTACATAATAAAAATATTTCCAAATAATGCGTGACAGAACTATATTAATAATGTCTGTTTTTGTTAACCAGACCAAGAAAAATAAAGGCAGGTGCAAGATCTCTTAAACAATGCAAAATATATGAAGGCAGATAGGGTAGCATTGATGCAACCTTTTTGTTTAAGCAAAACAAGTACTCTTTTTGCTAAAAATATCATACAACCTTTAAACCATTGATCCAAAATATTTTTAGCAATTCTATTTCTGTCTCAGAGACATTTAAAATTTTACTTACAGAAAAATTGCATCTCAGTGAGGCTGAAAGGTAGTTCTAGATCACACAGAACATTTGTGACAGACTCAAAATAGAATTAAATTCCTAAAGAAGAAGGAATCATTCTCTGTAGCTACAAGCCAACTTTTATTCAGTGGCACAGATATATTTTCCTATATCATTATTTTATATGCAACACATAAATGTGCAAAGAAATCAGCAGCCTTCAATACAGAAATATTTAGCTCTAATATTTGTATTCAGCTATTAGTTTCCTCTCTAATTAGTCCAGTGACAAGTAATTTTCAATTTCAAAGGCAAACTTCTAAAAAGAGTGAAACCCTATAATAAAATGGCATAGTGTGCCCTGGGAGGGAATCTGAACCAGTGTTTCTGATTTAATTGAGGCTTAGTGTATCAAGAATTTATCGACCTCTCTATTACTGACTCTGACATTCAGCATGTCAGTTCAATGTTTTATGCTGTATTTAACCCCCATTTAAAATAATACTAGTGTTTATTACCCTCTTAACTAAGTGCTTTGAACTCTCAGGAGGGAAAACTGCTTAATATTATTATTGACATGTTAATGAATTCATAATAGAGCTACCATAGACACTGCTTAATTAAAAATTTGAATCAAATGTAGTCTAAGATCCTAAGTAGGTAGCATAGAGGACATTCAATCACCTCCCATAAAAGGAGAAATATGAAAGAATCATGATATCCAAGAATGAGTTTAATTTGGTCAGTTCCAGCTCCCAGGTCCAGTACCAGGATGACTATACCTTTGGTACAGTATTTCAATACTGTATTTTTAAGTCCTCCATCTTTTTTTTTTTGTCAAAATGCTATAGAAAACCAACAAAAATGTTACCTTGACTCTGAAAAACAAACAGTAGAAATGATTAATAAGTTATAGAAAAGTAATATTCCTGTGTCTTGTGGCAGAACAGGGAATTTTTAAATTTTAAGTCCATATAGCAACAAGAAGATCACCTCATAGATCAATTAATGTGACAAAAGATGAGCTGGTGGGGAAAACAACTGTCCTGGCTGGGCAGAGAGCATTTGCAGGAACTAAGTGGAAAAAAAAAAAAAAAAGAAAAAAGGGGGATGTATAAACTTTGGAAAGAGGGGCAGGCAACTCAGGAAGTATTTAAGGATGCTGTTAGGTCATGCAGAAAGAAAATTAGAGAGAGGAAAACTCAGAACTTAACCTGGCCAATTCATAAAGGATAATAAAAAATGTGTTTATATATTGATAGCAAAAGGACAGGCTAGGAAAATCTCCTGATGATTTCAGTCCTGATTGACTGAACATGAGCCAGGATGTGCCCAGGTGACCAAGAAGGTCAATGGCATCCTGGCCTGTATCAGGAATAGTGTGGCCAGCAGGACGAGGGAAGTGATTGTTCCCCTGTACTCAGCACTGGTGGTTTTTCACTGAGTGCTGTGTCCAGTTCTGGGTCTCTCAATTTAGGAAGGATATTGAGCTGCTGGAGTATTGGAATATGAGTCCCAATATTACCAGGTAGATTGTGCCTGGGCTTGTCTGACTCTTGCTGCTCGGCCAAAGGCGGCAACCGTGGTGTTTCACCTCAGAGACACCTTTGGCTGGCTGGATGTGGCAGCAGGCACTGAAACAAGTCCAGGCTTGTAGAAGGCTCAGTTTTACCTCTGATGAAGGTCCTTAGGCGAGGTGAAGAGAAAAGGAGATGGATTCTGTCGGAAGGTTAATATCCAGAGTTTATTTCATGGTTACAGACGTATGAATCTTAGGCAACAGCTCCAACAGAATGGCGAGCACGTGGTCCTTGCTCAATTTAAGCCCAGGGACAGGGGGAGGGAAAGGGACAGGTGAGCACCAACCAGGTGTGAGGAGGAGGAGGGTCTCAGGGAACTGAGGGACACCTAGACAGGACAGGCCAATGACCCCAGGCCTGAAGCACATCCTTTGAACTTGACCAACCACACCAGGCCTTGCTGGAATGTTAAGCCTGATTGACAGAACTCACTCAGCAAGGGGACGAGGGGGAAGGGAGAGGGGTATTGCCGCACCTGGGAAGGGACTAGGGAGTAAAACAGGAAGTTGCAACACACTGCAACACTGGAGTGCATCCAAAGAAGGGTAACAAGGTTAATGAATGATCTGGAGCCCAAGTCCTATGAGGAGAAGCTGAGGGAGGTAGAGGTTATTTAGCCTGGAGAAGAGGAGGCTAGGGGGTGACCCTATCGCTCTCTACAACTCCCTGAAGGGAGGATATTGGTCTCTTCTCCCAGACAAACAGCAATAGGACAAGAGGACACAGTCTTAAGCTGCTCCAGGGGAGGTTTAATTTGGACATCAGGAAGAAATTCTTCACAGAAGGGTGATTGGGCATTGGAATGGGCTGCCCAAGGAGGTGGTGAAATCACCACCTCTGGAGGTGTTTAAGAAAAGAGTGGATGTGGCACTTAGTGTCATGGTATAGCTGACACAGTGTTTGGACTCAATGATCTCAAAGGTCTTTTCCAAACTAGTTGATTCTATGGTTCTGAAGTTCTGTAAGTGTTGTTGAGTTGGCTTATTAATATGCTCGTAATTATAGTAGTTGCTACCACATCCTTTGTATTTTGTATCTGATTCTGATTTATCTCTCCTTCTTTCTATTTCTACTGCTTTATTTGCATTATTTAAATGAACATTTTTATTTTCTTGTTTTATTTCATTTCCCATTAATTTGTACTGACTATAATATTTTACTGAGATTTCAAAGTCATAACTAACATTCCGTCAAATCTAAAATGGAGCCAATAAAATCTTAGAGGTGCTATTCCCTAATATTTGCAACTATTATAGTATTTATTTATTCTCTGTTTCTTATCCTCTATTCCATCTTTTTCTATATTCATCTTTCCAAAAGTTTGTCCTTAATTCAATGCATGGACTGAAGTATGGTGCCTTTGTAATTTATCCTTTGAAAGATCAAACCTTGCTCTTTCTGTATGTATATTCTAATTAAACTTTATTCAAATGATTTAAAGTTACTTCCCTGTCATCCATGTCTAACAAGTTCCCCTCTAACCTTTGTTACTTTTTATTATTTTTAATTTTCTTTCCATTTTGAAAATTGGTCTGTCAAAAACAATATCTGTAATAAAATGCTGATCAGCACAGTTCAGCTACAGGTAACACTAAATATTGTTTTGCCTGTAAGATACAACCTGATCAATCACTGGCTGTCTATTGTCAGTTAAATAGTACATACACTAAGATATACCATATTAAAAACTCTATCATACTTCAAGATTTAGAGCTGCCTTCAAAGTGCATAACCCCATGCATATTTTAAATACATGCCATATGATACAGATGCTTTCAATTTACAAGGAAAAGAATATTTAATTTTCTCTCTAGTAACACTGGGACTGTAGCCTGAGCTCTGATATCATAACTCTCTACACTGTTCTGGTATTAATGAAGATTAGGCTTTTTTGCCTGTTTGATGTTAAATATTCTCTGCTGTCTCAAAGTCTTGACCTCCATGAAAATTTTTTGCTCTCTACCAGAAAAAGAATTCTTTTTCTATTCTGGGCAATTACATTTTGCTTTATATATATAAAAAAATGGTAGGCAGTTATCATGCATTTGGGAATCTTAGCTGCATTTTTGACAGGCAGATTATCTCATCTTGCTTGTACCACACTATCTTTGTTCCAGGGAGTCTTACTCAAAAAAATGGCATAGATTATTTACTTCCTCCTTTACCTTCAATTTCCCCTCAGTTTTTCAGTGCCAGGAGTCAGGGAAGATGAGTTTGCAGACTGGCCTTAGACCTTGGACTGATTCCTGTCTGCCCCACCCTTCCTCAGTGCTGGCATGTTTCCTTGCAATCAAATGTGGGGCTCTTTGTCTGTGGTCTGGGGTATCTAATGTTAAAAAGGAACAATATAATTATTCTAGGCTTCAGAAGTGAAGAGCTGATTCTTAATCAAAGCTCCTGATTGCTTTCCTAAACATGGCCACATAGATGTACCCCTTCTAGTTTCATTTTGTAAGGCTAATGGAAAAGGAGCTGCTTCAGAAGGTGTATAGGACATTAGCAGGCAAATTCTTATTTAGCACTCTGGGTTTGCTTAGAGGGACAAGCAGTGCTTTCATTCCTTTCACTCTTACCATTCATATATTTTAATCTAAATAATTGGATTAAAGTTTCTCAAACACGAGTGTGGAGAGCTGAACACAACTCCCTAACTGCACAGCTACTAGATCTTTTTTTCCCCTTTTCCTCCTCTTCTGACCATTCTGTCTACTATATGTAGTTGGAACAGGAAGGGTGTGCTTCACTCCTCTCTCTGCTTACACATTTTCCTGGGATGTGAGACATATGGCTCCATAGCGTGGGCATAGCACAGATCTTCTCCTTCCACGTTCCGAATGACTGCTTGTTTTAACATCACCACCTTTGTCTGATGTGCTGGAGCTCCCAAAATAAGAAAGACTTGGACCTAGTGGAATAAGTCAAGAGCAGGGCTGCTAAGCTGTTCACTGGGCTGGAACACCTTTCCTGTGGAGGCAGGCTGAAGAGTTGGGCTGTTTAGCCTCGAGAAGAGAAGAATTTGGGGGAGACCTAAAAGTGGCTTTCCGGTACCTTCCAGGCTTACAAGGAGGTTGGAGAGGGACTTTTCACAAGGATAGGTAGGGATAGGACAAAGGGGAACAGCCTTAGGCTGAAAGAAGACAGGTTTAGATTATATATTAGGAAGAAATTCTTTATTTATGTGGTTATGAGGCACTGAAACAAGTTGCTCAGAGAGCTGTGGCCTCCCCATTCATGGAGGTGTTCAAGGCCAGGTTGGATGGGTTTCTGAGCTAATATGGTCTTGTGGAAAATGTCCCTGCCCATTTTTAAGGTCCCTTCCAACCCAAACGATTCTATAATTCTATTATTCAACCAAAAGAAATTACATTTTTGTGGACAACAATCCTGCCACCATGGGCTGAACCTTTTTTAACTCTTGGCTATATAGGGGCTATATGTATGGATATATAGTCCTGTGGATACATATGAACTTTATGCAGGAGCTTGGTTTTGGTTCTATTTTGGGTTTCTATGAGTTTTCTGAAGTTAAGGTCTGGAAACATGACATGTAGGAATGAGTGAAAAATTTGATTGATAAGATTGCTTAAGAAAGCTCAGGTTCATGACAGAACATGCATTTGGGAAGCATTAATGGACTGTTTTAAGCCAATGGATATTTCCAGATAATTACCTTGAAGCAATTTTATTTTGGTAAAATGTTCCAGGCCCATAAGTATGGGAATTGTATGTGATATGTCTGCCAGAAATAAATGTCTGAAGCTTATATTTGATTATGTCAGCATTTTCTTTTTCCTAACACCATTTGATTTTCTTACAACATTTACTTTTGCCCAAACCTTGCTTTTTCTGCTCTGCAAAATGACATCTCCTTGATTTATTTTATTATCACATTTTCAAGAGTTATCAAGCAGTTCAATGATTACATTAATTTTTCATAACCTCACTTTCACTTTCAAACATATTGCTTGTCAACATAATTACTTTTTATAATAAAATGAAAATATTTACATGTACTTTAAGAATAACCTGTATCTCAACTTAATTTACTTTTAAAAAATTAAATCTAATCACAAATTGCATTTCAGAAATTATAGATGTCACATTTTTATTTGCTTAAATGACAGAATTTTATGGAAGGATTTGATAGTTAGCACAATTTAAATCAATGCAGGTAATGTGCAAATTGGAAATAAAAAGAACAAACAGGTGTCCAGAATTTTAATTAGCTAAAGTACAAAAATAAGTAATACCACTTTTTAGACATTCAATGAAAGAAAAAACCAACTTGGATTTCCTCTAAAATCCAAGGGGAAAATAAAGTTTTTGAAGAGAAGAAAGTATAAAAGTTCTTCCATGTGGTAAATTTATCCAGTTAACTTTGTTTGGCTCTGTGGTGGATTGACCTTTGCTGTCTGCCAGGTGCCCATCAAGATGCCCTATCCATCTTAGGAGAACGGGAGAGAAAATATGATAGAGAAGCTCATGGGTTGAGACAGACAGGGAGATCACTCATTGTGAGAGACTGAAATGTTATGGTTAGTGGCTTAAATATTGTTAGGAAGGACTTTTGCCCATTATGGTAAAAGTGTATAAAGAAGCTATGACCACCAAAGGCCACCCCTCCCTGAATATGATTCCTGGGGGGAAACTTTGAACTCTGAGTTAAGCTGCCTAAAACAACTGGAGCTAGGATGAAAGGAACACTATTGTGCAATTATCTCAGGTGTAGGGAGAGGTCAACAAGGTTGGGGGAGAAGAATGTATCCACAGAGAAAACCAAGCCCAGCCTCTGACCTGAAAAATCAGCCCTGGCTGATTGATTACCATTTAGATACATCTAGACTGATGCCATTTAATTATCCAAAACTGTATTTTGAACTATGAGTGCAATAGGATCATAAAACTCCCTGGAAGAAAGGTAATATACATAATGTTTTTAACTATATACAGAAATTTGTTTTACAAATGATGACAGTAAGTTCTCTTGTCATGGGCCAGAGCATCTCAGGCACCAAAGTTTTCTCAAACTGTCTGGCTGACCAAGAGAAGCTGCTTGTATGGGAAGAGGATATGGATTATCAAATGAAGTCAGAACAGTACTGTTGATAGCAGGAAATGTAAATTTAAATGGATTTTTTGTTTTTTTTGCTGGCTCCCTTTTAATAAATTGGGGAATTCTTGAATCTGTGAATGTTTCTGTTAAAGGAAATTTTTAACTATAATTTCTAGCATATGGAAGCAGCAGTGATACAGAAAAAAAGAATGATACAAAAAGTCTGAAAAACTGACTAGACATGAGGAGTCTAGGAACATTCAGAAACCAAACAAAAGCTTTATATTTTTTATGGAGTTGAAATATTTTTACTGTTTAAAAACCAGATAGAAGTCGCAAAAGTTTCAAACCCAAATACACAGTACTTTGGCTAATACCCTGGATATAGCAGCTTCTGAAGGTGCAGACAGTTCTAACATGACAGCTTAACTGAAGTGATACTAGACTGGTAGAAGCTAAGCTACAACCAAACAGACAAGGCAGTAAAAAGAGCTTATGTTTTGTCAATAATAACAGAAGTGTGGCTAGTACAGTAACAACGTGAAGTAGGCACTTCCAGTCAAGCATGAAAAACAAAATGAAAAAGAGCAGCTTGTCAGAGGGGTAGGAAAAGGAGAAGAGCAAAACAAGACAAATAGATGAACAGAGGCAAATATGTTTCACTTCACATGTTTGTTTCCTTGCACACTGAGATTTGCTTTAGCATTGTCTGAGTGCCTAATTAGCTAGATCTGGAAGCATGTGGTGCTTTGAAATTCATGAGTTACTGCAAGATATGCTGCTGCATTAAGAATGTTTTTTTTATTATTTTTGTTCATGGAGCATTGGGAGGATTAATATAAATACAGGGAGGGCATCCCCATTAAATATAGCAAGGAAGTAATTGACCAAGTTTTTCAATTAGACACTGAAAGATACAGAATGTATCTGTTGTATTTTTTACAAGCTCATAAACATCAATAGTATCTCTAGAGATCTCACCAAATTTGAAGTCTGGCTCTAAAACTGCAGACATTACATATGTGTTTGGGGATTTATGGAAAAACAAATGCAAAATTTGTGTTAATAACTTCTGCATTTCCCTTAAAAAACCCATTTTAAACAGAGACTTTTTGGACTTCAGTTTTTGCTCTGTAAATATATAAACATGGAAAGGGAGATTTGAATACTTTGAGGAGAAGTTGAATTTAATACTTTGAGGAGAATCATATTTACAAAACAGACAAAAATTTTGAGAAAAGAACTGAGAATGAAAATTACAGTCTTTTTGAAATTAATCCATACTTCATGTCAAAATTTAACCTGTAATTTATCTTGAGTCTTGCACTGTAATGATTGCAAGAGGCTATAATCTCTTTGGGAACCTGTGTGATATTCATTCAAAGGTTTCTGTCTCATCTGAGATTGACAAGAAATTTATTATCATCCAAAAATTTCTTGAAGATTTCTGATAGTACATTGGTATTACTTTCATATTGACCAGTGCCTTCTGTTCTGGATCATTGCCCGCTTGGTTATATGTTAATCATCTCACTGAAGTTTCTGTAAACAGAGTTCATGATATTAAAATATGAAACTAAGAAAGAACTTGATCATTTTGAAATTGGTGGTTAAATCTAAATATACAGAAATTGAGTTCTTGTCCTCTAAAAAGCTGTTCTTTTTTATTTTGCTTTACATACTTGACTGGAAAAGCCTCTTTACATTACAACCGTACTATTCCTGCTTCTGTTACTATTGGGAGGAAAAATGGACTCTAAAAAGATGACTTGCCTGTTTGATCACAGCTTAAACTTTACCATTCTAGTATCATTACAAATAAGCTACTTTTGCTTGACAGAGCCAAAGTAAATGTAATTTGCATCATAGCTACTTCTGACTATGATTTGTCTTCTTACTTTCTTCTGTATTCTTCCATTATCTGATTGTCAAATAAACTTAGTTCTTGTAGAAACAAATACAGCAACCCAAAATTCACATATTTGTTATTCTTCATTCTCCAGCTGCTCAGTATAAATACTACTTCAAGACAGGATTCCTCTGAAATGAACTTCAGTGCAATCTGCACATTTTCAAACTGATATATAGAGGCTATTAACAGAAACTTGAATTTCTTTGTGCTATGCCGTGCCACCAGTTACTTTCTTTCCTCACATTTTTCAAGTAAAGATGTTATAGAATGGTTTTACTAGAAAGGTGGATTAGGTTGCAAAGACTGTAAGGAAAAAAAATATTCCTCAGAGGCAGACACAAAGACTTGCTTTTATATTACTCTGGGAATCCAATGGTTAAGCATATGAAGCTTTAAAACCATTAATTATACATATTTGTGTGGACAAAGCAAATTAATGTTGTTCATACATCTTGCTGGAGGTTAGATATGAAACTCAATGAAAGTCTTGGTAAGAACAGTGGGAATATAGTGACAAAAGCTATGTCTGTCATGCTATGGGAATTCTGTGAGTTTCTCTTTCAGGCTGCTCACAGGAAGGGACAAAAGGTGATTCGTGCTAGTAAATACCATGCTCTTCTGCACCTAAATATTGTGACTTTTTCATAAGTCCAGATTTTTTGAGGCGTTTAATCATAATACACTGATTTAATTAAAACTAAAAGACAATACAGGCTTGAGCACAAAGTGTAAAAATTAAAACAAAAAAAAATTTCCAAACTAAAAAAAGCAACCAAACCAACCAAACAAACAATCCCACCCCCTCCCACCCCCAAAACCCAAACTAAAACCCTATAACTAAACCAAAGAAAAACCGACAAACAGAGTGGAGCAAAATTAGCAAGCTACGCAATGTGCTTG
>JAXCLO010000170.1:71541521-71554397 GCA_035583995.1 Arremon aurantiirostris | reverse complement strand
ATAACTAAACCAAAGAAAAACCGACAAAAAGAGTGGAGCAAAATTAGCAAGCTATGCAATGTGCTTGCACTCTGGAGGTACATTATCATGCCTTCCCCATAATTAATTAATGATATTTAATTATTTGCAAGGATTCCTTTATTTTCACTCTTCCCAGCAGAATGCTAGTGGGAATACGCAGAAAATTTCAACATGAGTGACTTACTGCATAAAAACCACTTCTGTTCTTTCTTTTTTTCAACTTGTGTTCTTAGTGTTGTTTGTAGCCAAATGCTTTTAAAGGAAGTACAATCACAGGTTCTCCCATTCCCCCTTGAGAAAATCACAGCTGCCAGTGACCTTGTGGATCATGGTACATCTATATCATAAGGAAATAGAATCTATAACAGGAAGGAGGCTGCTATTGCGTAAGGCTTTATTCAATCTCGGTGCACGCAGCAGTGTACTTCAGTGCTCAACTTAAACACACTCTCTTTTGCTTTGTGCTCAAATGCACTTTCATATTAGTTATCACAAAATCACAAAATGGGAAGAGACCCCAGTGCATTGTCTGGTCCAACATCGCTTCTCAAGCAGGGTCATCCTCAGGCACTCTGCATGGAATTGTGTCTGTATGGTTCTTGAATATTTCCAGTGAGGGAGAGTCCACAACCTCTTTGGTCAATTTGTTCCAGTGCTTGGTCACTTGCAGAGTAAGGAAGCTCCTGTTCATGCTGAGCTGTAACATCCCGTGCATTAGGTTCTGCCTTTGCCTCTTTTCCTATTGCTTGGAGCGCACACCATTGCCTGGCTCCATCCTCTCGACACCCTCCCTTCAGAAGCTTATGGGTTGATGGGTCCCCTCTCAGTCATCGCTTCTCAAGGCTGAACTGTCTCAGCTTTTCCTTGTAACAGAAGTGATTCAGTCCCTTAATCATCTTTGTTACCCTCTACTTGACCTGCTTCAGGAGCTCCAAGTCTCTTTCTTCATGAGGAGCCCAGAACTGGACACAGCACTCCAGATGTGGCCTCACTGAGAGCTGAGCAGAGGGGCAGCATCGCCTCCTTCAATTTGCAATGGTCTTCCTGAAGTACCCCAGGACACCATTTGCCTTCTTGGCTTCTGGCTCACAGACATCTTGAGTCCACGGTCCATGAGGACCTCCAGGCCCTTCTCCACAGAGCTGCTTTCCAGCAGGTCAGTCTCCAGCCTGTAGCAGTGCATGGAGTTATTCCTCCCCAGGTGCAGGACCTTGCATATCCCTTTGTTGAATTTCAGACAGTTCCTCTCCTCTTTTTTCCAACCTGTCAAGGTCCTTCTGAAGGGCTGCACAGCATCCTGGGGAATTGGCCACTCCTCCTAGTTTTGTGTCATCAGTGAATTTGCTGAGGAGGCGTCTGCCCCTTTCTCCAAGTCATGAAGGCTTGGGCCCAATATTTAACCTTGGGGGACACCACTAGTGTCAGACCTCCAACTAAACTCTGTGGAACTTTTGATACTCTGTGGAGTATTATTTAGTGATAAGTACTCCTGAAAACATGGCAAAACATACTGAGATGTCAATAAACATTTGACACCTTTTCTCCAGCCAGTGCGCTTGCAGAGCATCTTGCCAGGAGTATTAAGACTTACTCCCCTCTAGTGAGAAAAGGCAGTAATTGCATTTTTTAATGCAGCTTTCACGTGGTCATGATCTCTTCTGAATTCTTTTTAAGGCTTTCTCTTGCTCAGTTGCTTCGCTTATCTGGAACTTTCCTGAACTTTCTTTCACTGCTGTAGGTGGTATTACTAATTATCTTATTTTAGACTCTATCTCAGCTTTGAAAATTAATATATTTCATGTGTGAACTATTTTGTGACTAATGGTTCACACCATTATTTCTTGTGAACATATGTTGTTTGTTTGTTGTATGGTGTGCACAGAATATTGAGTAGTTATTTCTTCCTTACCGAGAAAAATTAATGGGTTTTTTTTAGGCCTTTTTTCCATGGAGGCAGTGTTTCTATCCAGTTGTTCAAGAGTGAACCTTCAGCACAGATACAATGTGATGATGAATAGAGTGATTAAAATATTTTGTAGACTTAGAAAAATATACCATAATATCCCATTTTAAAATAAAGTCTACGTCCGTATCAATTACTGAAATAATTTTAAACACATATGGTATTTCAGAGGTAAGGCATTCTGATTCCAGAATTTATAGCTGAGAAGTTTAGTGCTTTTACAATAAACACTAAAAGGGTTATAACATGATCTGTAAACTTGTGGATGTATTTGCATCTGGGTTTTGGTTCAGTAGCAAATCAAACTGTTTTAAAGCAAATTGTTATGCTTAGTGAAGATTGGATGGTTTCCAGAATTGCTTCAAAGATTGCAACGAAGATATCTTGCAGAGGAAACTGCACCAGGACGTCTGCTTCAGATGGACAAATGTAGTTCCACCCCATTAAGACGTGTTCGGTCCTTCAGGTAGCATCAAATCAGTTACATGGGGAGGACTGTTTATCCTTGAGGACAGGATATGTCTTGTCTGAAGTAAAACATAGAAACAATGTAAAATGTAGGTATGGGACTTTCAGCACTAACTGAGCTGTTGATCCTACAGCCCTGAATGACTTGATGATACACTGTGCTATGGTACAGCAGAGCCCTCCACAGCAAATACTGCTTGGTCCTAAGTGCCAGGACTTGGAACAGCTCAGGATTTAAAACAAGCTGCTGACAACTTTGTAATGAAATATGATAATGGCAGCATTTGAATAAAGAAAAATTCTGAGATCATCTATTTTGTAGATAGCAAATTGGAGGTTATTTGTACAACCTCTTGGCTGATGAGGTGAGGGACTAATTATAATGATTATGCAATCAAGAATAAATTCAACCCTCTCCCATATGTTGTGCAAGTAAGCAAGAGAAAAAAAAAAGAGTGAGGAACTAATGAAGAAGATAAATGTAAGTATTCTGGTGGTGCTAGACACTTTTGGAGACATGGAAGCGTGTGGATGTTGTCTCCCTTATGTTCATTCTATTTTACCACAATTCTAGAATGTATGCTACCAAGTTACCCGCTCCATGGCAAAAGGGATAACTATAAATATCTAAACATTCACACTTTCAAAGTAAGCAGGTTCTGAAGTCCTTGTCCATTTGTAGTTAGACAGCTCCCTGACTTAAACAGTCTTGACTACAAGGACAGGGATCTGGTCCCAAAGATTACTTTGTATTTTAAAGCTTGAACAAAATTCTGAGTCAAGCCCCAACATGCTTTTCAAGTTATTTGTATCAGAAGTGTCAAGCAGCCTGGATAACCTTGTTGTTTGATCACTGAAATTTGACAACCCCTTTATAATCAGCTCAAGGTGGATGTGCCACAGCCTTGCTGACAATGCAGCTCCAACGTAAATTATGAATTAGCATAGAGTAGGTTAACAAAAATAATTCACTAATTGTCATTATAAGAAAAGCAGAAGGCATCAAATTAAATCATAACCAAACAAATTGAAATGTCACTTAAATGAAGAGATCATTACCTCTGGCATGTCAGACATTTAAGAAAAATAATATGTCTTCAAAAGCACATTAAAAATTTCCCCTTAGAACTGATAAATAATTCTGAAAATATAATCAGTCATCTTCCTGCATTATTTCTATTTGAAATCAAAGCACAAACTTTGTAATGTTTTTTTAGGTGGAATACATTCATGCTAGATGATGGCCAGAATCCATAGCTGTAGTTTGATCCCAGAATTTCTGTCATCAGAGAGACAGAGTTTACCCAATAGACTTGAGATTATAGATTCACTTATTTATTTACTACGAAATGAAAGAATTGTCTGTAACTTCCCATTTTTACCAAATGAACAAACACAAACAATTAATAATAAGACTAATACAACAATACATACAATACATACTAAGACATATAATAATGCTAATATGTACAATCAGCGTAGCTGAATAGGTAGCTTAACTACTTTTTTATCCTGGGCAGAAATCCAGCATCTCTACGGTAATTCACTTCAGACTGATAGACAGTATCTGTTTAAACATACTTAACCTTGCCCTTACTAATACTGCCTGCAAGTCTAATGTTGGCTTGTCCTTTGAAATCAGCACCATGCATTTATCACAAGAATAAGAACTTATTTTTCTACCAGAAGTATCAGAAGGAAGACAACAGTGCCAAGAAGCAGAAAATAGGACGCAAACATTCATGTATACCATCAGATTTTTTTCTGATAAAAATGGAAAATCTTCAGGAGAGATCCTTATTTGGACTTTCAGCTTTGCAACTGATAAAAAGCACCCCACTTGCTTATCTGTTAGATATCTTAGATACTTATCTGTTAGATATCTCTTGAATAGCATGCAGAAATGCTGTTTTATTGACACATGATCAAAAGAAACATGGCCAGCAGGTTGAGGGGAGTGATTCTGTCCCTCTGCTTTGGTGAGACCCCACCTGAGTGCTATATCCAGCCCTAGGGTCCTCAGCACAGGAAGGACATGGACCAGTTGGAGCAGTTCCAGAGAAGGGCCATCAAAATGATCAGAGGGATGGAACACCTCTCCTACGAAGAGAAGATGAAAGAATTGGGGGTGTTCAGCCTGGAGAAAAGAAAGCTTCATTGTGACCTAATTGCAACCTTCCAGTACCTGAAGAGCACCTGCAAGAAAGGTAGAGAGAGACTATTTACGAGTGCATGAAGTGGCAGGACATGGGGAAATTTCAAACTGAAAGATAGGAGGTTCAGGTTAGATATCAGGAAGAACTTCTTTATTGTGAGGATGGTGAGGCACCGGAACAGATTTTCCAGAGAAGCTGTGGATGTCCCATCCCTTGAATTGTTCAAAATCAAGCTGGATGAATCTTTGAGCTGTCTGGTATAGGTAGAGGTGTCTTTATGCATTGCAGAGAGAGTGGAACTACATCATCTTTAAGGTCCCATCTTTAAGGTCCCTTTCAA
The DNA here is from genome assembly GCA_035583995.1 of Arremon aurantiirostris. Classification (NCBI taxonomy): domain Eukaryota; kingdom Metazoa; phylum Chordata; class Aves; order Passeriformes; family Passerellidae; genus Arremon; species Arremon aurantiirostris. Next base: position 71,549,449 of record JAXCLO010000170.1, on the reverse strand, counting down.
CCCAGACCATTCTATGATGATCTGATTGAAAAGGATTCAAATTTTACTTCCTGAATCTTGCAAATATATTCTGGTAACTCTCCTCATTCAGTATTCCTCCTCCTTTTCCTTCTACCAGAAGTTAAATTTTCCACATTCTTGTTCTTAGCTCTTTCTTTTTTCCACACAAGATCACGCACACTCACAGATGCACATGAAAAAGCTCCAGCCATTGTGAGCTGAGAAAGCAATTTTGACACAGAACTTTTTAGGACAAATTTGGATGCAAGATGAAGAGTGAAGGTGCAGCAGACTGCAGCCACTGCAGAGCTACAACAGATATGCTACCACCCTGTGTGAAAGTGCCTCTGAAGGCCCTTCAGCCCTATGTGCTTCTTTCAATCCTTGCTAAATCTAGTTTTGGAAAGACAAGTTGGAAGACTTCAAATGCCCTCTGTAATTCAGGCAAGAGGAAATTACTGAAATTGTAAGGAAAGAACTTCTGGGGACGACATATTTTCCAGTGGTTACTGTACTAAAATGCCATGATGGAAATTTGGATTAAAATTTGTTTCCTACTTCAGACTTCCTCAGATTTTAAACTATCAGTCTGATGTTTTGACCTTTCTTCCCATTCTGCAGAGTGGAACTAATAATGCAAATAGGTTTCTAATGGAAAACATCACTGTGACACACCCAGGTAACAAGCTGGAGGATTTGTATGTGTCTTGAATGGGAGATTCATTTTCTAATATATCTGTACTTTTAAAAATGGGACATTTTTTGACATCTGAATCACGTTTACAGAAGAAATTGATGTCCAAAAGAACCTATTTTGTTCTAACAGTCCTTGTTTCTTCTTAAAGTATAGGTGCCCAAGCCTGTGCTTATAGGGACTGTATTTTCTCTTGGACAGTATGGGTTAGCTTATTTCACAAATTCACAAATTCTTCCTAGTCAAAGCATAATTAAATAGAAATGTATTTTGACATATTTTAAAATTAACACAAATTTCAGTCCACAGTAGTTCTCCTGAAACTTTCATTAAAAATTATAAGAAATCATTGAACACAGAAGAAATCACACTAATAACGTCTGTTATTTTTCAATACTGGCTGATTAAACTCTATTAATCTTTATGTGCATAGTGTTTGTAAAACATATGGGTAACACTGACAGCTTGAATATATGTGTAAAGGAAGTTGCACAGTTTTATTCAGTTCCGAAACCATTCTACTAGCTGCAAAGTAAACTGGAATATTAGTTCCATTGTAAGCTAGCAAGTCAGGGATGAATTGAAAAAATACTGACTGAATTCCATTAATTTCAATAGTCCTAAAATCTTCTTAAGCTGTTGCCAATAGCATCCCTCTTATTAGCTTATTTTAAATATTAGTTTTATTCTATGTAAATAGTATATGCGTTTTATTTGGAGCTATCCAGCAAATCATCACTGATAAACAGATAATAAACAATTATTTGTGGAGATTATGAATTATGAATTTTAGATGGATTAGTGCTGTTCCATTCCAAACATGCCAATAAACACTGATCATGCATTTAGTGTCTGAAAAAACATTCATAACTGTAATTTTCTCATTGCAATTGCAATAGAGACAACCCAGAGCTTCTATAAACCTGAGCTGCAAAGACACTCAGCTAACAAATTGTTAGAATTCCAGTCATCTGTTTTTTCTCTTAACTTTTCTCAACCTTCCAGTTTCTATTGAGCTTCTCAGAGTAATGTTAAAAGATGTAGATATTGTAACTTTTCCTTAGTAATGTCCTTTCCCATAATAAGTGTACATTATTAGGACTCTTTCCTCTCCTGGGAAACTTTACATTTGATTTAACACACACATATAAACCATTTTATGAATAATGTATTTGGAGCTAGATCCCCAAACACAGTTAAGAAAGCAAGTAATAAAGAGAGTCTGTTTCTGAGAGTGTGCAAAAGGACTCCATAAAATCATGTCCCCTATGTTGCTGTAAATATGTTCCCAGCTGGCAACCTCTGTCCAAAGTGTAGGTGGAATAACGTTCCTGCCACTGCTAAGCAGCAGCCAACAGAGCTGCTAAGTAAAAGCCTTAAAGGGGCACGACAGATTGCTCAGTTCTCCATGTAGAGGATAATGTAATCTGCTGTGAGACGTTTCACACAACGCCTCCCGCTGCTCCGTCTGGGCTGCTGAGCACCGGTGGCTCGCTCGGTTGTGTACAAGTCAAATAGGAGGGCAATTCCTGACAGCAGGATTTTTTTTCTTTTTAATGAATAGATGCACTCTAAGGAATGCAAGCAGCATCATATTTCAGTCCCTAATTTTTCATTAAAATATTAAGCTGAATTTACTTTTCAAGTCGTGAGGAAGTTAGAAACCTAGAAGTGCTCTCTGAACCTACAGCAAACTTTTTATAGGGAAAATGGCGATGCTAAATAAGTTAACGAAGTAAAAGTTCTGAGAGAAGATACTTGCAGAGCCATAAATTTCTTATAGATAGATTTAATGCATAATCATAATTAGCTACATTATTTTCCTGAGATAAAAACCAAAAAGATTCCATTTGCTTTTCATTTCTAGAGTTACAAGTAAAAGGACTTTCATTATAACTTTGTCTTCTTCAGTTGTAGACAGTGAGCAGAAAGTAATCAAAACAAATACATTTATTTCAGTATGCTAATGATGATTCATTAGAAATCAAACCTGGAATTCTTTAGGCTGTTCCCCATGGCCTTCAATAGCATACATAAACACTACAGGTTCTGAACTTACATGCAAAGCCCTCATTTATGACAAGAATAGATCTGTCTGGAAGAGGACCCAAGAATTTTTACTTCGAGTTTTATATGCATTTAATGGGCAAAAGTGGTTTATGTACAAAAATTGCCTCTCATCTTTTTTGGGTTTTTGCTAAGGACCTTAAATTTTTTGCTTTTTAAGACCTCTGTCTTGTTCATAAGCCCAACTGTCTTTATTCATAGTTACTCAGTGACTTCTCAGTTTCTTTAATTTAAGTCTAGTGTCCTGTGTAATAAAAGTAATGCTTACTCCTCTTGACACATATCCTTTCTAACACATGTATTTGATTTTTCAAGCTCTTGTCATATGAGAGTTAATCATACTAGGTTTGGAGCAGCAGATGTAATCAGAGTGTGACATGGTACATCAGATCATGAGCTTTATTTTTCAGTCATAGATCTGATAGCAAGAAACTGGTGGTCATGTTTTGTATGTACAGGTCTTCTGCCTTGAACCCTTTAATTTGAACTTCTATGTCTCTGGGAATACAGAATTCTGTCAAAAGATTTTCTTCCTGCAAAAACATGATGCTTCCTAATAGTTATGGTTGGGTTTGTGCTTCAGCTATTCACCTGTATTTCAGAGTGATTTAAAGTAATTATACACTGAAATTCTACTCAGTAGAATATTATGGAAATAATTGTTTTGGAAATGAAAGCGAAGCCTGACTACAAATCTGAGTTTTCTACCTTCCCTCCCACTTTCCTCTTGATAATTCATTAACTACCAAACCACTCATGGTTTATGAAGGGAACAAAGGTCTTAAAAGAAAACTTAGTCCGAAAAAAAACCAAAAAATGGATGAGATGTGATCTCTGCATTTGTAGAGAGTGTGAATACCAGGGAAGGAAGCAAGATATTGCAGTTAAGAAACATAGCTTACACAATGATAACTCAGAATAAACCAGGTGAAAATTATAAGATTCCTAGTTAAAGACATTTTTTAAGTTGTATTCCAATGAAACTAATAAAGGATCACAACATATTTAAGAAAGGGAAATGACATTACTAGTATTTGTAACAATGGAAGTCTAGGCTCTCTGATCAAGATTTTTCTAGAAGGTTCTCATTTTTTTGTTTGGGCATTTGTCATTTGGGCTGACAATTTGCAGAGATTAAATAGAATTCAATACTAAGAGGTGACAAATCAAATTAATAAAGGTAAAAAATATTATCCTTTTACCCAATTTATGACACATTTTGAAGAAATTACAGGTCATTAGTCCTTTAGAGGTAAAAGGCAGATGTCTCTTTTTACAGGCATTATTTTAAGAGTAGATAGAGTGAAGGCATAAAAACCTCTGTGTTTGAACTATAGACTTTATTTAAGCTGAAACAGAAAAAAACTTATTTCCAGCTTGAATTATTTATGATTGTCAAAACAAGAAACATTCACTCTCTTCTCAACATTCTTTTCTCTCTTAAACAAGACCCAGTCTGAAAGTTAGGAACTTCCATGAAATCACAGAATCGTCTGCATGGTAACAATGCAAAACCCGTGCAATGCTCTAGCTTTCTTCCAGTTTGCTCACAGAATATATTTTTATACTGTAGCTCTCCAAAATAAAGAAGAGTCATGGTGTCCAGCCACCACTGATCTAGAAAAAGACAAGAGAGTACCAATAATTGTGTTACTTACATCTCTTCATGGTTCCTGTCATTTTGCGCTGATCTCATCTTTACTATATCAGTACGACAGCTTGTAGAGATGGTGTGTTAACAGAAGCTTTTATTTTGTTTCTAAATTTTCCAAAACATAAATTGTCCCACCAATTATCATATAAAAATATTATTCTTTCCAGTGTATTAATGAAAAGTGTCATTGATGAACCTCTCAAAATATACATCCAGAAATAATTTCTGTGTTGAAAACTACTCTAAAAATGTATTCAAATAAAAGTACAGAAGAAAGCAATATGCTGTAAAATGTTATTTGCTAGTCAGTGAGAGAGAAGAAACTAAAGGAAATCTCATAAAACAAATACTAACTTTCACTAAAACTTTTCATCGTAATTCTGCCTCATTGTACAAGGAAACGAGGTGTCTATAAGTTACTCTTGAATTCTCTTAAAAGGACACTGCCTTATTAGTGACAGTACTCCTGGAGGAGAAGAATTACTGAAAGATATCTTTTCAAGAAGATAAATAGATATGGTCTAGGTTATTTTTGCTTGGTCAGGGTTGTTGTCACTCACTTCTTACACAGGACACCAATTGAGTTGATGGTGGACTCTGGTCTGACACAAGCATCAGCCCCTTATCCAAAAACTTTCCCCTGATTGATGGTGGGCTCAAAAGGCTGGCATCAAAAATGGCAGGAAGCATCAGCAGTTTATTAAAGCCTTCTATCTTTTCTCTGTTGCAATTCCACAGGTTGTACCACACAACACTAGCCCCTTCTTCTCACAGCACAACCTGTGAACTCAACCAACACCACCTCTCTCCTCCTGACTCTTTATACCTTTTCTCTCACATCCATAACACCTGTGTGCCTTTCACTCTTTTGTTATTGGGCAATACACATCAGCATTCCATGCTTCCTTTCCTCTAATGTTGCCCACCTGTCTTATACAGCTGCCCCCCATTAGGGATGAGGCTCAGCTGCAGCCCCGTTCCTGATCTTCCACAATCTATTCTCCCACACAGGGTGACTGTATCTGTTCAAGATATAGTTCAATGAAGTCACACTCTTAAATGAATAGCACATACAGGGATCAAACCACTACCCTGACTCTATTAACAGCATGCTATACCAAACTGAGCTAATCTCAGGATTGTGTTTGGATTTCACCTGTTATCTTGTGGCCACTGACTGAGGAGATTTATTTATTTTTTTTTTGTGTGGTGGTTAGCAGAAGATTTGCTGATTCACAATTTTTGATGGAGTTCATGAATCCTCAGACTCATAACAATAATAAACTGATAGAAATTGTCCAAAACAGATTCCATCTTTCACTATTTATCTAGCTAAAAACTACAAAGCTGTTTTCATAACTAAATATGGTTACAGCTGAGAAATTTGTCGAAAAGAGGAAAGGTCGAAATACAGTGGATGTTATTTTGTTGAAGAGGATTAAATGAAAATGTGTCTTTGTCATTTTATTGTGATATTGCTATATATTGCTAATTTTTCTTGGCTTATCTTTTTGTGGACTGTCTATAGACTGGGACCAGATATTTTTCTAAAGTCTCTATTTTATTCAAAGGAGCTACAGCATTCTACAGGATGAAGTTGAGCTATAAAGGAGATTTCAGGTGAAAAGTATCACATGTTCTAGGAGGAAGTCCAGTTAAATTTAAATTAGTGCTGAATTTTTATATATACACATATATAAACATACATATTTAATCTACTTACAAAAGTGTAATTATAATGTAATATAAGCTTTACCCAAAGTTTATGAAATAAATCTATGATTTCGCTATTAAATCTAGAAAAGAAAACTGAAAAATTACATGACACTGGTAAAATTAGAATTTGCTGTCGTTAAGGAAGTAATGAATAATAGGAAACAGGATGCATCCATGCTACCTGGAGAGCATGAGCGCCCAGGCCCACAGGTAGGTAATTTCCAGAGACCGCGGAAGTGCCTAGGACGGCAGTGAGGGCTTGTGTCTCCAGCTGCTGGTTGGGATGAAGCATCTCAGTCCACACACTTACAAATGAAGATTAGATGGCTATGTCTTAGTAGCCAGTAACCCTTTTGAGTGGTCTGCCATGAAGAACCCAAAGGTACATCACAATAGCTACCTAATCACTGTTTTTCTGTGCTAGATGAGTTAGGTGATTTAAACACCAAATTTAGTTACTAAGTGTGTGCTAAATAAAATCAATCAGTGGCATATGTAGTTTTGAGATGGTGACAGGCACACAAAATAAGATTTAAAAATGCAATTAAAAACCAATTTTTTGTTCATATTCTCTCCATCTTGGATGATTTCTGTTGAGTGTTAGTATTTCCCCATAGTAGCTATGTTCTCAGTAAACTTATTTATTTGAACTAGTGGTAAAAAGAAATCTCCAAAAAACCCAAACCAAACAACTGAATAGTTTAAAAGGGGACATTAATAATTTAAATATACAGAATTATTTGTATTTCCACTAGACATTATATAATTCTGAAGTAATATCTTGTGAAAACAGAACAGTAAGACAAGAAACTGAATCTTCTGTTTAGTCTCCCTGTGCTTTTTTTATCCTTGTATCGTCTCATTAGATATGAATTAGGATTCTCTTTGGTTTCTTAATTAAAATAATGCTTCAAAAAATAATTTTAAAAAAAGCCTAGGTGTTGGAATCACTTTAGCCCATATTTTAGTACTAAATCTTTTTTTGGCAATGGGAAATGTCTTTAGGAATAGATGATAGGAGAAAAAAAAAATCTTCTGGATTTATCTTCTTTTTTTTGTTTTTCTTTCAAGTGCCTTGTGTTCCCCACCTCCTCCTTTTCCAAGTTTCTTCTCTGTGTTGAGTAAACTACTTTTAAAAACCCTGATACACAGAGATTTTAAAACTACATTTTCTAAGAGACATCATAAACTCCAGAAATTTATCAAGATCTGATATTAAGGATAAGACTTTTTTTTTAAAAAGTGGTCTTTTGTGTAATACAAGAGAAATATTTTCTGCTTTACATATGCCAGACAGGTGGCACCAATATTTTATTTCATGTGTTGTAAGCTTCCATGAAACTGAAATGAAATTCAGCTTTAAAAGAAATTTAGGCAAGATAGATTTCCCTTAGCTGCTGGGCAGCTGGCTTAGCAGTCATGTTGTGTTTGTGCACATGTTTCTCAAGTGGAGTGGTGTTTGGGGACTTCTTCACAGCCAGCACTGCTGACAAGGCTGATAGAAGTGCTGCTAGCATTATCAGAGCTATTGCAAATATTTGAGGGGTAAAGGGATCAGACCTTCTTATGGAAGGAGCGTTTTTCATTGAAATATAAATGCTTTTCAACTCATGCCAATATATCCTCTGAACAATACAACTGGATAACTTTTCTTTCTTTCTTTCTTTCTTTCTTTCTTTCTTTCTTTCTTTCTTTCTTTCTTTCTTTCTCTCTCTCTCTTTTTCTCTCTTTCTTTCTTTCTTTCTTTCTTTCTTTCTTTCTTTCTTTCTTTCTTTCTTTCTTTCTTTCTTTCTTTCT
>JAXCLO010000170.1:71520352-71541421 GCA_035583995.1 Arremon aurantiirostris | reverse complement strand
AAACAATTATTATCTGCTGCTGTGGAATGCAACAGGTCCACCTGTGATTGGCCCCTCTTGGATGTTTATAATTAATGGCCAATCAAGACGGAGCTATCTCGGACAGAGTCCGAGAGAGCTGCCTTTGTTATTCATTCTTCTCTTTTCTATTCTTAGCTTAGCTAGCTTCTGAGGAAACCTTTTCCTTTCTATTTCTTTTTAGTATAGTTATAATGTAACATATATATAATAAAATAATAAATCAAGCCTTCTGATCATGGAGTCAACATTCTTATCTCTTCTTTCACCTGAAAACCCCGGTGATCATGGTCACATAAAACTAAAACATTTAAATTACTTCTCTAAGGACTTACGGGAATCAATTGATAGAGGTGGTGAGACTGAAGAATATAATTAATCTGAAAAGAGAATATCATGGAGCTACCTCAGCTGTGTACAAGTTTGTTATCAGGAACTCTAGACTTTTAAACAGACTTAAGACACAATAGTTATCTATGGAAATATTTTAGTATGTATAGTACATTCATCTTTAAATACCTCTATCTGTTTTATAGCTATGACTTTCATTTTAAATTTTATGTTAAAAGAAATATTTGTGATTCAGATAATTTCCATTTCTGAAGCATTTCAGTTGTTGACAGTTTCTGCTGTCTCCTGAGGGCAGGAAAATAGTCTTTGTACCAATACTGAAACAAATTAGATGGAAAAAATTGTTTTCCTCATTCTTTTCTGTCTATTCTAACAGGCACAACAGCAAAACCACTGCTATGAGTCTGAGTTTCCCTACCACTCCTGGATGACAAATTTGTAGTGGCTGGTATTTTATTTGCACACGTTTCTGATGCTGGTTGTTAACTGTTGTGCAGAAGGATCTGTAAACTGTTTTCATAGGAGGACACTCCTGATTTGCTTCACTTGTCTCTGAACCAGAGAACTAAGCTGGCACTCCATTTCTGAGATCTTGCTGTGCTAGCCCCCAAACCCATTTCCTTCAAATGCATTTTACTTTCAACCAAAGCACTTCATTACTTCATGATGCAATCTCTTGTTCTTAATGTTCAGGGGATTGTTTTGAATGTTAAGAATATTTTCCAGTAAGCAGGTAGAACACCTATCTTAAGTAGTATCCATCACTTGGCTTTGGTTCATGCATCATAACATCTGCAAGGAATGTCATTTACAATCAATAGATGGGCTGAGGTAATGGGCCACAGGTTTAGGAATCTTTCTCAAACTAATTTTGCTTTAAAATTTTGCTCTTATCCTTTCAAGTGTGTCTTTATTAAAATAATCAACTATTCAGTACCTGTACCACAATGAGGAACCATCAACAGTGGCTGAGCATCCTACAACAATTCCAAGAAGAAGAATGGTCTGAGCCCCCAGTGCAGCACATGGAGTCTGTCATCAGGCCAGAATCCTGCAGGTGTTTTCTCAGCCTGGAGAAGAGCAGATTCTGGGCAAATTGTTAGAGCAGCCCTCCAGTATCTGAAGACAGCCTACCAGAAGGAGGCAGATGAGCTACACAAGGGCATGTAGTGATAGGATAGATAGTGTGGATGGCTTTAAAACCTGAAGAGTATATGTTTCTTTTGGATATTGGGAAGAAATTCCTTGCCAGGGGGGTTGTGAGACACTGGAACATGTTGTGGGTGACCCATTCCTGGAAGTGTTCAAGGCCAGCTTGAATGGGTCTTTGAACTTAAGGCGATCTAGTGGAAGGTGTCCCTGCCAATGACATGGGGGGTAAATTTAGGTGAACTTTAAGGTCCTTTTCAACCCCAACCATTCTGTTATTCTATGATAATATTCATTCTGTGCAGCAGCAGCAGCAAGTAGTTTAAGATCAAAATAACAGACTATTGATTCTGAAAAACTGACATCCAATGAGTTAAACTGTTTTGGTCTCACATATATGTTCAATTTAGCATTACTATATCTAGTAACAGTCCTAGCGCTTTATCATACACACAAATATTTTATCATTTTTAAGGTTTCTGACATTTGGGAATTCTTTCTTTCTTTCTTTCTTTCTTTCTTTCTTTCTTTCTTTCTTTCTCTCTCTCTCTCTCTCTCTCTCTTTCTCTCTCTCTTTCTTTCTTTCTTTCCCTAAGTCAAATAGATATATTATGACCTCATAACATAACTCATAGAGAATGAAATGTCACAGAATAATTTTATTTTCCCACTAGAAAATAAAAAAAAAAAATATTTGAAACTATAGGGCTCAGTTAGGAAATTCTGTAGAAGATCCTAGATTTCCAAGTGGTAAATTTGACTACAATGCCTGCAAGCACATATTCCCTTGAAAATGATATATAAACATTGCTAAACAAGCTTTTGCTTTCACAATATTTATTTTCTTGAAAAATATTCAAATAAATGGTTGTGAACAAAAGCAGTAGAGATAATACCTATTGCCTATTCTCTATTTCCTCAATCTCTATTTTCAGTAAAAATTATAAAAAGATAAAAAAAAGCTCCTGTTTTTATGTCCTAACTGAACATCCCCCTTTAAATAATTTTTATGTCCTTGGAAAAGGCTGGAGTGTCCAAGAACAAGATAATAACACATTTAGGGAACCTTGTCAATCAACACAAAACTAAATTTACATTGTGTCCTGGCATAACCCATTGTGTCACAGATAAACCACCAGATTTACAACTGATGTTGTGTCCTGAAAGAGCTCCATTTTTAGGATAATAGTTTCTAATACAATGTCACCAAGCTAATCCTTGGCTATACTGAGTGCAAAATCTGCAGACCTCTGGTCTTCATCAAAACAATTGAGTGTTGTAGCAGAATCAAAATTTTGGAAACCAGAGGGCTGATTAACATGTGAATGACCTACTGCATACTGAAAAGGGGAAGAGACTTAAGTTCAGACACACTTATAGACAAACCCTTTTTATCAGAACTTTGAAATGCTGAAATGTTGCAAATAGCTGCTTATTGCTGCGAGTCATATAGATTATTTGTTTTTAAAATTACACAAAAGCAAACAAACCAAACCCACATTAAAATTTTTGGGGTTGATTTTGGCTTTTTCTTTGCCGCAGTTAGTGTTTCCTCTCTCTATAACCTAGTGAAGAGAGAAATGAGAGTATAGCAGAGCACCTTTCTTGATAGATCACACTTTGATGATGTGTGCAATGCTCCGAAAGGGGAAAGGTAGTGGAATATGACCTTGTGTACTTAATTTCTCCCTTCATTTGCATACAGACTATATTTGGATTTGCCTACAGAAAGAATAAAGGAAGTTTCCACTAGCCTGTAAGGATATAACAAGGTCAGTCTTTCACTTGGGAGAATGTTTCTCGCCGCTCTTTCTCTATGAACCACATTTGAGTACTTGAAATGAGCTAAGGAAATAGTGAGTTAGCTGAAGTATGTTTCTCTATCCTTGTGTTTTCTTTTTCTAGTAAAGTACTTTCAGAAAGATGAGGTTTTATTTTGATGTAACATTATGCAAATGGTCATATACTGCTTCAGGACCCAAACTGATGCCATGATGCTTGCTGAATTTATCAGTCTGACTTGGTACTAGCTGGAACTCTGTAAATGTTACATCCACACTGTAAGCTCTTGCAGACAAAACTGCATATATTGTGGTAGTGTTATTTATATAAAAGTGCTTATCCTGTCCCTCTTCATCTAGAAAATAAAACCTTCCCTCTTTGTATTACCTCTTCCCTCTTTGTATTAGAACAATAAAAATCGTGCAGACTACAGACAACACACTGCTATGTAACTCTGCCACACACATATTATGTGATCACAGAAATAGCAGTAAATATCCAGAAATACTAGTAAACAGGAATTCCAATCCATTTCCATTATCACTACTACAGAGGGAAGATATCCCTCTGTAAAGACAAGTAACTGGATTTTAAATACAGATTTCATCTCTGATGTGTAGGTGGGTGCTAAGTATCAACAAAATCTCATCACTGTCATAGGATTTTTTGCACCCAGTTGCATACACAGCATAAAGTGTAGTCTTAATCAGGAGTGGAGCAGTATCTATAAGGTGTCTGTAAAATATTGCTATGTGTAAAGTAGCTCAGGAAAGTCTTTAGAAGGGGATAGTGCGCTGTGTATGTACTCCAACCCATTCTGTTTGAGGTCAGCTCTTTAGGGAGCTGATGGCTGCTGACATGTGACACACGGCAGACTGTTAACTTTTCCACCTTCTTATGAGGCAGTATTAGAGTTCTGATACAGTAGATGGAGCATAAAAAATTTTACTGTGAGATTAAAAGATTATACTTGCCTAGTTATTGATGTGCTAGTAGTGGGTCTGGTCCGGTTTCTCGTGGTAAAGAGGGCATGATGCGAACCGATGAGGTGTCTAACTGCCAGAAATGATCTGAAAATTGTAACACAGTGGTGCATCCAGCATTTGCTCTCACAGACTGAGAGAATGAATATAAACATGAAGCAAAAAAGTTTTCTCAATGAAAATTGTAAGGGCTTCCACATAACAAAATTGGACCGGTCCCCTTGGAATGCTGAAAGAACCCAGCTTTCGCTTCAGCTCACAGTGTTCTCAGAGAGCTTTTGCAGGTGATAGAGCAGGATACCATCCCTTATTGTGCTGCCACCCTTGTACAAACTGCTGCTCCATTCAGCAAATGTCTGTCCAGCCCTGATGTGGCTGCAGTCTGCTACAAAGGGTCTCAGACTGTCTGCATCCAGCTAGCCAGAGATTAATCCCTGAGCTTCTAACACAAAGAAACTGTAATTCTGCTCTTACAAAGAAAGCATGAATGAAGTGCAACCTTCCTCTTGATACCAATGCACAGTGTGTGCCCAGCATGCAGACACAGGGAATGTGTGCAAGGTGATTTTTTTTTTTTTCTCAACAGTCTCTTTGGACTTCATTTTTAGAAAAAGCATGGAGTTACACTTTAACAAAGCAATACAAGTTTTGAAAACCATCAGACTGCTTGAGTTGAACTTAGGTGCAATGGAAAAGATGGGATTTCAAAAAAATTCCTAAAGCAGTTCCTTTCACTGCCTCTCCCTGTAAGCACTTTCACTGTGGACAACAAAGCTTTTGTGTGCTTGAGATCTATGAAAGGGAGGTGTTGAGCCTAGCCTGAATCTCAGAGGGACTCCAAATGGCAAAGGTTCTTGAAGTATGTCTAAAAAGACAGACCACATCAATTTATTTATAAAGCACAGCAACTTCTATTCAAAACCACTCTCTAGTCCTTTATGTTATTTCTGGGTTATGTCCAATGACTCTGATAGAAAATACACAAGCAGTTTTGTGAGCAGAACTGTGTTTTGTTTGTTTTGTTTAGCAGAATGGAGCCTTCCAATTGCAGATTACCAGTCTTATCTTTCTTTTCACCTTTGCCTGCTGCTGGCCTAGCCCCATGTCACTTGCATTTCTCATTACACAATATCAGCTTCAAGATGTGGGTGGAGGAGAAAGAAGATGGAGGAGGACCATGTACCCCAGCATCCATCTTCTATATCGTGCCTGTTGCTTGAACAATACGCTCAAATGCTGGTAAATGGTAGATGAGGTTTGATGCTGAGAAACTCGACTCTCTTGTGGTTTTGTGCAGTCAACTAGGCTTTTGTACAGAGCAGTAACATTGCTTCAAGTTCTTTGTACACCTTAATAAAGTGAATTTTTTCCCTTGGTCTTAGTTAAGGATGAAGCAATGTGCAGCAGAGTCTCTGCAGGCTGGTTCCTATTCTTTAGCTCCAGGTCTGTACCCTGGGACTCAGAATATGCCCCTGAGCAGGCAGGTTCCTACTTGATCTTTCCTGTCAAAGAGTTCAAGCTCTGTGTACAGTCAATTTAAAGACAAGGGAACTCAGCTATTTAAAATTGCCTCTTCTATGAACCAAATCTTGTGCCATGACTAAACAGATAGGCCACATAATTAAAGAAGGTGGTCTGTACTGCCCAGAAAGAGCTAGATGCTGGATTTTCAGATGTTTCAATGCCAAAACTAGCTGCCTAAAGCATGTAGTCTGTATCTTGCTGTTAAACTCGGTTGACTTTCAAGATCTGAAATGTTTATTCTGAAGCACATTTCTGCACAGTGGGTGCTTTGATCACTGACATACATACCTATCTACCTGCAGGCATCTTGGCATTCTAACTGTGAAAAGGGAAGGCAATCCTACTGTTTGTAGAGCTCTATAATTGAATTAGTGAACATTATTTTATAAAAGAGAAGTGCTCCCACAGAAACATTTGAGCATAAACAGCTCACACATAAATTATTCACTCCTACATAAAGCTACAAGGCTAAAGCTACCTTTCCAGGACATCTAAGTGATATAGCATGTGTCTACAGAGAAATGCTGTAAAGAGTAACCCAAGTTGTCCCTGGAAAAGACTGCTTCAGCAAACAGCTTAGTTGTGATAATATTCTAGATATTCATGGATGGCTTTCCAGCATTTTATGGGTGCTGCAGATCCACTCATACTGCATCCACACCTGAGCTAGAGCTGCAGTGTGATGTGGAACTTTATAATGTGGAAATGACAGTGTAACCTTGAAGATCAGTGCACTGCATCCCATCATGAGATAAAGACGTGGACATATCTGTTTAAGTCCTCTTTATAAACTATATCCTCAGCAGAAGAGGCATCTAGGCAAGGTTTGATTTAATCTGTTCGCCCCTGAGACTATCAAAGTTTCTGTGCCTAAAATTCCCAGATTTCAGTGCATGCAATAACCTGAAAAATGGCATTCCCAGAATGTAACTAAAGACATTACCCGGTAATGACCATCAATAGGATCAAATCTATCTCAGCAATTCGTTTATTAAAGATTACTCCACTGATGGGAAGCCCTGACTCTACTCTGGCAACAAAAGTTTTATACATACCTTAAACTTTGCATGTGTCTAGAAGATTTATGAGTGTGGTACTTGTATCATGGAATACAGAAAAACAGAGTATTGTAACAATCTTATCCTCAATTCATATGCTGGCAACATTCAGTTAAGGTCAACATTATGAATGGCCATATTTCTTTCCATTAAACTGCAGTATTTAAAATATTTCTCAGGAAAGTCTAGATTTCATTTCTTCACCAACCAAAACACTCCAGAAAAAGGACAGACAATATATGTCTGACCACTATGCCCAAATACATGCCTTGGCTAAGACATTTTGGAAACCCACTTCCTGCTAGCAGATAATGAGGATTTTTTTTTTACAACAGCAGCAGAGTTTCTTACTTTTCTGTTATCATACTGTCAGAATAATTAACCCAAAGTTAGATATTTTCCTTTAATATTTAATTTACTGATAACCTGACTATGGAGTTATGCTTCCTAAATTTCTATCTTAATACTTATGTTCTGACTTTCACAAATTTCAAATTTAGAGATGCTTGTCAGAAATAAACAGTCTTAAATATAGAGAAGCCACATACAATGACATTTGACACTTCTACACCCTGATACAAACGTCATTGTATGTGGCCTACCTACTCTTGCTGAAAAGCTGGCTCTGCATTTTCTTCAAGAATTTTCACCTAACTGGCTCCCAAGTATAAACTGAAGCATGTTTGTTGGTGATGAAACCTTCTATTTAAAAGCTAAGCAAATAAATTCTTGAGGTGTACAATTCCTCATCACATTCGGAGGATAAAAACATCACTTTGAAAAATATGCATTCTTAACTCCTACCTTTTTGGAAACTTTGCTTTAGAAGATCCTGAAATAAACACTGTTAAGCTTCACAGCAAGGTGACTGGAGAGTGAGAAGTAAGAGTCATTCTGACAAAAAAAATTAAACCTAAAAATTTCTTTATACATATGGATTGTCAAGAATATATATAGTCCCCATATAGCTGAATTGAGTGCCCCCAACAACAATTTGCTGTCTGTCATAAAACCTGCTGACCTTTCCTTTAATTCAAAAAGTTTTCTCCAGGATTGAAAAGACAGTTCAATATACCTGAATACAGACAGCATTGATACTACATGAAAAGGTAACATCTCTTATTTTGTTCCCTGTTTGCCGTCTACAAATTTCTGTAAAAAATGAAAATATAATTTTGCTCTAAATTTTGATAATTTGGTATTTTTGGGTTACCCTTCTCAAAACTAGAAAGAAAACCTAGAACCTAAATAAAACTAGAAAACCTAGAACCTAAAGAAAACTAGAAAGAAAACCTAATTTCTAAAGTAGAAATTCTAAACATTTGTTTGATGATGTTCTGCTCTAGAGTTTTGACAATGCTGAATCATCTACTTCCAATAGTCATTTTTATCTTAGAAAAGCGTCGCTTCAATGTCACTGAAATGCTAAAATTAATATAAATACCTAATGTATCTACAATATTATGTAATTTAAAATGTAATCTGAAAAAATAATTCAGAATAAATACACATGAAATAAAGTCTACTTATCTTATTGAAGCAAATTTATTTAACATTGAAATGAAACACAAAATTATCCATAATATTTTTTGACAATTTTTCCACCAAAAGAAATCCTAAGCTGTTATGAATATTTGCATAATTAAGGAATTTCATTTTTCCAAGGAAAATATTACCTGGAAAAAATATTTTGAGCCACCCTTTTTTTTGGATTTCTTGCTCCTGTCAGTTACTGCTGCCTTTCAGTTTGTTCTCAGTTATTTGTAGTTCAGGCGGCTCTGTATAATCTTAGCTGATTGTAAACCTATGAACCTGCTGGCCTAAGCTATAAAATAAATCTCATGATGTGGTCTTTCTGTATTTTATGTGTGGGCTGGTGCTGCTGTCTGTCTTCCAGATGCAGTTGCCAAGATTGTGACCCTCAGGAAGGCCAGGAAGAAGGCAATGTTTCACTGTTTTGAGTGTTTCACTGTTAATGAGCCTGAACCTAGAGAGACCTTGCAGGAAAGCTCACACCATAGCCGACACTATTATTCCTGCTTGTTTACATTGCCAGTTCTCTTGTTATTGTGATAATCAAATCCAGGTGCTTATCCCATACTGGAGCCTGGCTCATGGGGCCAGATGCAATTAATATGCTCCTCTGCCTGATTAGTGACTTAATTAAAGCAACACCACCACCACTTCTGCAGTGTTTCCAGCAGTGTCACTGCAAACATCCCTGATGTTGCAAGGTGATAGAGCAGGAAATCTCTCAGGTCCATTGTCACTGAGCATAATCATCTTGTTATACTCTTGAAATGAAATGAATTGCTAGTTCTTAAGCTTTGAAATACTGCATGCTGCTTCTTGTCAGGTTTCTACTGTTTTAAATATATCTTGTATTTTTCCTCAATACCCTTTTTGTCCTGTTTTTATGTCTGCCTTCAAAACCACCAAGAGCTTTCAAAATGATGTGTCTGTTCCAAAATAATGCCTTTGGTAACACTTCTGTTTTCTGTAAATTTTATTTTGAGACCATTGAGTGACAGAAAATAAAATTACTTCTCAAAACTCTGTGGATCAGTTTGTGGGAATAGACACTTTGTGTCTCTATTCAATGGTTTCTTACTTTGGTCTCACAGCTCACCCACCTGTTCTTGTAGAATGATTTTCCAGATTGCTAGATTTAATTGCTCACTTCAGGATAATTATGATACAGAACAATTCTGAAAGAACGCATGTTCCCCTGCAGCCTGAAATTCTGTGTAGGCATTCTTATCTCCAATTAGTGGCACTGACAGTCACTTGAAATTTAAATTTAGACAAAGGCCTCTTCCAAGTTTTTCATAGATATGTGGCATAGGATTTTGCTTACTCAGTGGAAACCTAGATAGATAGGATGGGGGATGTCAAATTGTTGTAAGGTGGAGACAATTCAAAAGCAGTATATCACAAAAGCTATGTTATAGAATTATTTAAATATTCTTATTTTAGAAATTATAATTATATTAAATTCTGTCACTGAGCACTACTCAAAAACTCCTCCATGTTTTAAACACAGTTACTTAAAAAAATTAGCAAATGGAATATAACTATATCTCAGTGGGATTATAGAAGGTTAAGATGACACTTTACTCTTATAAATGCAGGATAAGAGCTCTGCAGCTTGGAAGACATAAAAGAGTTTCATTACATACTCAAAGTTTCTATTTAACCATTCAGTAGGGGCTGCATCTCAATTGATGTCAGAGTGATAAAAGATTTATAATACAAAATGTGTGCATAAAGCATAGTCTCTAGCGAGATTGAAAAGCGAAATGATTTATTTGTTAGCATAATTTAAATGTCATCAGTGAAGTTTAAGAGACACATTTGCCAAATGGTGTTAATTCTTACAATCTTATCAACAGCAAAAAATTAAATTTGTTGGTGGCACATAGAGTCAAAAAACAAAAAATAAGTACAACCCTTTCAAAGAAAATCCAGGCTATTGAAAAAATGTAGAAGTCTCCCTTACACTGTTATAACCCTAACTTAAAATATAGATGATGCTGACTAATGTACAGTCTTTAAATAGGAAAAGACATTGATTCCCAAATTACTTCTGTAGGGATTTAAGATGCTTTTAACTTTTAGCATCCTAAATCAGTTTCTTACTCTTGATTTGATTCTAGTGTAACCCAAATATTAAGTTTAATCGAAATATATATTTGAATAATGACAGCTGATCTTTCCTTTGAATCATTTCAGTCCTACAAGAACACATCAAATATAGCAGAAAATGGAAAAGGTTTGGAATTATTTCCAGAGCTGTTGCACCTTGTTTCTATCCATTTTTTTCATGCTGAATGCTCTGCAAAACAAGATTTTTCTATCTTTTCTACTGAGACATTGAGAACTTAGTGCCATATTTTTATACAGATTTAATGTATGTTCAAGGACAAACAAAAGCCAAGTACTTGATTTGCAGCTTGAGTAGCAACATTGATATATAATAATAATTTCTGCTACTAAATTTTCTTAGTTTGTTATCCTTCTAAATGCATTTAGTCATGTTTTTCCAAATTAATGACTATACCACTTGTCTTGTTCCCTAGAAAATGTTGCAATCTTGAAATCTTATTCTGCAGTATGAGTAGCCATTTATGTCTCCTACAGAGTTTGATCATGATTTAAAAAGAGCACTTTCCATTCAAATCTAATGTGACTCTTGTGCAGACATTAACTTGGAGTAAACCAGGACAAGAGATAATAAGTTTTCCATTTTCTTACTTAATAATCTTTACCAGCAGAAGAGAATACTAAAAATTTAATTTAAATAATTCTATGGGAATACGTTGATATCTATATTACAGGTATAAACTGACGATTAATGTCTTCTCTTGATATTGTTTCCTTTTTTGTTAATATATGTGCAATATTTTATGAAACAAAATCACTTATTTTAACCCAGAAGAACTTGCTCCCACCATATCACAATATTTATGACTCTTGCCTGGTAAAGCAGTAGTTTTATGTTTTTCTACCCATTCAGGAGACAATTTAATAACTAGCTATTATTTTAAATTTGGCTCCAAGAACGGCACATATATTTACCTAGGGGCTTCTTTGTGGTACTTTTTTGCACTTGGTATTATAATCACAAAAACAGTGTAAACTGTGTTAAATAAGAAATAAATTTGAGTGCATATGCAGTGGGATGTATCACTCTCTATTTTGAGATTATCATTTGCACTGATCATGTACTACAAAGCCAATATAAAAATATGTATACACAAAGGAACTAAAATTTTATATCTAAACCAAATTTAAAATAGGAAAGTGGATGTATTTCTTAAAATAAAAGGGATCTCAAATATGTATGTCCTTAATATGAGTACAAGATTTTCAAATTGAAAATTCCTTATTCAAATTTCTGTAGATAATATATCTGTCATCTTATATAGAACACTTAAAAAGGGAATCACACAATTTGAAAATTACCAGATGTTTTTTGGTCTTGTAGAAGTATAAAATGTCAAATGCTCAGTTCAATATCCACCTGATCCTCCAACAGATGATCCAAAGACATTAGCAAATGCAGATTTTATGGATTTTTGTGGTACCAGGTGACTTGAAGTTTTACTTGGGCTGATGAAGTTCTTTAACTAAGTAAGGTCTTTTTGGTTTAAGCTCAGTTTTCTCTGAATGCAACATTAACTGAAAAAATAATTAATATTTTCTAAAAACTAGCATTTATTACAGCATAGTATAAAGTTTTTTCAGCTTCAGATTAATCAGACATATACTTGAATTTATCTCTGAATCTTCATTAAGTATTTTTAAAAATATTCAATATTTAATTAAGTGAGAAGGCCCATTATTAATACTTAATTGAATGCTTCTATGAAGGACATACTTTAAGCAAGCTTTTCTAATATAAAACTCAATTCCCAAAAGGGAGGCATTCAATTTTCTTGACAGAAAGGGAAGATGTGTATGTGGAAGGGAAAGGAAGGAAAAGGTTAAAGGATGACAAAGAAATGCAGCCATGAGAAATTAATATAATTTTGTAAAATAGGAGCTGAATTTACAGACAGAATTCTTTACCCACTTTCTTCTTCAAGACAACTTTCAACTTCAAGAGGAATGCCTCTCCCCTAAGACAACTGAGAGAACTAGAAGCAGAAAACTAAAAAAAATTGCATTTGAATTGAATGATGTGACAAACCCCTGTAAAAAACATTGTCTTTACTCATGCTTCATATCCCACTGGGTTACAAAGGCCATCCTCATCTGTTGTAATTTCCATTACAGCCCACTGCACTGCTAGTTGCTCATCAGGGCAAGAGAAGGGAAAGACAGGTTTGTTTTCAGGGCTCTGTGCTGAGTAATTCATATGGAGCAGTGAAATACAATTCATGCCCCAGACAAACAAGCTGAGGTATATATTATTAAGGAAAACTTTGCACAGTATGGCTGGACTCCTATTTTCTTATTGATAGATAGCAGATGTTGGTGGATTAATTCTCTGTCTGAGTGAGAAGCAGGACACATTCCTAGCAGAATTCAAGGTAGGACAAAACAGAATTTTTGTTTTGTAATTTATTTATGGCACAAAATCTTGCTTTCTACTGTTCAAGCAACTAACCCTGCTACTTTAACATCTAACGCCAGTCCAGATAGATTTTTGAATATGTTACATTTGCCTCACAAATCCATGAGAAATACTCCTATACAGAGCAGTCACTATCCAATCTTCTGCTCTCTCTAATATTTTTTCTCTTTGGGACAGCAGTTAATCTGAGATGCTGAGAAAACTGAAAGACAACGTCACACCTTGAACAATGCAGACAGATTTTTTTTCCTTTTCCTGTGATAAACACTTTTTCTGGGAGGACTGGGATCACCTCTGTGGTCCTCCTTTGTACTTGTTTTAACATGTCCGAGGCCTTATGCTGGAGTGGGATGTAGTACTGCAAATGGGGACTTCCTCACCCTTTGTGCTCTGGGTTCCTCTCTCCCCTCCTCAGAATATATAATTGTAGTTTCATCTGCTCTTATACAGTTCATCCTATTTTTAGGACCAGAACTGGTTCTAGTTTCACCAGAATTTTTCATGATTAATCTGAAGATAACATCTGGTTTCCACAGACAACTTTCCTACCTATTCTTTATCCTTTATGTATTGAAGATATTACTAGCAAGCTGACCTGTACATCATTTATGCAACTATCCCAAATGTATCCTTTTGAAGTTACAGATTAATGAAATATTTCTGCTGTATTTATATTGTGTTATAAATATATATTATTGCTGTTAGGATGTTAAAATTTGCTCTTCATGGTCTAACCCCCATAAATAGCTAATTACCACACAGATTCTTCTCAATCCTCACACAGTGGGTTGGAGGAGAGAAATAGAAGCGTAACACTGGGTTGAAATAAAAGCCGTGTAATAGGGAAAGTAAAGGTTGTGTACGCATGAAAAACACAACAAGAAATTGATTCATTCATCACTTTCCATTGGCAGGCAGGTGCTCAGGCATCCCCAGGAGAGCAGGGCTCCACCAAGTGTAATGGTCACTAGGAAAGACAAATGCCAGCACTCCAATTGTCCCCTCCTTCTGCTTTCTTCCTCTCAGCTTTTATTGCCAAGCCTGATGCCACACAGTATGGAATATCTCTTTGGTTTATTTGGGGTCAGCTGCCCCTGCCGTGTCCCCTTTTGTGGGCCATTTTGCACAATGACAGCCCACTTGCTGCTGGGGTGAGGAGCAGAGACGGCCTTGAGGCTGCGCAGGCACTGCTCAGCAATAACAAAAAACCCCCCGTGTTACCAACATTGTTTTCATCACAAGGCCAAAGCACAACCCCATACGAATTGCTGTGAAGGAAAATAACTGTATCCCAACCAAAATAAGTACAGTGTTACAAAATATTGCAATTATCTTGCTAATTATTTCACTTTAATAAGCCTGTCTGGAATAAAGATAAGGAAATTTTAATTATGGTTTGTTTAGTGTGTTTTTAATGGGTGAAAAAGGCTTCTTTAGCTGCACACCATGATCAAATGATATGGCTTTGACCCACTGAATCTCACCATCGAATCTGAATCACAACGAAGCCTAGATGAGCAGGAATGGAAATGGCTCCAAGCTGCAGTAGGGACATTTAGACTGAATGGTCTAAACGTTTTGACCACAAGGATGGTCAAACACTGGAACATGATTCCTAGAGAGGTCATTGGTGCTCCAAGACTGTCTGTGTTTAAGAGGCATTTGGACAATGCCCTGAATAACTTTAACTTGTTCAGCCTTGAATTGGTCAGGCAATTGGATGAGATGATCATTGTAGCTGCCTTCCAACTGAAATTGTTCTAATCTATCTTAATGTCTCAAAGAAGTGCAGCTATTTTATGGAATTTTTTTAAATATAATTATATCACTAATCTACATACAATTTTATTTTTTCAGTAAATATTAAAATATACTCTTATGGGTAGTATTTTGAAATGTAACAGAAAAAATCAGAAAGTAAAATGTAATTTATATACAAATGTGACAAAGTGAGAATAATTATTATATTTAACCCTAATTCTTAAAGACAAAGAATTCATGATTATGTACCTTTCATAATTTATTGTTCTCACAAGAACTTTATTGAGAGTTCTGCTTGAATTCCAGTTTATATTATCTTCCTTTTCTTACTTAGGTAAAAGGATGTACCTACCTATATTTTTGGATGAGTGGCAAATTCTCATTTTTCTCACTCAGATTCTAGCTTTAGGCTTCTGAAGGACAGCCTCACTATGATTTCAGTTCTAGCTATTTACAGGAAATCCTTGTCCACAAGAAGATTGCTCTCCCAGTCTTCTTGGACAGTTTTTCAGGAACTAGTGAAAATTTCAGTCTTAGTATTTATTTATCTCAAGAAAACAGAAATAACATGCTACCCAGATCTCATAATCTAGCTGACATCACCAGCAATGATTATTTTATTTGCTGTCTCAGGTGCATAAATTGCTTATTTTGAAGTGATTTGATGCAATCGAATTAAATAAAATTAATTTTGATCGTCCAAAGAAAGAAATTTTTTGAAATATACTTAAGTGAGATTCTGAGGAAAAAAAATATATTGGCAAGAAGAATGAAAGTCTGTAGAGTGACAGTTCAGTGTCTATTGTAGGTCTCAGATAACTGCATGTATCACCACATTAAAAAAATTTAATCTCTTTCACTAAATTGCTTCAAAAAGATCATGAAAGTCATTGGGTTGCATAAGATACGCACCACAAACTGTGTACAGTAAAAGAGCAAATATGCCAGCCAGGAAGGGAATGGTGATAAAAATGCAATTGAGGTGTAAATGAAGTGGTTGTGTTCTTCATCAAAGGTATTCTATTGTCACTTTTGAAAGAAGGCATTCCTGCAGCTTACACAGGCACACAAAAGCCAACCCTACCAAAACTATCTACTGACAAGTGGAAACACAAAACAACGTTTTCACTTAACTTATGGTGGTTTGAGCACATTTGAAACCTCCTGTAATGTATTCAGCTGAAGTAAAGGCCGAAGGTGTATGTGAAAAGAATAAATAGCTACATAGTTGTCTGATATGTGAAACTTAATTATCTTGTCTGTGGAAAACCATTCCTTTCAGCAGGGAATTATAAACTCATGTGAAGTTTTTGCAATTAATGCAAACAAATAGTTTAATTACAGGCTGCTGTCACTGACAATGTGGGTAGGAATGGTTATATGCCCTGCAGGATTCAAGCAACTTGTCAGACAGAGTCAGAAAGACAGATTTATTTTTTTCAAGGACCGCTGAGACAAAATCATTTAAAGCAACTATTTAACATTTTTTTTTTCAACTCTGAAATATACCAAAGTATTTCAGGGTGTTTAAAATAATTTAAAATAGAAATGCAGTGTCTATCAAGCATAAAAGAAACTAACATGACATCTCAAAATGTCAAATGAAGAGTGAAAACCTGAAAGTCTGTTTTCAAAAATACTGCTGTGACTTTTCCGTCATGAGAGCAAAGGCGCTATGCCTACCAAAAAAGAGGAAAAAAAAACCCCAAACAAACAACCCAGCCATTCTATTCCTTCTATATAAATAGATTTCATATCTGTAAGTTGAGGGCAATAAACTTATTTCATAAGCTAAAGGTGTAACAGAAAATTATTCTGAGTAAATGAAAAGATTAATGCAGCTGATATTGAAAATTATTGAAACCTGAAAGAGGTGTGTCTCTCTTTGCTAGCTAGTACAAAAATGGCACTCAATTAACTAAGCAACTGCTGTCTGGTAGTATCTCAGATTTGGAAGGCAACACTCAACAGCACTTTCCACACATCACTTTTATAAATCTCCATTCTCAGTTTTTTCTTTCCACCAAGTAACTGGGCAGCCAAAAAGAATCCCCAAAATACTTCAAATGAATCAACCATCTATTTCAGACTCACCCTATCATTGTGAAATGACATTTTCTCAAACACTAAGAATATAAAAGTTGATATATTGTTTATTTTTATGCAATTTTGCTGATTTTGAAATATCTTTATGATTTATTAGGAGATTTTTCTGCATATTTAGATGTCAGATTTTTGAAAAGGAAGATTAGGTAAACAGAGAAATGAGGGTGAGATTTACTCAGGAATTGAAGGTTCTCAGCATTTATTACAAGCCTTAAGAGGAGTTCTTGAATATCCCTTTGAGATACCTGAGTTAAATGCTACCTTGAGTTTTGTGAGATTCAGCAGAACACCCATCTCTATCAGAAACTCTACCTCTGCTTCCTAAATTCTTACATAAATCTCGGAAGTATTTCTCAAATTTCACCATGTTGTCCATGAAATTCCTTTACCAAACTATGAGATATTGGGACACAAGTGTAGACTGATTTTTGAAATTATACATTTAAATTTATCTTGTCTGGAGCAGAAAGCCAATGTCAAGGAATATTCATTTTTACGATGAGATGGATATTAGAAAACCTCTAGGCAGGGCAGTACAGAAGCAATTGTAACTAAAATTAGAGATGCAAGGCACTTGGTTTCTTCTACCACAGTAATTTCTTATTTTTAGGTAAAATGATCAAAATTTATTGTTAAAATTCTTTTGAAATCAGTCATTCAGATTCTGTTGACATCTGGCAAAGAACCTCACATGGCAAACACTCATAGGCAGGATTCCCTTTTGAAGCAGGTGGAGGCAGGGTGATATATTTGGGACAAAACCTTTCTTCATTTTAGAAATTTTTTTTTTAAAGGTTAACTAATAGCCACACTGTGTGAGACAGTATGGCCTGAGGGGACCCAAATGCACCTGTTTCAGCAATTCCTGTAATTATGAGGTTATGAGTACATTAGAGAATTTTTCTTGCTCTTTTCTGTTATTCTGCTTTGTATGGAACACAAGAAAGCCTCACTCAATCCAGAGAGAGAAGGTAAGAAAAACATTAATTTTTATGGTTAGGGCCAGCCCAGGAGTTATGGAACACACTTAAGGGGTGGCAAGACTTGTGCCTGTTTTTGTGTAAATATTTTATCTCATGACTATTAAATATGTGATATATGAACAATTGAAATATAAATAGGGAGAAGGGTTATAGAAAAGTGCCATTGTGTCGCTGACCCAGAGTTTATAACTGAATGCAAGCACCAGGAAAAATCACAAACCTTTATATTCCCAAAAGGGTAATTTGCTGGATAAAAGAGAGTAATACAAATTTCTACCTCTTGCTAGACTAGGGAGATATTTATTTGCATTTTACCTCTCTTCCTCTCCCTGACATACTTTTCTTACCTCACACACAGAAATCTTTCACTACTTCAAGTGATTGAAATAAGTTCAAAAGTGGAAGATAATGTCATTGCCTCTTTCATCTGCACCTCAGTTGATGTCTTTAATGTGTTCACATAATGGGTTCAAGCTATTTAGTTAGTGTGATCTTGAAAATGCTCTGAAGTTTGAATGCTTATCCGTGTATTATTTTACACCTAAATTACCAATCTACATTTATAATTAATTTCAAACTATTATTGAGCATTTATCAGTCTATACATTTATAATTTAAAAAAAATGTAATTATCTTATCTGGGTACAGAAAAGGCAAATGACAAATTTTAGAGGAGTTTTTATCTCACAAATGTGTACAGGAAACCAGAAATACTTTCAAAATTATTCATTTAAAGCAGTGGATGAACATTTCTGGCGAGAAATTGATGCCTTTATTCCTGTGTTTATAAAATACTTGTCATAAACTGTTTAGTTACCCCCTGAAAAATAATATAACCTTCTCCAGCCCTCAAATTTTCAAAGTGTTAAACCAAATATATTTGTTCTGGAAATATTTCCAGAATCATAGAAATAAAGATTGGAAGAGACCTTCAGATAGCACTCTACTGCCACAGGATCAGGATCAGGATCAGTTATGCTAAGACCATTCCTGGTAAATTATCATTTGTCTCCTGTTAAAACAGTCATAGTACAAACTTTTGTTTTTCTCCTTTTGTGGATACAAATTCCAGTTATAATCCAGAATAGCATATTAAAAGTGTTGCTTCCTTTCACTCTCCTGAGTAGGAAAAAATGACACCTCAGCCTCACAGAATTCAGAAAATAGAACCAGGAATACTAAAGCCACCTGTCATCAAATTACATAGCTTGCCAGAAATAAATATTGATTCTTATCATAAACTCACTACAGCAAAAGGAAATCAAAAGGCAAAGATCTATTGGCAATTGCAAATTCTACAACAATGCTAAGGAGAGCAGAGACCCCTCAGCCCTCACCCCCAAACTACAAGAAAATTTTCACAGGAAAAACAGACTTATAAATTATTAAAATGAATATTGATGCATATGTAGGGGACTATTCCTGTTACTTTGATTAAAGTAAAATTTGGAGAGCAAATACTAACTAGGTCAGCAACATTGGAGGTTTTATTTAAAGAAACACTTTCTTTCCTGGCACATGCTTCAGCTCCAGGATATTTCCAAGGTATTTCTGGGTTAACATCTGTTGTCAGGTATCTTAGAAGTAGTGTTTATCTTCAATGACTTTGTTCACATAGTGATTGGCATTATTATTTTCTTTATTGTTCATCCTGTCTTGTGTTCTTACTCCATCTCAGTGTTAAACATTTCTTGGTATTCAAACATATCTGTTTCTCTTTAGGCTCCTGTCAGAGAGGTGGGCATGAGCACTTCTAAAATTTAGTTTGCAGTTTCCTTAGGTGCTTTCTGGAACTACTGCCTTCTAACGAGGAGATAGTTAATTTTATCAAGACTTATTTATGTGTCTCTTTGCTTTTAATGTTTCTCTCAGAATGCAGATCCCATAACCTCTCTGTTTTGTTCTGGAAGTCTGCCCTGCAGGAGAGGACATCTACCTACCTGCCTGTGCCTTTCATGTAGCGCATAGCTAAGTGAAAGCATTGTAAATTAAGTGTTGTATGGTTAAGGTATTTGGTATTTATATTCAGATCTTCAAGTTCTTCTCCACTCTTTTGCACAGAGTTCTGGATTTCAGCTTCTTGGAATACTAATCTGAGACCTTCCTTTTCATTTAAAGATACTTTTATTTTGTTTGAACATGAGCCTGATGCAGAGGCTTGATGCCACAAAGAAGCAATTTCTGTGACAGAAGGGAGGGTCCCTCACAGCAGATATTTAAATTCCTTCCAGCAACCTGTTTTCCTCAGTAAAAGAACACAAAATACCTTCATCCTATAGAATAGTATTAAGGACCCCTTCGAAAATTCTCTCCTCAGTTTTCCTTGATCTTTGCAATGGTATCAACAATATTGACTGGTCTTTTTATTTACTGACTACTGCCTTTTGAAATAAAGGCAATGTTAACACATTATCTTCAATAGAGTTTTCCAAACAACCTACACTGTTGAAGAAAGTTCTAATTTCTTTCATCATTTTACTGAATGATGTAGCTAAGAAGTGTGTGAGGGTTTGAGGGCACTTTTTTGGTTTGTGTGTTTGGGTTTGTTCTGCTTGGAACATTCTTTAGAGCAAATCTTTATTTCTGCAGTTGTCAATCATCACTAGCTTGACACATATAGCACTCAGAAATACATTAGCAATTTATTTGTTCTGGATTTGCCTCAATAGGTTAATCCTCATGCAACTAGATCACAATAACATAGAGTCATAAAAAGATTACACTCAGAATGTTTTGACACTTGAACCCTGAAACTGCTCACTTCCAGGCATACATGTTCCTGGAATGCTGTTGTCCCAAACAATGGCCTGAGCCCTGTCTTGTGTACCACATATTGTGTAGTTATCTTTTCCCTAGCATAACCACTGGAATTGGGATAGATATCATTATTTCTTTTATGTTTATGGTGGTTAAACTGTGCTTAGGTATCAGTTTCAAACTTATATCTTTGCCCAGAACTCACCTTAATATGCACAAAAATCTCAGAAGACTAGGAAAACATTATCAGATAATTTTCAAATTCTCATAACCTCAGGGATTTCTCCTTATCTTAAGAGGCAGGTATTTCTTCAGACTTTTGATGTCCTTGGAAAGTAACAGTACTATTTTATTTTTCATTTAATTTTGTTGCTTTAAAGTAGAATTGCCAATTTTTAAAAGCTAAGTGTGGTTGAAACAAGTGGTAGATTTGCATTTTTAATACTACTTTTTCCTTTTCCTTTTCCTTTTCCTTTTCCTTTTCCTTTTCCTTTTCATTTTCCTTTTCCTTTTCCTTT
>JAXCLO010000170.1:71498199-71520252 GCA_035583995.1 Arremon aurantiirostris | reverse complement strand
CCTTTTCCTTTTCCTTTTCCTTTTCCTTTTCCTTTTCCTTTTCCTTTTCCTTTTCCTTTTCCTTTTCCTTTTCCTTGCCTTTGTACAGTTATTAAATACATCCCAATTTATATAGTTTTTTGTTTTGTTTTCCAATAATGCAAACATTATTAATGTATTTTTTTTATTTTCCAACAGTGTTTATTTCTGATTTCAAAAACCAACTATAAGAGATTTTCCCTGGATATCACAACCTGCTTCTGAGCTAGAAGTTTTGAAGCAGACAGTGTAATATTCAGTGGTGTCCCAACCATAAAGGGATGTTAGTAAGGAAGAAGGACCAATAATACTTAAAGGAAATCTGCAAGAAAGCTGCAGAGACTTCTTACAAAAAAACTCCCTGTCTAGTGATAGGGCAAGGGGAAATGGCTCCAATCTGAAAGAGGGTGAATTTAGATATTAGATACTAGGAAGAAATCCTTTACTGTGAAGTGGTGAGGCACTGGAACAGGTTGCCCAGAGAAGCTGTGGATTCCCCATCCCTGGCAGTGTTCAAGGCCAGGTTGGATGGAGCTCTGAGCAACCTGGTCTAGTGAAAGGTGTTTCTGCTCATGCCATAGGGGAGTTGGGAGTAGATGGTCTGCAATGACCTTTCCAACCCAAGCCATTCTTTAGTTCTGTGATTCTGTGGTCCACAAAATAAAGCCTCAAATCAAAATTTTCCTACTTCATAGAAGCTATATTAAAATGCTCTTATTAGTTGCTTGCCATTTCTGATCTCTTTAATTTCCTTGTCTAACACTTGTTCTTTAAGATGCTGCTAAGTGATATTTTTTTGAAAAGTTGCAAATGGAGGTGAAAATTATATCTTTTCATGATGCTTCCCTCCATCCTGATCTGACACTGTTGGTTATGTAAATACACAAAGGAGATGGATTAGCAAGCAAACATAGTTCAAAAGATTGTTTCATGTCCTAACCATCATGACTTCCATTTTGAAGGCTGCATCCAAAAGATCAAAGGCTCTGAATACTGCCAAAATGCTAAAGCTTCACTTTGTTTTAAAGGGAGGAAGTTCATGTAAATGTGGTTAAATAGAGAAAGAAAAAATGTGGGGATAATATGCCTTCTTAGAGATCAGGGAAAAGTGGTTTTCAGTTTTGGTGGGTTGGGTTTTATTGCTTGGTTTAGGGGGATTTTTGTTTGTTTGTTTTTGGGTTTTTTGTTTTGGGTTTGTTTTTTTTTTAATTTGGAAGCAGGACTTTTCAGAAGTTGTGATCAAGGAGTGATGAAGGGGATAAGAAAGTCGAGAGAGGACAGAAAAAGCCCTTTCCAAAGCAAACCCTATTTCCTTTAATTTGTCTCTAATTCCTTCCTTTAAATTTGTCTCTTTCTTCCAATTATTCAACCATTACTTTTCTCTGTGAATAATTACGTTTCCTCTTGTCATTTCAAGTTTGAATTGTCCTCCAAGTTCATTCTCAATCCATGTCCAAAATTGAATTTCCATTTTGATTTTAATCCTTTTTATACTTCAAATAAAGAGAAGTGGTTTTTTGAGTTATCTAAATAGGACAGGTAAAGTAGAAAGTCACTAGACTTTAATGGCAAGATTACAAAAGCTTATATCAAGATAAAGCAAAAAAAGAAAAATCTTATATAAAATTCAAAGAAAATCTATTGACTTCTGAAATTGAAGTGTTCTTCTTATTCCATGTCTAATTTTTAGAATTTTGGCACTTTCAATACTCACTTAAACTGCATGGAATCCTTGTAAAACACCTGCCTACAGATATTCACTTGCTTAAAATACTTAAATTTCCTGCAAAGTATTATGACTGCATCTGCTCCTGCCATACTCCTGTTAAAAGTCTTGACAGTTTGGAAGTCACTTGTCAAATTACCTCACAGGAGTTTGAGGTATGGTGGAACTATAAAAGTCGTTCTCAGAAGAAAAGATTCATAAGTGAGTGTTGTTACAGCTGATATTCTGATTCCCAATGACAGATTTGTTCTTATTTGTTTTTTCCAAAAGGGATGCTGAAGTTTGAACTTGAACTTGTATGAAGTGTTTCTCCCAAAAAGATCTGCCTTAATGATTAAAATAACTTCTTGTATATCTCTAGTGAATTTTTCCTCTCCTTGGTGTAAGATTTGTTGTACTGTTGTACTGTCAGGGTGGTTAGTGGGAGGTGTGTGTCAGTTTTAATATTGCAGAAATATGCTACAAAAATGAGTAGAATTTAAGGCAAAAAACACAGGTGTTGAATGTCATTTAGTGCCATTATATGTGTCCTTAAGAACAGCACTTAACCACTGACTGATTTACAAAATGATAAAAGAAGTTGTATTACAACTATGCTGTGGTCTACTATAGACTCAAAATAGTGATATTTATGATGCACTATTATAAGATATTTCATCCTTTCACATGCACACACAGACAGACATTAAGGACTAAATACAAAGATATTATTTTGAAAAGTTTTACTTGAAAGTCAGAGAAATGCTCACATGTAATGCTTTGGCTCTTCTCAGTGGATGAAGGGTTCAGCTTTGAGAAGTGAGGATATCACCCCAGGCTCTGTCATCAGTCAACAGTGCTCTGAGTATTACAAACTCTCCAAAAGATTCTGAGAGGCATCTCCCTCAGGGAAAGGGCTGGTGCAGCCCACTGTGGTCCAGAAGAGCTCAAAAGGTTTCACTTAAGGCTGCTGTTTATAGGATCTCAAGATGATGGAGTGAGATGACAGTGAGGTTCTTTTATCCATACAATGCACTATGATAAGAATTAGAACAAATTTTGCATGTGACTTAAATTGGTGTTTCCATGTGGAATCAGTTTTGCAGCTCTAATAAGACTGAAATGTTTCATATTTTCATATCTTCAAACCACAATATAATATGCCTAAATAATACTTTGACAGAATTAATACAAACCTTTGTTTAACTGACAATGAGTTCAACCACTGAGTAACTTTTTATAGCAATAACCTGAATTCACTTCTTTATGAATAGTTGAAAAATCTGCACATAAAATTTGTGTTTAACTTGAAGAAAGAATGGCAAATAGGAGTGCAGGTGTCTCCTAGCAGATCAAGGAGGGATTTTTATAGTTTCATTCAGAGATCCTTACAGTCTTCCTGGCTGACAGCTGACACTAATGACAGCTGAGAATGAGCACATCACAAATAAAACTCTTAATATACACAGGCATTTTATATTTGGTAAAATACAGGGTTTCAGTACTTGCATTTCTGGGGATTAAGTACAGAAGAATACATTTTGCAGGAGCACAGAATCATTCTCTGTTGGCTAAACCAGAAGGAGTCCTCCTGAAGGTAGCTGGTGATACAACGTGTGTTCATGTGATAACAATAAATTTAGGACTGGGTACAAGGCACTTGGAAGGCACAATGGCTTGATCCTTTCATATACAAGCAATGATGCAACAGTAATTCAGATATAACCCAAACTTTTTATGAGGACGGTGAATTTTTTCAAATAATAAAAATAAAGAATATAAAAGATAAGTAAGTCAAATTTCCATCTCATGTTTGGTTTAAAATTGGTAAAAATAATGCACAGACAACCAATTTTGAATTTTTATTGTGTTGGAATTTGTGACTGCGCACTACCTTTTAAACACAGAAGTTGAGAAAGTTTCTATTAAAACATTAGGTTCTTATGTATTCCAGGGAATGGATATTCTGGGAAACTGCAGGTGATTGTAGTTTATGATGCCTTGTCTACTGGAATAGCTAATAAATTAAGCTGGTTTCAAAATGTCTAAAAGGAAAAAGCCTGTGGATTCCATTAGTATAAAAGTAGAATAACAGAATAGTGAATTATGTCTAAAGTTTCCTTTCCTTATTTCTTTTAGCAGCTTGATGGACTGGCGTTGATTCTAACTTCTCTTTATGTGATTTATGTTTTGGAGACAAAGATTACTGAGCTAAAAAAACTCAGAGGACATCTGTTTCTCAATTAATTTATTATTTTTAATTTAGTCATTTTCAGTTGAAACATCATATTTGTAATTATATAAATTGTATTCAGTCATGGGGTGTAATTCAATCATTCAACTGATTTACCAACAAAAGCAGTTTATGGTTATTTTATTCTGAATCGCTTTTAGAAACTTATGGAGAAATCTTAGCATTCACATAAAAGTAGCAAAACCCTGACTATCTTCAGAGAAAAGACTACCTGTCAATTAGGAATAGCAGAATCATACAGCATTTCATTGCTTTTTTTTCTTTTGTATACTCACATAATCATTCCAATTCCCTTTAAAAATATTTTTGGATTTTTCCAACACTTTTTTCTCCTCTTTATTTTCAGATGCCATTTTATGAATTATTTTTCATGTACCAACAGGGATCAGAGTTAGTTTAGAGAGCTAAGAACACTCCTGTGTCAGATGCTTTATCACTAAGTGAAAACTTTCCCATACTGTAGCTGTACTCATAGTCTAAATTATGAGTGCAATCATACTCTTCAATATCCATAGTTTATCATTAAGCTTATTGCTTTTCAGGGCATGTAATAGATCTTAAAATCAATGATTCTCTATCTAAATTAAGCAGTCTAGCATCTCTGCAAGAATTTCATTGCCATTTGACTGAGATTAATAATGGTTTTACAAAGAAAAAAAAGAATATAAGGAAGTTTATTTTGGAGAAAGGGAAAGTTAAGTTTTTTCATCCTGGCATTTCCAGAGCAGCAGGTTAGTTCATCCATAGAGACATGGTTTTGTAATGTGTTCACTAAATTAATAAATTAGTTCCTAATCAAAATACTCTGCTTAGCTTGAAGTACTATTGCAGCCAAAACACAGATGTGTGTGTGTGTGTATATATATATGTATATATATGGCAAATAGGGGAGCTGGAACTACGTGATCTTTAAGGG
This sequence comes from Arremon aurantiirostris, assembly GCA_035583995.1. Classification (NCBI taxonomy): domain Eukaryota; kingdom Metazoa; phylum Chordata; class Aves; order Passeriformes; family Passerellidae; genus Arremon; species Arremon aurantiirostris. Next base: position 71,515,359 of record JAXCLO010000170.1, on the reverse strand, counting down.
CATTTCCAACCTAAACTTTTCTATCATTCTGTGATTTAGCATAACTTTTGAAAAGAGCCTATATTAATCAAAACTTAATCACACTTTTTTCCGATGGTCTTGATACTAGCATTGTTTTAAAGCCGTGCCACTTCGTTATATCTTTTTTCTTGCATTAGGTTCTGAGTTCCAAAAATGAAAGCTGTAGAAATTAATTCTCTATCAGCAGCCTCTGCTTTCTCAGGTTTCATTGTCAATTGTATTGGCAACTTTGCAAATATCTCTGAATCTCTGAGGAAAATCTGTTGTGCCTGTGGAGAGGATGCCTGGTACTCTTGAACACTATTTTAATTTAAATAATTTCCCTTTCCCTTTTCCCTTAGATATAGTATTCTACTATATCTAAGAATATTTTTAGTTTGAAAGGAAATAAAGATATCTGGAAAATATATGTTCTTTTCCTTCAATTTCCTAAAAAAAAAAAAAAAAAAAAATCAACCAAAATTACACTGAGGAATTCTCCAGTTAAATTCCTGGCCTACTATTTTAAAAGGAGAAACTTCTAGCAATTGTCTTTTAGAACAGAAAGTATGTATTTCACACACCTTAAAACACAAAAGTTAAAATGTCTTTTAAAATATACTACTTCTGGTATTATGCAGGGCGGGGGCCAAGAGGTGAAACACACAGGAAAATGGTGAGTTGGTTTTGCATATGTTATGTTATGTTATGTTATGTTATGTTATGTTATGTTATGTTATGTTATGTTATGTTATGTTATGTTACGTTATTGTCTTTTTTGTCAGTTTTGTCAGTTTTTCCTCTTTGTGCAGTTTATTTTGCCAGTTCCAGCAGGCTCTTCAACTGAACCACTGCTGATCAAAGCTGAGCCCACCAGGAATGCTTGGGGTGCCTCTGTGATGACATTTCGGAAAGGGCAAAAATCACTGTACAGCAGAGAGGTAAACAGCTCTGCAGACGCTAAGGTCAGTGAAGGAGGAGGGAGAGGCAGTGCTCCAGGTGCTAACCAAATATTTCCCTGCAGCTCATGGAAGAACCTCCACTGAAGCAGATGGATATACCCTGGGAAGGAGAAGAGCCCACACCATAGCAGGCTGCTGGCAGGACCCTTGGGCTGTGGAGAGGAGCCCATGCAGGAGCAGCTTTTCTGTCAGGAATTATGGCTTGTGGGACCTACATTGGAGCTGTCTGTTTCTGAAGGACTCTATCCCATGGAAAGGAGCTGTGCTGGAGCAGCTGGGAAATTCTAGCACATGGGAAGGATACACACAGGAGGAATTTGTGAAAGACTTCATCGTGTAGGAGGGACTTGACACTGAAGCAAGGGAAAAGTGAGAAGGAGGAAGGAGCAGCAGAGACAAAATGTTATGAACTAACTGTAACCTCCATCCCTAATTCCCCTCCACTTCAGGCAAGGAGGCGATAGAAGCGGCAGGAAGAAAGAAGTGAAGGTGACCCTGGGAAGAAGGGGAGGGTAGGGAAAAGATGTTTTTATTTCTACCTTTGTTTCTCACCATCCTACACCATTTCTACTTGGCATTAAATTACTTTTTCCCCACTCAAGCATCTTTTGCCTGTGATGGTAATTAATGAATGTTTTTCCTTGATTTCTTTCTGAGACTTTTCACCTGTTTTCTCCCCTTTTTCAGAAGAGAAGAAGGAGTGAGAAAGTGGCTTAGGGGGCATCTGACAGCCAGCCACGTGTAACCCACCACAATACTGTACGTCTGTACTCTTTGGAAATACCAGAGGTCATAATTATTCTTGTGACATAGCTTTCACACCAATTTCACTGCCATAATAGGGTGTGAAAATCATAAAAGGATACAATGTGATATATTTAAAATTAATCGAAAACAAGTTTAGTTAATAATTCAGTATCTATTGTGTGGTTAATTACAGATTCATCTGTATATGTTAATTTACCTAAGTACTACTTTTATCACAGCATCATTTAATTCCTTTCAACGTGTTACAAGGATATGTAGAGTTCTTGGGGTTTTTTTTAAGTTAACCAGTTTTCAAAGTATTGTGTAATTTTCAACGTAATGCATTTCTTAGGATAACTACAAATGAAATGTAAAGGTTTTTTTCTTTCAAGATTTTAATCAAAAAACTAAATAGGAAAGACATTCTAACTCTTACTGATAACCCAAAGTCCTGCCTTTTTCTTTGCATTGCATTTATGTCAAGGGTAAAGTATAATGCTATTTAATCTGTTAATATATTAATATGAAAAATATTTGTAACTCTTAAACTTAGATTTCTTATTGAGATAAATTTAAACACCATCGAATCCACCTAGTTATTGCTTCATTGCAAGCTAGTGTTTTGTAGAAATTTTGTCTCTTTGACTTAAGGAAAGAAATCAGAATTAATCTAGATATTTGAAGTTAGCTCATTAAAATAAGTTAATTAAATATATGCAATTTTAAAATCAATACTCCTTTTTAATCAGTCAATATTAAAAGTATTTTTAAAAATCTTGTTTTAATCAATAATCCATCTTTATTGGGATGAAATATGATAAAAAAATTTCATGTAGTGAACAGCATTAGATATTTGCAATAGCATCATATGAAAACGCAACCTAATTCTGTGGTACAATGTTAATTTAAAACCAGAGATGAACAAGAATAAAAATACTGTACACAAACCAGTAATTCTAATATGTCAAGGAGCTACTACATCTCTCTTGCAGTATTGCAAATGTTTATTCTTTACAGAGAAGACAATAACGAGAATAAGAACCATCTATGCCAAAAACCTCTTAGGAAGGAAACAGTTGAATGAGGCGGGAAAGGGTACCGGCCTTTAGCTTGTCTGTTGTTTTGAAAAATGGTCTGAATTTAGACTGAATTCAGAAAATAATCTTAATATCCGTTGATAACATCTTTTAGTATTCCTAATCTTGAACAAATTACATTATTTATATAATTATTCATTTTTTAATGACTTTCTATATACCATAAGCTGTTGTCTTGTATCTGCTCTTTATGTGAGACCTTGTAAGAAATGTTTTGCAATGGAGGAAGTATCTACTGCTCAGACTGCTAACTATAACATGAAAGCCATGTAGGTATCATGGTGACATAAAAATGAGAAGGGCTTCTGCATTCTTAGAAGTATCTATTCTTTAGAATTCATCATAATTTCCTACAATTCTTCACTTTTTTTATATCCAAATTTATGTCCTGTCCTTCTTCCTCTCACTCTCCCCAAGCCAACAAAGATCACAAACCTTGGTTTGATCCTAGCCTGGCCGTGCTGTTTTAAGGAGGCATAGTGTCCTTTGGCACACCCTGAAATAACCTTATGGCATGGAAATGAACCCTCATGCATATTCTGAAACTCACATTCAACTTTGGCCTCTGTTTCTGGCATAGAATATGAACACCTAAGCTCAGCTGAATGTAAATCATACCTAGCCAATATATTATTTTCCTGGCTTGAGCTTTCACTCTGTAAGTACTCTGATGTGTCCCGTAAAAGACATATAACATTTTGCACCAATTTCAATTAGAAATAATTGTCACATTGTAATGAAATTATGTCTTTGAAAATTCAAGCTGTTAGACTGCTGTTATAGTTTGCATAGACATCTGCATTTTCTTCCCTTCTATGAGATCACTGAACAGTTTTACATCACAGAACACTTCCATGTGTGCTTCAATTTGTTTTTAAAAAATTATTAAGTGGATAGTGAATACACATCCGTCATATTTTCTGTTTTATTCTGTAGCTCCTCGTAGTCCATTCTTATTTGTCTACGATAAATACACCAGATTGACATCTGAATTTGGAATCAAATTTTTGAGAGGTTCAAATAAAATGTCTTTGAGTTACTTGTGATTCAGATCTGCTTAGAATCAGCAAGTAACAACAATGATGAGACCAGTGATCAGTTGTTTCTCCATAGTCTTCTTTTTATACCAGAACTTATAAACTCCTCTGTTTATGAAACAAAGGTAATATTTGGATCTTCTATATTGACAAACATTTGAAAATACAACACATCTGCTTGAATTGCCACTGGCTTGCTGGAATCGAAGCAAAGTAAGGGAGAATGTCAATGCAATCTCTGATTTAGAACTTTTTCGTGTTCATCTAATGTAGTTTGTGCAGTTACATTCTCATGGAAACTTTCATACACCTGACATACTTCATAATTATTCCAAGTGATTCCAATGTTTATGTGTGATGCCTATGGTAATATCCATTAGTTAGTGATTCAAACATTTCTGCCAGCAGATTTTCTTTCTTTCATGTGGGTGCCTTCTCTTTACACATAATTTTTTAGCAAAAACTGGATCAATAGAATTGAAAGTGATGTTTTATCCTTAGGGTCTTGACTTAAGCTTCTTTAGCATCTCATGGTAATCTGCCCAAATTGCCTTTGGTATAAGCATGTCATCGGCAATTATGTGGAAAATCTCAGTATCTCCAAATGTTTCATTGATCTTTTTTTTTTAATGTATCATGAGTCTCAATTTTTCATTTATTTCAAAAGGCAGAAGGGAAAACATAAATCTGCCCCAGGGTGTTCTAAAGTGTGCACTTTGGATGATTCCTCATCTAGTCTGACTTGCCAAAACTTGCTCTACAAATTTAGAACAGTAAGATAGGTTTTCCAGTTTGTCAGTCCTGTCTTAATATAATCTTGCTGAAATCTGTGGCTTCCAGTTAAATCCCAATCCCCACCATCCCTCTGTTCATCTGCAGGCCTACAAATCCACAGAAAGCAAAAATTATGACTTTCTTTCCTATCTGTAGAAATTCACACCTGAATTCATCTTCCACTGTAAAAAGACACATTAGAGCTATATGTGAGAGATTTGGTCAGATAGCTGATGTATTAATAGCAGTAGGCAATATTTCCCCTGGAGCTCCTTTATCCTCCTCAATACGTCATTGCAGAGTGAAGCGTTTTGGGAAGTTTCCATGTGCAATATGTCTGCTCCATTTACTAAGTTAGGTTTAGTTGCCAGGTAATCACTCTTGTAGGGTGAGGAACCACCACATGCTCCTGCCTCACAAAGCAGGTAGTTCCTTCTCAGTGGCACTGAATATTAAACTAAGTTAGAGCAAGGCACTGTCAGCATTTCAAAAGTTTTTTCAGTTTAATTTCTTGTAATTTTCCTCTGTTGCTGTTATATGCTTGTTGATCTGCTTTTTCGCCTAGTGAGAAGACCAGAACAGTAATGGATGAAAAAAAGTTTCTTGCAAGTGTATTTTGCTTGCCTAAAAAATCATCCAAACTGGAAAGCAAGTTGTGCTAACTCCCCTATCAACAACATTCAAAGTTTCTTAAGCTATTTTTAGCAAGGGAGGACTGTGTTCAGTCAGCATCTGTTAATCAGATCCTTTTGCAGATTTAGGAGTTATTACACTTGCCCACAAGATGAGGGCAGATAATTATTGTTTGATGACCTATTTACAAGTTGATTCTGAAAACAAAAAATTGCTCTCATATTCCTCTAATTATTGTGCTTCTAATAGAACATTTTCTTCCTAAGATACAGTGGCCACTTTCAACAAAATGTCATGCTATTTTTTGCTGCACATTTTGTAATGCTGGATCTCAAACTGCAGTCCCAAGAGGAGCTTTCTTTACTAGACAGGCAGCATGCATTAGAGAAATCTGACTAATGCGTACTAGTCTTGTGCAGTCATTCAGTTCAAATTTTATTTTTTGTCTAATTCTAATGCGTTTGTCTAATTCTTCACACATTATTCTAAAAATAGATATAATAAAGATAAATATACATACAAATATAAATTTTTTTTTGTTATTCTTGAAAATATTTCATAAATAATTAATCCTATAAAAATAATATAGTTATGTTCTTACATTTATAAAATTTATGTGAAGGATATTTTAATTCATATTATTTCTGTAAAACATTTGTCTTTATAGAGCTGTTTTGCTCAGTGATTGAGTGACCAGCTGGGATCACATCCCAAATGAAAAGGATTTAAAGAGAATTTTTAAGGAGAAAAAGAGGTTGTCAACTTTTGCCACAATTTATGCTGATTAAGAGTTTTTGCTACAAAAGCAAATAGGAGCCTAATATAGAGTTTTGAAAGGTAAAAATAAATATTTTTTTTTACCTTTCAGAATTGTTCCTTTCCCACCATATATCCTAGCATGTAGAATTATGCAAACAAAGAAAATAAAGACAGTTTAAAAGACAGACTTAAGAAAGGGTATATGCTCAGTTGCAACCCTCTGGGAAAGCTAAAGTATGAAAAAACATTAGTTATGTGTGCATATTTATTTAGTTTTTATTATAAAAGTGTTCATGTTTTAAAATTTGAATCCCATTGCTAAAGAGGTGAAATCTCACCATCATATTGACCTCATAAAAAATAACTCTTTGTAGTGTCAGGAAATATCAATGGCATATAGGAAGACCAAACACTACATGAAAATATGACAGCCTTCAATTGTCCTTTCCTAACTGAAAAAGAATAGCAAGGAAGAAATATGTGGAAGTTATTGATCATTTTACAGAAAACAATGAAAACAGTGAAAAATATGGAAAGAGCTCATACTCATGGCCAGGAAACAGGAAAATATCAATATCATTTTACAAAACATTGGGAAAGCCTTTGCAGGGTATTGTGTACAGTTCTGGAAAGCCATGCTCAAGAATTCTAATCAAGCAATACATAGTCAGTCTTTTAAGATTATAAGACAACACATTTCAATTAATTCAAATAAATATAATAAAAGCTTCTGACTCAGTTAATTTTGCAAAATTGAAATTTGCAAAAAAGTTGAAATGAGTATGGTTTATTCCTTTTACATATATGTAGAGAAACAAGCAAGTAAGCAAATATTTAAACTGAAGCACAAAAGTTGGGACAGGAAAAATACCCATACGAATTTGGTAGAATTTTTTTGGCTGAAATGAAGAAAAAATTTCTGCTGTTAGATGAGTAAAATCTTCTAATACAAGTTTGCTAAGCATAGCATCCCATGAGATCTCTGCTTTCATTCTCCATGGGTTTTCAGCTCACTCCTGATTTCTTGCTTTCTTTTTTTCCCTCTGGTTCTTTCCAAAGATAAAAAATAACTAAGGATTTGGGGGATATGAGAAAATGTTTTTGATAGCAAGTTTGAACCTGGATTATTGCCATTTAAAAACAGATGGAAAACATTTCTAAATATACCCAGGAGGCTAGAAATCCTGAAAAAGTAAACCCATAAAAATCTCAATAATTAAAAATTCCAAATAGTATTTTAATAGTTTTGTTGTAGTATACTCATTATGTATGTGATTAAAAAAAGTTACAAAGTTTCTTCTTATTTATCAATGTCCTTATTCACCTTTTAATTTTATTTATCTTTTTATAAGCTTTAACACTTTTGAACCTACTTTGCACAGTGCTTCATATGTATATAGATTAAAAAAATAAACTTTATGGAATAAGCTGTGATTTTCATTTGCCTTGGTGTATTGGGGCAGTGTGGCAAGGTTCTGCTGCAGAAGGGGATTACAGGAGTGGCTTTTGTGAGGAGCTGCCAGAAGCTTCCCCCATGTCCAGCAGTGCCTGAGGGCTCCAAGGTGGAACCATACTGTCAGGGCTGAGCCCACCAGTGATGGGAGTAACCCCTCTGTAACATCAGATCTGAGAAGGAAAAATGTCATTGCGCAGGCAGCTCTCTCAGAAGTGACTGAGTGCTGCAAAGTCGCTTCTGCAGCAGCTGCAGCACAATGTAGTATTAAGGCAATTCCCAGCACGTGGGCTTTCATTGTCCAGGAACTGATATCTGCAGTTTACAACCTGTGATGAATGGAAAGTTGTCAGCTGTATACACAGAGAATCATTTAAGTTAACTCAAAGATGCAGGCACTGATGTTATTCAGCAAAGAAAAATATTGCACATATCATAATGTACATTTTGATCTCTTACATACAATTATTTCAGGCAGCACTAGATGACATCATTAAACTCCATCCATGTGCTTGTCATTGCAGTTTCCATAGAAACTGGTATTGCAAAAGAAAATGGAGAAATAGGATTGAGGAACATGGAAAAATATAATTAGAAAAAATATAATTAAAATGAGCAAGTTGCAGTTTACCAACATTAGACCCTCAACACAGTGAGCAATCTGTGTGCAGAAATCCTGTCAAAATTAATGGCAGTTGTGACAGACACAGCTGCATCAGCTGCTTTGTTGTGAGTGATAGTAGATTATTTATGGTATGCTAGTGAATTCAAATGTTGTTTTAGTACAGTGTCATAACAGAGGGTTTTGTTTGTTTGTTTTCCTTGGGAAGGAAGGAGAGAGATTATATCCTGGGGAACAGAAAATACCTTTGAGTTTTCTACAGTCAGCTCCTTTCAAGTTGCTTCTCTGTTTCTGAATGAATTCACTTTACGTGGAAAATATCATACTGATTTTTCTTCTTAGTTAATCTTCTTTATTTTTTTATCTCTATAATACACTTCATTTAAAACATTTCCTTGTTTTTTCACTTCATTTAATAGGCATAATAGAAATAAAACTTCTATTTAATATATGTTATAATGAAGAAATAGCTCCCAGCTTTACAATAAAACCAGAGGTGTTTATTATGTAATGGTAGCTCTTTGTATCACCAGAACTTGCACTCAAAATGTCAATGGTTTATTTATTAGAATCTGATACATATCAGCCCTATATTACTTGCAACCTGAAAATACTTCCAGAGCCTCAACCAGTTATGACCTGAAGTATGTATTAGAATAATAGAGAGATACTGGGAGGGAAGATTCTATTTTCTGATGGCTTCACTGCACATGTTTTAATTCTGTACATCTTACACCCACAGTACACCAGAGACTTTAATTTGTTTTCAATCTGTATTGAAAAACCCCAAAACTAAAGCAATAGTATTGATTTTTAGATTGTGAAGAGAAACATAGAACACGTTAAAAAATCAAATTGTATGGTTGCCATTTCTTACCAAAATGGGATCTGATATACAATAATTTCTCTGAAAATATCAATTATAATTAACATAAATTACTTAAAAATAAATAATTAATAATTTAATATCAATAACTATTAATATAGTATTTATTATTTATTATTTATTTAATAATATTATTCTTATATCTTCCTTGAGAATGGAACACAGGTTTCAATTTGCAAATGGAAGAATAAACCCCCCTATTTAAGTCCCAGGTGATTTATTGAAAGAGGTGTCTTGATTACAAAACGCCCTGAATGCAAATCATGGTCATTAGATGTTCCTTATCTTACCCATAGGTTAAAATTTTGACCAATCAATAAGGACCATAGTCAATACTGCTATATTAAATGGAACTACCTTGTGAGGAATGATCTGAGGCATTATTTTTCTCCCAGACCTCTTAGAAGGCAGATGCTATTTTATATTGTAATAAGGATATGGTGTCATAAGTGATAGGAAAGGAACAAGGGAAATATATAAGACTAGACACGTAGAGTAACTCTGCAAGTGTGATGGTCAGACAGATGTAACAGAGAATCTCTTGAGTGCCACACTATTTTCAATGAGGTCTATATTGCACAGTCTGCATGTAAATAGTTAAAAATTTGTTCTAGAAGCTATAGAAAGAATATTTAGGAGCTGCTTAGCCTTTGTCCTTTTTTTTACCTCTCAGTACTCGAATGTGTGAAAATTGTCACCTTGACTGATCATCAGTTGACATTGATTGATCATCAAATGACAATCTTTCCTATTGATTAACAAGGTTAAGAGATAGCCTATTTCTTGCCCTTTTTTTAACAATGTGTAAAGTTTTTCAGTAGATCTTTAGTGGAACTTTTTACCAGTGACAGCTTGTGAAGAATCCTTTCAAATGGCCATTGGGGTTTTTTTTTTGATATTACAATACTAGCATGTAAATTTAATATATGATATCTCAACCCACTGAAGTTGATTAAATATAAATGGAAAGAACTAAATATTTAACAGGAAAACCTAATCTAGATATGTATTCTATATGTGTACATTTTTATTATCCTGTCAACTTTTAAAATGTTAGCACTATGGTCCAGATAATTAGGTTCTAGTCCTCATTAAAATGGTCAATATATAGAAAAGATTATATTTGTGAAAGCATCTCCTTTTAGGTAGGAAAGAACTGCTGACCTATCAATACAGCAGTATGCAATTTAGAATCATCATAAAATTATCCAAAAATCCCAAATTTTTCTCAAAAAAAAAAGAATAATGTTTTATGCAATCATTTCAAGTAAACTTGATTTAAAAAAAACCCCAATACTTTGTGGAAATCGTATGTTTTAAATTATTTTTCATCTATACCATTTTAAGTATGATTGCAATCAAGAAGATTAAAAATGTAAGAAAAATTCTTATAATCTACTTTTTTCATTTACATAATTCAAAAGCTTCTTTTAAAAGTTCTACCATTCCAACACAAGTTAGGTGAAAGCTTTTTATTCTGTGGAAACATTATAATTTTAATCTCTTCACCAAAGTTCACATTCAAAAGAAAGATGAATCAAGTGACATTAGAAAATGGGCCACCACTTTTTGCTTTTCTGAGTGTAGCACCTTGTACATGGTTCCAAGATGAGATCCAATGAAGGAGTTACTAAAGCTGAAAGGAATTTTCACACAGGTTAATAAATTAATGCTTCCTCAGTCTTTCTGTGCCAGAAAGTAGTTAACATAGGAGCCACTGACCCTTAATGAGCTATCATGTAACTTCTAAAAAGTATTATATTGGTGTAAGGTTTGAACTTCAGACCTGGGGACACATGCATTATAGATTCAACTTTTTATTTTTTTCACTTCAAGAAATGCTGTAATCATACTTCTTCTTTTCTCCTAATTAAATAATACATGTGAGAAATAAATTTCTATGTTTTATGTGTGAGAAGAAGCTTCCTGTGAAGAGAAAAATACTAGATGTCCTGTAGAAACCTATGACAGCGAATTATTTAGATATTATTTGTCATAAGTAATTGATTTAACAAGCTAATGCAGGTATATAGTCCATGTAAGATAGTGAGAATACTGGTTCCAATTTCACATGCAAAACCCCCCTTAGTTATACTCCAATTGATTAATAAATGTCAATTATTGGCCACTTGCTTTCAGAATGAACCTTTTAAAAAAAACATCTATTTTGACAGAGTTTTAGGAGAGATTTTCTCATCAGTGATTGCAACAATATTTTTATTTTAATACTATTTACGGAATTTATAAGGTCAACTGTAACGCTGCTTAGGAAAGGGACATTGAGTTATACTAAAATATATATATGCAGTGAAAACCTGTCAATTACAGAAAAAATCAGTCCTCCATCATGCTTATACTCATTTTTAACTCTTGTCCTGCACAGTGTACTCAAGCAGGATGCATTTATACTAAGAAATTATAAAAGTGAAAGGGACACAAATCAAGGTAACACCAGCTAAGGGGCATTTGCATGCTTCTCAAATGGCCAATATAGTTCTAGATATTTCTACAATTTGTAAAAAAAAAAGTAATTTTACTACTAAATTGACCTGCATAAAGATGCGGCAAAATAACTGCCTCCACAATCTTTGTGCAAGTAAAAACAATATGAAGGATAAAAACTTTGTTTTGTTATTTATGCTGAGCCAGAGTTCTGCTTGTGCAGAAGATTTAATCTCTTGATGCCAGTTTTGTTTGTCCTGTAATTTCTAGAATTCTTATTAGAAAAATAAGACTTGTAATAGAACTACTAGAATTCCTTTTTTAAGATATAAATTATATGCTAAATGTATATAGTCAGAGTAACTTCATCAGAAAATCTGTAAAAGTTACTAATTTTTAAGAAAGAACATATCACAGCTTTTTTATCAGAAAAGTTTTGTGAGCATAATCTTGCTCAAAATAAACCAGCATTATTTAAATAGAAAGCTGCATTAAATTACTGAATTCAGTGAGAGTCACTTGCAGAGCACACTGATATTTGTGATGATCAATATGTTAAATATTAATCAAGCTGTTCTGCAAGAACCCAAACAAAAAGCCAAACAACAGATTGATAGCACTGGCTATGTTAAATGAACGTGCTATAACAAGGGAACAAGAAAAATGTTTTTGATTTTCCATGTCTTATTTGGTAATTTTATACTCATTAACACACACACACATAAATTATAATTTACATATAGAAAAATGGATATAGTCTTCACAAACACATCCAAGTTCAGCTGTTTAGGGACTTAAGGCAATGAAGAAGTCAAAGTACCATAACGCATATCAATACATAAAGAGGTAAATTCAACATGTGCATTCACCCACATCCGTATGCTTATATGTCTCCACATAAATCTCATCAGGAATTGTATAAACACACAGCCCCATGATCCTCTATTGCAGCAAAGTTTAAACATGATACAATTGTTGTTGTTGAGCTGTCGAACCTTGCTGAACCTTTGTTTTTCCCTGTAAAGCATCTGAAACTGGCTTTTCTATATTCATGAAGAAATAAAATATTTGTGAAGGAACATAGAGGAAAACAAAAATGATTCCCAGAACTCAGATGTAGATGGAATCAGTTTTTAGATAACATCTTGAAAAACAGCTTTTCCAAAACACTACTTTATGCATTCTTGAATGTTTGGATTTCAAGACTGAAATAGTAGGGGAAAACCATAAATTCATGTGCAAGTGCTCCTAAGAAGGTCATCAAATTTCAAGGAGAAAAGGTTTAGGTACTTGATAATTTACTTAGTCAGCTTAGTGGAAAATAAAAGTTTTTTAAAAACCCAAACCAAACAAAAAAGTTAAAATCTCTTCTAGAAACATAACAGATTATCAGTTAAGAAGAGTTTAAGAGGAACATAGAACCTCAACTGCTACCCCATATATCAAAAAAGTAAAGCTGTATAAATGAATAAAGATAAATGTTCCTCAGGTATTTGTTCTTCATTTCTCTACCCAATATTTCTCAATTTCCCCTTATCACCTTGTGAGAGGTCTTCTTGAATAAATGGCTTTTATACGGCACTCTATGTAGAGGAGGTATAAGTAATTCAAGGTCTCAAGGGTACAAAAATTTTCCCATCCATAAAACTTGCCACTGTTGTTTAAAAATGTCAATGGGAATCAGACAAGATCTGATACAATGTTCTATGAAGTCTTGAAGAAGCAGGATTTGCTATTCTCTTGGATATAATGGAAATATCTGAAGGTTATAGATCCTCAAAATCCTGTGGGATTTTGTCTGCTTCTTTCCATTTACTTGACTCCTGTTCCTAAATCCATTCTTTTTTCCATTGCTTTACCTTTTAAGAAAATGTGTAAAAATTTCCTGCCATTACTTTCTGAGCTTTTATTTCCTATATCTTTTTTTCATTCTGCTTTCTGGTCTCTCTTCTCTGAAAGGTTTTCTGACACTTCTGGAATTATATCTTCATAGTTTCTCAGTCTTATTCAGGGTAAATTGGGATCTCCTTTGATTTTACATGAATTTTAAGGCTAAATGTTTTATACTTGAATTCGCCTCCATTTGCTTGATCATCATCTCAGGTTCTTGACTCTTAAATTTTGGTGGTCTTCAAAGCCAAAGCCACCTCTAATCTGAAATCTCCAAGAAAACTAGCTATGTGTTCAACAAAGCAGGTTCTATTTTTAGATTTCACAGCTTGTTTACTAGAACAGTGAAGTCAAACCCCAAAATGAAAGAATTAAAAAAAGATATACTCATCCCTGGGGTGGGGGAAGGAAGAAAAACAAAATAGAACAAAACAAATAGAACAAAGCAAACAAAACAAATAGAACAAAGCAGAAGCAACGCTTCAGAATTATCTGTCTTTACCTCAGGTGAATACAACTTTGAAACACCATTAGTCAATTTTTATAAACAAAGAGAAGAAAAGTTGTTCAGGTCTGGTGCACTTGCAAATATAGAAAAAAATTCAAGTTATTTAATACACATTTATTATTTTTATATATTAACATGTATATATATAGATATATGTACACACGCACATACATATATATGAGGAAAGCATACTTAAAATTCTAGTTCAATGAGACAACAACCATAGGAATCCTTCCTTAAATTTTACACAGCCTATGAGGTCAGAATTGAAAATGAAGATAAAAATATGAGCAATTTCTGCTCACAGTCACACATCAAATTTCTAGGAGCTATACTCATAGCTGCTGAGTCTTATGATATATACAACTCTAAGTGACATCACAAGAAAAATTTACTGAGATTGTCAAAATAGAAGCTGGAATCACTTAACTTCCATAAATTAAGAAAAAGAAGATAACTTTATTTATGGCCATGGAACAGAGAAAAAAGTTCTCTGCTTGCTATGTGCTTCAGGATGGCCAATGAAGACTAGCCATTCAGCAAGGTACAACATTATACATTTCATACCTAAATGAATAAAACTTCCAGATGTCAAGTTGTTTACCAACAAAAACTTATTCTCTTTTCAATATCTTTCAACACTTAATGCAATTTAATTACTGTGAAAACTACTGTGAATAAACTTTTTAGCTCTCTCTCTCTCTGTATCCATGCATAATGTACACTCCTATACAGTCCCGCTAGCGTATTGAATCACAGGTACAGCAAAAAAACCCTCAAAAAATGAGAACTAGTTCCACTATTTAAAATGTCATAAATTTTACATGTAAGAGTTGGAAACTTTAATTTTTAAATTTAAGTTATTGTAAAACTTAAGGTAAGAAAGTGAGATACAGATGGCACGATTTTGATCTGATGGCCTCATACTTAAAACTGCACAAAAAGTCTCATGTGTTTTCATAATAAAGAGTTCTAGCTGGGGAGAGGCACACCTCACTGCTGGTATTACTTATATATGTGTCCTTGTAAGAACCAGCTCCTTTCACAAGAATAGCATCTAAATGCTACTGTGATTATGTAAGATAAGCATATGGTTCATTCAGTATAGCTCCACAGTTGTAGGAGTTCAGAGGCTTTTTATACAAAAGATGATGTTCCATCTAGGAACTAATAACTTGGCATTTTTGCTTTAAGAATATTCAAGTCAACATTTCTGTAGCTTCACTATTTTAAAGATAAATATATACAATATTAGTTTTTAGTCTGATTGGACCTAGGCAAAGTCAAAAAAATTACATGAAAAGATTCCTTTTGATGAATGCTAAATTAATTGATAAATGATTATGTTTACTGCCTAATTTTAGATTTTTTTCTGGTATGTCTGTTGGAAAGCAAATCTCCATAGATGCTGTACAAGTAGAGTGCAGGCCAATGTAAAGGGAAAGTATAATTGTCTAAATTGTCATATAGGTTTTTTTCAGAGAGGTATTTCTAAATGGAAAGCACTTTTGATACGTATTCTTAAACTATTCTAGTACTGCTCTCTCTATTTTCCAGAGTGACTTTCATTTATCACAGACTCCTTTAGTCATCTATAGTCATAATTTATGTATTTGCCAGCCAATGCTCTGTGACATATAATTAAAATAGTACTGTTATATTATTGCTCTGCAGATGTAGCTTGTGGACAGCTAGTGCACACTTTCATGATGGATTGGTTTTTTAAGAGATTCACAGATCAGATAAAAAAGATCTGATAAAGCAGTGGTACTACAAATCAGATTGTACCATGTGGTTTTAATAGAAACTTTACGACAAAATATCCCATAATATTTAAAATTTACTTACTATTATAGGATTTTCCTTATGAAGGATGTTGCCTTCATCCAATTCATCCAAAAGATGAAATTTTGTGTCATTCCTGAAACATAAGGAACTTGGCTCATGTCATCCTGAAGTGTGGAAATCTCTATGGATAAAAAGCCTTCAGGCCAGATAGAAGGTGTAGCCTCAAGAAAGGAGCCAGTGACTTGCTTAACTGAAATCCTGGGTTTTCTTTTTTAAATTTCTTCACTGTCCTGTCCTTTCATCTAAGTCTAAGCCTAAGCTTAAATGGACAATTACAAAATTAATACTTTTTAAATTTATCTTTTAAATTTCATTGTAGTCAGGAAAATAACTCATTAAAATATACCATAAGATTACTGATCATCTACTCCTTCTGACACTTTGCATTATATCTATCTATTTTCCTGAGGAAAACATGTGTTGTATATTGCAATCCTCCTTGTGGCATGAATCCAGTAAGTGTTAAAGTGCTATGTATCAATTTAATAAATAAACATTTAAACTGAAATAACCTACTTCTCAAAATTTACTATACCTACTGAAATAACCTACTTCTGAAAATATACTCTTTCAAAAATAAAATTTAAAGCCAGTTTAGATATTGGTTTTTTCTATCACCAGACATTTAGAATGAAATTTACTTTCAAAACACTTTGTCTGAATTGCTACCCCTTAAATGGGGAGATACTTTGTACTTTGCCAAAAAGCAAAAAGTTATTTTGAAGGATGATTAGGAAATTGCTATAAATAGAGAAGCCAAATTTTGCCTCAGTTAAAAACACACACAATGTTTCTTTCGTCACAGTTTTCAAAAAGTACATGTTCCCCCTTTTTATTTCTAGATAGCCTGTTATTCTTAGTTATTAAACTGTGTACTGGAACTTCCTGAAGAGCTACAGACATTACTTGCTTTCTCAAATGTGAACCACAGAAAATTCAGAAACAGCATATATAATAAAATTCAATCTAACATAGCATATTTCTTCTAATTAGATTAGCAATATAATTTTATTATCATTTGTGAAGAATAAGTGTTGCAAGCAGAGATCAAAAAAGGCACAGAAAATGGTGAGACCATAATTTTTTTTTGAAGAGAGCTGATAATGTTACATCCCAATTTCAAAAAGCAGCATTAATTAGGAATTAACAGGGATCCTATACATTACCTGATTTTGCTTCTCAAGTCCTTCTTTTTCCAAATGTCATGAAGATACAATTGCTTTTATTTTTTAGTGAAAAATCTACTAGCCAAGGCTGGTAGATATGATATAGCCGGTAAATGTCAGTATTGTTTACCATGACATAATGCTCTAAATCTAGTTTTCTTTACTGACTTACAGTACTCAAGCTTCCTTCTACAGTTTATATAAAGCCTGAATGGGGTCTCAGTTGTTGTGTAGGCAACATAATAAATCACTCAACCATAATAAATTAATGCTGAAATGTTGGGGGGGGAGGTTTGTTTCTTTTTTTTTGGGGGTGGGGGGGGGCGTTTGGTTGGT
>JAXCLO010000170.1:71409356-71498099 GCA_035583995.1 Arremon aurantiirostris | reverse complement strand
GGTTGTGAGGTTGGTTGGTCTGTTTTGTTTTGTTTTGGCTTTGTTTGTTTTTTTCTTAACAGCACCCATATTGCATTTGGAAGAAAGTGGAAATCTATAGAACACAGGGGAAACCTCATCGCAGTCTACAACTCCCTTGTGTGGGGAAGAGGAGGGGCAGACACTGATTTCTTCTCTGTGGTGACAGTGACAGGAGCCCAGGGAATGGCCTGGAGCTGTGTCAGGGGAGGTTTAGGTTGGATATAGGAAAAAGATTTTCCCCCAGAGGGTGGTTGGGCACTGGAAGAGGCTCCCCAGGGAAGGGTCACAGCAGCAATCCTGACTGAGCTCCAGAAGTGAATCCTGGGGATGGTCCTGTGCAGGGACGGGAGTTCAGCTTGATGATCCTTGTGGGCTCCTTCCAACTTGGCATATTCTATGGCTAGAGTTTTCACTTTGGCAAAGATATCCTAAGTTTCAGTCTTTTTCTCAAGGACAAATCAGTCTAAAAGTCATTCGTTCTTCTTACTTCTTCTTCAAGTTCAAAATTTATTCATTACGGTTACGCCTTCAGCCTCAGTACTGGAAAAAAAAGCGGAGGAGAATTGAAATAGACATAATTTTTTCAATATTTTTGTGACACTGAAATTCTTTTAAAAACTCGGTATTAAAACTAAAATGATCTTATTTTTTTTTTTCTATTTGAAGATATGCCAAGATTTTCTAGTGAAAGGACACAAAGAATTCAATATATCTGGGCACAGAACCAAAGAATACTTAAATTATATTACGTTATTAAACCTTTATTCCCTGAGATTTGTGTGCTGTAAGTTTTGTCAGTGGTAAAACTTACATGGAAGTTTTGCCTTTACTTTAGTTTCCCATATAAAATGACCACTCTGTCTATTGCTTTTTAAAGTATCCTCTCCTGAGACTATATCAGGAGCTATAAAACTGTAAGTTTTTATGATATATGGACATAAAATTCCTCTGGATTCTTTTACAAACACAGTTTTGTTAAGAAAAATCAGATGTGCCACAGCAAATACACCTGCCAAATGCTGGAACCATTCAACATTGCTTAAAATAACTGTTTAGTCCCTGAGCAATCTGGCGAGTGCATCCTGCTGTGCTCTCTTGAATTTTCAGTTTGATTTGTCTTTTTTCTGACCGTATGTAATGCACTCACTCCTTTCTGCTCAGCGTGCTGGCATGCTGCTGTGACTTCTCACAGGAAAAGCTTTGGAAGCTGCAGGACACATTTAAGCCCTTGAATGAATTTTTCCAGTAATGATGTATGGGTGCCAAAATTTTCTCCTGCCCTTTTTAATAAGCACTCTTCTGTTTGGACTTACTGCTGATTTTGCTTTTAGCTGTGGATTCCCTGGTGAGCATGGGGTCAACATCCTGTTCTTTGTATTGTCTCTCTCCACAGACATGCTTTCTACAGATTCACAGCAGTAATGATTTTACCTTCTTTCTGTTCTTAGTGTAAAGTTCAATTTAAATGAATTATGATATTCAAATATGGGTCCCACTCTGATTTGACAAGGGAATTTCGTAGAGTATTCATCATATAATTTATTCTAGCAGAACCCGCTAAGAGAAGAAAATAATGATAAAAAGAAGTCTTCAGCCCATTAGGTTCACCATTAAAAATTCAAATTTCTGGGGGAGGAAGGACAGGAGAAAAATCTTTTACCAGTTTGATAATTGAACAGAACAAATTTGCAGTTGTCTTTACATGGGTACATCCATTAAATCTAAATTACCTGGAGGGAGAGATTTGGGAGGCAGTGATTGCCAGGAAATTGTGGTTTACATCTGCTGTGGCGTACTCCCCTCCACAGTCCTGATCTGCCAGACCATGTCTGCTTAGTTGAATAATCCTTCTCTGACTCGTGAGTAGTCTTAAACCTATACAAGTGGCACTTCAGTAGTGTAGCTTCATAGTCTCCCAGAACAGGGAGAACCAGTGTTACTTATGCCACACAGACTCTTAAACATTAGATGAGAAACGTAAATCAAAGACATTATTTTATTCTGTTAATCTAGAAATAAATATTATTTCATTTAATAGATTATGCTTTTCAGTTTTCCTTTTCTGTTTCAGTATCTCAGCTATGCTATCAAAACACTTCAGAATGGTTTTATACAGTAAATTAAAAAATATAAATAAAGAGGCCAGAAAAGTCTCTGGCACTGAGGTAAAATGGCCCTGACTATGTCACAGCTGCCCTCAGACAGCTAGCTAACTCTTTAGAGCTTTATTTGGAAGAGAACTAAGTGGAGAAATCCCAGAGACAAATGGAGTAAGCTAACAAGTAGGAGTTGATATTGACTGCCAGTCCAGTGCTCTTGTCACCCTCCTGTATTTTACAGCTCATAGATTTCCTGGGCTGAGGTTTTAGATACTAATGAAATCTTTATTAAAAAAAAATATGTAATGCATGAAATCATTGTCTTGGAGTTCTCTTACCTGGATGGCTAAAGTTAGGATGAAGCACAATATGTATCACCTATCTCAATTTACAGTAAAATCACCTAATTTTTGTTGAATTCTTTCCAGTTAAGATCTTCCTTTCTGTTCATAGAAACTTTCTACTAAGACATTGATAAGCAAAAAAATGTAGTCACTTTCTCCCTTCCTTTATCAAATTTCTGCCACTTTCCTTTCCATATTGCTTATTTTAAAGGTTAATCTTTATATAAGAAACTTCTCAGGATTATGGGATTTAACAAGCTGCAAAATTTCTTATTAAACTCAGGCACAGTATACCAGATGGTGAAATAAAGACTTGGAATGCACAGAATAAGTAACACATCTCCTGTGTGTGCTGTGAGTTTTAGGAAGCCCTTTTTGGATTTCTTGTTGAAGGTACTTGTCATGCTTCACAGACAGTATCTTTTTTTTTTTTTTTAAACAGGATGGAGTGCCTAATGGCATAATTTGGTTCTTCAGCTGTGCAATGACATTTAATCAGCAGTGCTTCCCATAATAATCTCATAGAACTGCACATCTTAAATGCAATTACTAATTTAAAATGCAGTACTGATCTAAAATATACAGGATAGTTTAATTAGTTGATGTGCTGTGACCACAGATATCTGCATTTTTCTGTTTTCTAGATCATCTCTACATTTATCAGGTTCATGCTTGGATTCTGAAATGGTTATATAGAAAATGAAATGAGTATCACATAAAATACTTTCTGCTATCTTATTCAGAATGTCATCTGAATGACTTTTACCTTGACCCAAACAAGTACAAAAAGGAGTCAGTGGATGGATGACCCTGGAAACTTGCATAATATTGTCTCCTTAAAAAATATCTGCATTTGCCTTAATATTATAAGTTAACAAATATAAATTATAATTATTTGTGGGAAAATGCATGGTTATAGAGCTTAGACTCAGGTATTCTAAGAATAACTTCTTTAAAAATGACCAACAAAGTGAAGTTGCAATTTCTTGCTTAACTTTGACTTGCTAGCAGCTTGGTCTTGTTCAGTAAAGATCTATGAATAGATTTTGGTAAAAAAAATAGTGGATTATAAGGTCACTTATCTACATTAAGTGTACTGATAAGATGCAGTCATGTTTCAAGGAATAATATTTCAAAGGCTTCTATAACCCAGGGAAATTTTGTTTAAATACATGCCCAGTTCAAGATCTACACTGATTATTTCTCTGTTAACAAAGAGATGTGTATCTGTTTGCAAAATAAGTTGATGTGTTGTACATATCTTTTTTTAATTATCATTCTAAATCAATAGAAAGAAGAAAATCACTTTCTAATGGCAAGTACAGGTTAGCCAGAAAAAGAAATCTGATTTGTTATACACAGTAAAATCCATGACTAAACACTCTAGAATATATTACTGGGTTTATTGCTGAATGACAAAAGTAATTCTTGGATGGATGCCTAATAGGAACAGTGATGACTTTGAAGGAATTTCCTTTCAGATACATTAAACTATGTAACTGAAAAATTGATTTTAGGATGCTGCTGGTTAACAGAATAGTGCTAGCTCTGGATTGCACTGAGGAAAGATTATTTCTTTAGTGCTGTCTTGAACCACTTATATCAAAACTTAAGTTTGTCCATTTCCTTTTTTTTTTAAGCAATCAAACAGGTTTACAGATCTCAGAATTCTGGGGCATTCAATGAAATTTATTGAATTTATTCATTTAATGAATTTAATGAATTTATTCATTTATTCAATGAAATAATTTTAAGCAATTTCACACTTTTACATAATTGAAGTATTGGAAGTTATGCTCTGATTTGATAAGCTATCTGTGGTGAAATATTCTGATTAGTAGAAAACATGGAGGTGATCCCACCTGCATTTAATTGTAAGGTAAATGAAATTCTAAGTATCCATGAAAAGCATTTTGTAACTATTAGTTAATTTGGTTACTATTGCATTGAATAAATGTTTATAAACCTGAAGCTTTCAAGGCAATGTACCTACTATGAAAATTAGGCTTAATATTCCTTCTATAAAGGTCAGAGTTCTGATATACAAAAGAAGAGGAGGCTGTGGCTAAAAAAAATTAACCCATATCACTCCAAATGTGTGATAACTCCAACTTTCAAAACAGGATTAATCATAAAATATGAAAAATTAAGAATTACAAATTAAAAAAAACCAAAAACTACAATATAAACAACTCTTGGTAACATACATCCAAGCTGTGTGGTGCAGTTGACTTGATGGAGGGGGAAGGGCTTCAAATAGAAAGACAGTAGGTTTGGGTTTGATAAAACAAAGAAATTATTTACTTGAAGCTGGTGAGGCACAGAAACAGGTTGCCCAGAGGAGTTGTGGGTTTCTGGAAGTTTCTAGGCTGGATGGGTCTTTGAGCAATCTCATGAAAATGTTCCTACCCATGGCAGTGAGGTTGGAATTAAATGACCTGTAAGGTCCCCTCCAACCCAAACCTTTCTGTGGTTTGATGAATTTGGTTTTTCAGAGGTTTGAAGCAAACATGAATGGAAAATATTTATAAAGCCTAGTTCAAGGCATTATTTATGGGAGCAGACCTAGGGGAAGAAGAAGAATTTTTCAACTTTCTGCAGCAAAGAGTTGTTCACTAGATAGGTAAATATAAAAAATGATTCCTAAGTAGCCATGGTACCATCCACAGCAGGAAAACAACCTGTCAGCCTTTATTTTAATAAAGAAAATTACATTAATTGAGAAGATGAATGTCTTGGACTTAGGAATAAAATAGAGTGCTCTAGACAATCCAGATATTTTCCAGTGTGTAGTTTGCCCATAAGAACCATCATATTCTGTCAAAAAAAGGTCACCAAAAAGTTTTAAGTGCTGACTTCTTTCTTCTGGAAAAAGAAGGATAGCTGTATGAGAGAAAGGGACCTTTGAGATGTATCCTCAGTGGAAGTGAGAATTGTTGTTTCTTTTATTGTAAATATATGTTTATTTTAGGTGTCAGAAATAGTTTTCCACTTAACTGGACACATGAACATAATGATTTTTTTTTAATCTCCCTGCTAGTGTATTGAGCATTTATCTGTTCTAGATATCTGGGACCCTTCAAAAGAGCTGAAGCTTTTGGCATATCTTTGTTTTGATCAAAACATTAGTTTGCTGAGTCTACTGTATGGCACAAGAGAAGGTCGCACTTACAGGGTCAAGGGAAGAAGAAAATGTTTTCCACTGAAAGCATCAGTGAATCTCTGTTGTGAAATAAGGAATCAAGAATAAAATTTTAAACCTTAATAAATACAGTAGAGACGTGTTTTTAGATCAGTAGAATTTATTCCTTCATGATTTTTGCATGCAGCATTTATTTCAATTTTTTTAACTTAAGATATATATGAATGTTATTATAATAAGCAATTATGGTATTTTTAGTGTCATCTACAGAGATATGTAAGGAAAATTCTGTAAATGTCAGTATGGCTTTTAGAAGAAGATAATGTGAAATTTTTTGGTTTTTAAAAAAATTTTTAATAGAGACTTAGAGACAGAAAGAAATGCTATATATCTAAGAACCATTAGATCTTTCCTCCTGGTTGTTCCACATTTCTGCACATTTCAGTTTTATAAACAGGGAATGAAAGGTAACACTGATTAAAAATTGGGGGGGGGGGTGATAATTTTTTTAAAAAATTTGTTTGTTTGTTTGTATGCTTTAATTTTCTTTTATAAAGTGACTCTATATTGATATGTATAACATCATAAAAGGGCATGTATCAAATATTAACTAAATGTGTTTGAATTATTGAGGGCAGTGAAACAATCTTATTTCAGATTTGTTTCTGTTCTTTATACACTTCAGAGTCAGGTATCTGTAACTTTTTGGGGAGATGTATTTCACAGATTGTTAATTATGCAATGCAGTTTGAAGAACTGATGCAGTGAGAATGGATGGAACTCCTTTTCTGCAAAAAAATCTAAACACCCCTGGGGTGTTCTGTGGAATTAATTCTAAATTGAATCTTGGAAGTAAATGAGATAAGTTCCCTACTTCTCTAGGTTATCAGAAAGCTATTAACAAACTTTAGCTTTGTTAAAAGAAATAATAATGGAGCTCCATTTCCACAACATTAATTTTTCAAATCTGGTTATATAATTAAATTTTAAGAGCATGTAGAATTTCTTCACCTACCCCATTCAGAACTCATCACAATGGCGCACTTTAAAACAAGAGACCTGTGGGAATAAGCTTTTGTATTTTTGTGATTGGATGAGGAATTAGAAATTTGTCCTTGTGGCTTTGCATTTAAAGTCAGTGTAGCTGATCCATAGCGAGTAAGTCTTGGCATCAGTCTGCTGAACAATGGGGAGACATACTGCAGTTGAAGGTTTAATTCTGCAGACAGAAAATTTTGGTTCTAAAATATTTTTGCTGAATCAAGTGTACATTAATGTTTTCTCATTCTCTGACTAGCTCTAGAGTTAAAATTATTTTACTTAAAGAATATGAGTAATTGGCTTTTATTCCTGTGATTTCTGTTGTCACTGGTATAAATTAATTGCAAAGTATTTTGTTACCACCTGACAATGGATATCACTGAGACAAATGCATGGTACTTTCTGCTATTTTTCAAGTATTGTCTACAAAAAAGGAAGTACATTATTTAAGGTAGATAAAGAATTTGATGGTGGAGGACCTGTCTATGCTGTAATGCCTAACCTCAAAGTCTTTTGCATTTATGTATACATACACTAACTTCAAATGTTAGGGGAGAAAAAAATCCTCAGATAAGCTTTAAATTAATGGTGTTTTTGTCTGTGTTCCTTAATATGGCCTTCCTAAACTCATATAAAAACATTTATATGATCAGGGAGAGGAAGTAAATGTCTTTAACTATGGCTTACTGTATAATTAGTCCACTCCTGGGAGTACTAAAACTCTGCATAGCCATATCAGAAAGACTATGAAAGTTTTTTGAATGAGGCTGATTGCTGTAATACAGATTTAGGCTACACTGAGTTAATTCCTACAATGTTAAATAGTATATTCTTAGAAAACTTTAAATATTTTAACATCAACTATTTCAAATTTTCAGGTGCCACTACAGACATCTAAATTCTGAAATATAAAATCTACTAATCCAACATTCACAGCTCCACTTGCTGCCTCTGTACATGTAAGCAAACCTTTCAGTAAAATGAACCCTGCCTGCACAGCAGGATAAGATTAGTTATTGCAACCAAGGGAAAACAAACATCCAAGCAGGTGTTCCTGTCTGTGAATGTTATTAATATTTTATGTTATATCTCCATCTAAATATTAAAGAAGATAGACTTTGGCGCTTGTGGAATTTTAGATATGGGTTTCTTAGAACAGTTTATCTTTCTCTCCAGCCCTTGAATATAATGAATCAACAATAGTAGTCTGAGCTGCATACTCTTTGCAGCTTCAACAAAAGGATTAACTCAAAATATGGATTGTAGAGGTAAACTAAGAGTTCATGTCACACTACAGTGCTAGAAAAGATTTCATAAATGAGATCATTTTGCCTTTAAAATGTGGAGTAAATAGCCAAAATATGTTCCGATTTTATTTCTCCTTGTAGAAACATCAGTGTTTATCCTCTTAAGTATTACTGCCAGTGAAATCAGAACAGCAACATCTGAAAGAAACAGAGCAGAGTAAATAAATATTAGTCTTATTCCCTAAGATCTATGGTTAAAATCTTGCAGCTTTTCAAGATGTTTTTGATATTTTGATATATCATACTGCCTGCTATTTATTAATAAAAATAATAAAATATCTTTAGATTTTGTGAACTTTTAAAAAAATCTCCAGAAATACTAATATGAGAAAACAAGAAATTCTGTCTACTAAATCCTTGCCACTGGTAGTTAGGAATTTAAAAAGATTGTCCTTCTGTAACCTAAAATAAAAAATAGAAAAAAAAATAAAAAGGAGATATGTTGTTTGAGGTATGAGAATTTGTAGTTTTATGTATCTGGAACTACACTATGCATTTTAATAAGTTATAAGAGTATGTAACCTACATTTGTGCATATAAACACGTCTGTAACTTCGCATAAAAATAAAATCAACAGGGCTTTAGGTAAACACCTTGTTCATGGCAACAGTGAACTTTTTCTTCTTTTTTTCCCCAGTTACTACCATGCTGATTCTTCAGCACCACTAGCAGTACCAATAAAAAATATTACAGGATCATTGTTCCCCTTTACAGAATCCAGATTCTTTTTTTTCATTATATTGAGATAAAGGTAAAAGGAAAATTAAAAAATCTGTCTCAATATGTTTTTAAGATGGTATCTAATCCTGCTGATCGGAAAGTTTTGATCTCCTTGGCTTCTACATATTCAGCTGGAGTTGAAAACGCCTATCATCTTTCTGCAGGCATTTGAGACAGGAAGTGAATAATCTGCTTTTAGATGCCTATAATGCAGACATCTGTGCCTGTCATCGTGAGTTCCTTGCCTATTGTAGATGGAGAAAGACAAAGACTTTAAAAGAGCAATTAATATGATATTCCATGGGTCTCCACCTTAGGGTGACATGAAGCACCCCAAGGTGCCTATTTCTCCCTGTTGACAGCAAAAGTAGTGCTGAATGACTCATTCAGGGGTGTTTCATCACTTTGATCCTGTTTATAGTATCCAAATGAAGAATGGAAAAACAAGAAAAGCAAAAAAGCCAAGAGCAGTAAACCACAGTAAAAATCTGTCACTTTTAATCTGACAGCTATTTGACACGTTAGTCTCACCAATGCAATTTGAATAGGTTCTGTCTGTTTTTAAACACTGGTATCTTACAATTCTAGGAATATTCAAATGAATGAAAAAATATTCATGAAATATAATTGCACACGACTCAGTCTATGTTATTCAGAAAAGTATAATGTGAAATCAGTGGAATACTGCTTAGTGGAATATATTTATGCCTGGCATGGATCTGTCTTCATGGGATGGACTTCAGTCAATTCAGAAGGAATTGAGACACTCAATCTGATAAACATTTGTTTGAGTCAATTACATTTGTTCAACCAATCAATGACTTGGATTTATATTAAAAAGACGTTAGGGAGCTAGGAAATAAACAAACTTGATGGACAAGCACCACTTTAAAGTATCAATGATTTCCATGTAAATTAAAATTATATAGCTGAAAGGGAAATAACTGCTCTGGAGAAATATTTGGCAGCTTGCCTGTTTATTTCAGCTATTCAGACAGCAAACAAGAGTGTCAAGGCTATTTAGAATTACATCTGTAACTTTTCTTTGATGCTGAGTGTTTGGGAATTAGTAAATACTGCTTAAGGGTTGATCTCGTGACTGAGATGAAGCTGAAACCAATGAAGTTTGGTAGTAGCACTGAAGCTAGAAGTGTGGAAAAGCTTGAACTTTCCAATTTAATTATATAAAGAGTGTTATAGCATTTATTTCACAGCAATTCTTCTAGCTGATTCACACGTCCCTCAGGACTAGTAATTTTCTTTATCCCACTAGTCAGACTACAAAAAATATAACCTTAACTTTTGGTGATTGCAAAGCAAGAGACTAAGATGGAAAACTGCAATTATTGTGAATTTTTGAATCATAAAACACCCCCAACTTTGTTGTAAGCTTAAGAAAAGAGAGAACAACAAATTATTATTAAGTTAATCAACTATTATCAGGGTACCATCTTGTGATCAAGGACACTAGTTCAGATAAGTAAAAAGTTTTTTCTTAAAGTAAAACCATAGAAGGGTAGTTGATGTTCCAATTTTAGTATTTTATTTGACTTTCCTTTTTTTTCAATGACCAGCATGGTAAGTGTAGAAGTTAAGAGAATAAAACAAAACAACCATAAAAAGCACAAACAAAGCTATGCTAACATCCCCAGTCCATCAGATATTCAATTTGATCTGTGTGTAACTTTTTTGTGTAAAAGTGAGCAGGCTAGACACAGCAAGCACAAAACTTTTATAGGGTGGGTATTTTCCTCTAGGACTTCTCAATTCAACAACTTCCAATGAGTTGCTTGCTGGCAACAAACTCTTTCCAGACTTTTACAGGCTTCTAAGAAATTATTGCTTTATAATTACTGAAGATATTCTTTCTCAGACTTTGCTGTTCTGTAAAACCTTAGCATATCATCTCCTGATTTGATTTTTCCACCTTAAATTCACTATTTTTTTTTTTTCTCTAGATGAACACATTCATCTTGCCTATGAGTTAGGAAGCCTCTCCCGTCCCTTTGCTCCATGCAGAGTGCAGGGGCTGGGACGAGGCAAGCAGCACAGCTCACATTTAATCCTGATGCTCCCTTGAGGCCTGTTAAAAGAGCAGGGCACATAGCTCATGAAGATCTGTAGATGGAATACTGGGTGCCACTTAAGAGTAATCCCCAAAGTAGGGGAAATCTCTACACTGGTGACTGACAAAACTCAGATCCGCAATTCAAGGTCAGGGTGCAAAGCCGGCACTAGGTGGTCATGCAGGGGTCTGTTTCAGCATGGGGACGCCTCTTGAACTTTATATTTAGGGATTAGTATAACACTGAAAGAATTAAGTCTGAACTCTCTTCCAAAAATTGATTTTAACATCGACTGTTGTCATTCTATTCATCACAGGCATCCATGTATAAAGTGACATATTTTCTCTCACTTACTGAAAGTGCAGCCTAAGAAAAGTCCTGTAAAACAATAAGTTCTGAACTAAAACTATCCTTCATGGGATAAAAGTAGTTCCTTGATCCTGTTTGGACGTAATTTAATTTAATTTAATTAATTGTTCCTTTCTTTATATGGTATTAGTAAAGGAGATTCTTAGAGGGAGACTAAAATTACCATTACTTTTTTTTTCTACAGTATTTATTTTATATACGTGTATACTGCATTTTTTTGTTTTTCTTTCCTTAGAAAAATCCCTTCTTCCATGTTCCTTATGCCAAAATGTTCTTACATCCCAATGCTTTTGTTTTCCAGTTCTTATTGCTGCATTCCTTATTTCCATATTTAGTTTTTTCAATTATCTCCTCCTTTTTTTCCCATATATTGGATGGTACAGCCAAAAAGGAAAATGTTTTGGATCCAGTACCTCCCCTTAATCGCAAGAGTATGATTAGAATGACATGTGCAATTACATAATTTTATCCTGAGTGCTTTTAAATGTTTATTTTAACTTTTTCCCCTATTAAATACTTAATCATTTATAGAAGCAGAAAGATAAGTCTGCTGAGGACTAGCTAGACCTTCCTGGACTTTTGTGGAATACATAAAATATCAGATTTTTTTTTTATTTTTAATATCCTACTGATCTATAAAGAAACCAAGTGATATGCAGCAGATAGTGCCATAAAAACTGCAATAAATATAAATGGAATGATAGATGTCGAGTCACAGTTTTATTTGTCATGTTTATAATGTCTGCTGCTTGAAGCAACAACATTTATTGCAGTGTGCCACTCATAGTTGACCAAGTACTGAAAAGGTGTAGTCAAAAATCATAATACTGGAAAAATTATCGAGTAAGGTGCCCAGAGGTTTATAAAAATGTTTCAGTGAAAATATCTTCATCAGGTAGGAGAAGAGGCCTAATAATATTACAAACAAGTTTACTAATATTTATATTGATCAATTTTTTTACAGAGGATTAATAAGAATAGTTACCTTACCTATGGCCCAAGATTCTATTGTCTGTGATGCAAAATTTCTATTAAATTCTAAGAGTATTATTTATCCCTGAATTCCAGGTATTTGTTTTAAGACTTCAGTGTTTAAACTTGCAACAAAAGTGTTTTGTAACTTCAGTGACAAAACTTGTGAAATAACAGTTATGAAGAAAAACTACATTTTCGTTTGAGGAACGCTCTAAGATGCTACTTCTAGCTTAAAACTTCGGACAAATAATTAATAACCAGGGTGAAAAATGAACAGTTCTTTGATTTCACATTCACTTTCCCTCATTTAGTAGCCATATCTATTTTCTTTTACAGGTGTTACCTGTAAACCTGTTACCCGTTTTTGGTTTATCTTTGATTTTTTTTTCTCTCTTCTTCATTCTGTTGCATTTGAAAAAAAAAATCAAATATGGTTACAAACCGAATGCCCCAGTTTTCTTGTTATTGCTTAGTCTTCTGGAATTTACTTCCATTAAACTTTTGCTAAGATAATCCTTTGCATATTTAAAGATATTTGGTGCAATACATTTTGACCACACATTTTTTATTGAAACTGATGTATACCTACTCTTGCATACACAACCTAATTTTCTGGAGAGCTAGCAACCATTCAAGGGTAATTACTGTTACACTTAGTCTGTGCATTACAATTTTTTCTGAAACAAACTCAAACATGCTACAAAGTACATTTATTTTTCCAGTTTTTCATGTAAATTACCTCAGACAGCAATCATGCATTCATGGATTTTCATACTGTGTTTCAGATAGTCTAGTTCTGAAAATTAACAAAAGATTTTTATGTGATTTTGGACATTGTTGTCACAATTATGCCTCTGATATCTGTCATTTTGTGGAATGTTTGACACATTCCAGTCAAAAGCACCACTGAAGGAGCTGGAGGAGAAAAGGCCAGAAAAGCAATATTTAGATTTTCTATTAAAAAATTTAGTCCTTATTTCTTTGTCATTTTGCCCAAAATCAGGATTAAAAACCAATCTTGACTGCAAAAATGAAGGCAAACTCTTGGAAGAGCTGAGAAGCAAGAATTAACTCTTTGTGATCCAAGGACAAAACTTCTCTAAACCCCATTCTAAGTGACTTAAATTCTAGGAATACATTGAAAAGCTGGCTTTCTTCCAGGAGATTTATGATGATTGTTCTAATACCATGTCCTTTAGGAGTCTAACACACTGTATTCACTTTTACTGTCAAATGTATGAAACAAGTAGAACTTCAGTTTCTTCCCTTCCATGGTCCATCTCATCTTGTTACTTCAAAGCATTCAGTTCTTCTCTTTAATTCTAAGATCCAAATGAACACAATTAACACTAAAATAAAAAAGTGGATATGGCAAGTGTGTGTGAGGTATTGATTGCTAGAAGGAAAAAAAAAGGTAGGAAAAGTGTAAAAAAAAATTCAACCTTTTATTCAGAATGTATTTTTGAGAGCACTGATTGATCTGGCAAGTTGAAATATTTGTAGGTATATTATAAATGACTAAAATACTATTTTTCAGACATTATATAATTTTGTCCTTTTTTCTTATACAATTTATACACTATTCATATAATATATATATATATATCCATCTGCACAGAAGTAAGCCATTTGCTTGTGTATCAAGCCTCAGATTTATTAGTCTTAAAAAACATTGAGCATTTATATCATGGTATGGGAAATAATGCCATGAAATAATTAGCATTGACTCCACAGCAACAACAACAATTGCAACAAATGAAAATAAAAATTGTTTATTATTCTTTAATCTTTTCACAGCCTTCCCTAGGACAATGCCTGGCAAAGTTGTGCCTGCTGCTCTCTATAGAGAGAGTTGACACAACACAATTATCTTAGACTTTATCTGCATCTTGAAGTTCAGCTGATAGGAAATTTTATTTATGGACATATGAAAGAAAAGCATTTTCTGGAGAAGTGTCTATGCATCAGCATGAGCACTAAGAAAGTCTTGTGACATAGAATTAAAGTCATAAAGCCCAGCTTCAGATTGTGTTTTTCTCTGTCATTAAAGCACTGTCTCACATAATTTAATTTTCTGAACATTGACATGACTAAAAAACTAAGATAGATCAGGGGTGTTCAAATTTCTGCATAAAATCTCTTCTGCATCAAACTTTGAGTGAATGGAAATTGTCTGCAATTTTGTACTTTGTGCACATTCTTATAGATGTTTTAAAACAACATGTTATTCCTTCTTATTTTGCTCTGTGCTGGACAAGACTTGATCACTGTGCCAAGAACAAAACTGGAACTAGGAAGCATAGGGAGAATGGGGAGTTCTCAGCCAAAGGCTCCATTTTGGATTTAAAAAAAATAAATTCTATTATAGAGGCACAGAGGGTTATAGGACAGCAGACAATTGCTGCTGATAACTTCTATTTTTTAATAATAGATGATAATAGGTTTTTTCTGTTTTTTTACACCAATTTTTATTTTTCTAGATTACTTCCCCATTCTTACAGTTAGAACAGCTAGTGACAGAGAGCAATTCTTTCTTTCTGAGGACATTTTCAGCTTTTGCCAGACTACTTTTTGCCTCTTGAGGTGATAAGTTACCATTACACATTGATGCTTTCACACTTACTTATATTATCTCAAGATGCCTCCAGTTTCTATGTCCCCAGCTGTGCTTTGAATACAGTGGTTGCTCAGTGTACCAGCTGTGTCAGATATCTACATACAAGTAATTTCATTTCCTCCCATAAGAATCCTTTCCCAGCTTCTGAGTCCATCACTTAGCTTGGATATTTCTCATCCCTGTACAACGTACAAGAGACAACCTTGATTCTTTTGTGTCCTGTATTCAGTGAGAAGGAAAATTTAGTATTTTTCCAGAAAACCCTTACTCAAGTCACATTCCTATTTAGTATTGACACATTTGAAAATACCAAGGAAGAATAATATTTTCTGATTTAAATAACATAATGAAGCATCTGACAATACACCTGAAATCTGCTTTGTAGTGACAGATTGTAAAGTATTGCAAAAGATGGAAATTAAAAATTAGACCATAAAATATGGAGACATGTATGATGAAATGTGATCATAATCCAGGCAGTAATCTCTGCATACTAGAATAATATCCATACAAAATAGTAATGAGGTCTATATATATAAAAAAGCTATTAAAAATCCCCTTACATTTCTTTTCATAACTAAAGGGAAGGAGGTTTGGTATTTCTTTTATTTTATTGTACTAAATAACTTTAAGTATATGCCAGACTGGAACGAAAAAGGTATTAAAATTCTCCTGTGGGCAGCATCGTTCAATAATCATCTTCTACAAAGTATCTTTTTCTGTCTTAGTCTCTGTCAAAGTTAAGATATTTGGCTAGATAAACTACTGGTCTGATCCATTATTGCAATTCCTATGTTCCTATGGCTTTTTATTTCCTCTGTAACAATTACTTTGAACTGGATAATACAATTTAATGCCCACTTCCCCTGTTATTTGGAATGAATAATACTCAGTATAATAGGAAAGCCTTACAGAGAGCTTTTACTTCTGAGTAGTGAAATGATGCACCGACATTTTCAATAGTGAATAGATTTCACAACCGACACATTAATAGCCTTTAAATGGAGAAAGGTCGGGTTGTACATCTTCAAAAAGCTTCTGAACTTGAGATAAGTCTTTCCAGTAGGCAGACTTATTTCTTTTTAAGATTATATATTGTTAAAATTTACAAATCAGGTCCAGATTTTCTTGTGTTTCCTTTTATTTTTTTTTAAACTGTGTCAAAGTTGATACTCCAGACCTATAATAAAGTAGATATTTTACAAGTACTATGCAGCTGAGGCTGCCATTAAAAGTTCCATATCCTAACTGTCTCACAAGGCAGAGGCTTTTCTGGGTTTTGTAAGCATATTAGTGCATAACGCGCAAGGTCTTCTGGATAACATTTTGGTCATAGTCCTACCTGTTTCTGAATGGTATTAATTATTTCTGCTTCAGGAAATGGTGACATGATAGTATTTCTGAACCATGACATCCTATGTTATGAGGATATTATGCCTAAAAATTAAAACCCCCACCTTTAAATAATTTTCTCCTTCAGACCTCCTGTGGAGTCCTGTTGCACTAATAATTTATGGGACTAAGAATATGTAATATAAATAAAATTTTAAAAGCTGTTATTCTCGCTCCAAATTTGCCCTTATTGATAAACTGAATAAAGTTGTTGGGGGATCATTGGAGACAGCATTTCTACAGACCTAAGAATGGTGGAAACACTGAGATAAGACATTGTAGTTGGCTTCCTCTTAAATCTCATGCTGTTATCAGTCAAAAAAACTTTACTTCTTGACCTCAGCATGCACGTTTTATGCCTAGGCTTCAAATGCTTCTTTTAGATACTGTATATGTCAATTCTTCTCCAATAATGTGTCTGAGTTCTTAGTAATGTGTGTGGTAAGAAAAATAAAATTCTGAAACATTCAATTGCCACAGGAAGCTGCATCACTGTCTGTACTAAATACTGCAATTTTTATTTCAGATAGGTCATCAAGTTATATCCAAACATTAGCTTCCATCTTTCTGTGATATGAGACACACTTAAATTCAGAAATGTAGAATGCATAGCTAATATTAATCCCCTAAACTATTTAGTATCTCTAAATTCAATTAAGTCATTTCAGAAGCAGGGTAATTAAATCAAAACTCTTATGTCATGTCATTGTAGCATAACTTACTTCCTAATAGAATGTCTTTGATAAGACATTTGGGAATTCTTTTTTTGAAAAGTCAGTAATCACAGATCATAGATACTGTTATCCATGCATGTAAAGTATGATGTGCAAGCTTTATAAAAGCAACTGTGGTAGAACAAACAAATCTGCAATCCAGCTATAGTACAACCAGCAAGTCATACTGGTTGTACTATCATAGGATTTATATTTCAAAAAGAGCAGATGGATTTTAAGCAAAATATCATATTTCTAAGTTGAGGCTCAAAGTGTCTGCAACGAAATATTCAGTTTCACTGAAATAATCCTAGATTTTGCAAACACATGTAAACAAACAAGCATGAAAACATGAGTCTGTCTCAAAAGAGAATGGAGTATGGTAAAATGGTTGAAGTACGTAAAAAATACTTTGGCTAATATTTTCTCATAGAAACATGTTGTGTTGAACAACATTTAGGTTCTTAGACACAAGATGTCTAAGAATGTCTTGTTTTCTGTATCTTTGACTAAACAATTGTAGAGACATAATAAAATGTGCTAACATTCTAAAGACAAAAAGGATTTATCAAAAAGATTCTGAGAGGAAGAGGTATTAAATAAACATGTTCTGTAAGAAAATGCTTACCTGTTTTAGAAAAAAAAAGGACAATATAATCAGAATGTGGTATAAGAGTGCTTTTTAACTACTGTTTTACAGGAGAAAAAAGGTTAAAGAATACTCTTATCAGCGCAATGCAATGATAGCTTTGTGTAAGCTGTGCAGATGGCTGGAGAAGAATGTGCAGAAAAAGAATTTCAAATGTACTTAAAAATTTCCCAATCCCAAACATTAATTTTGCTTTAAATTTAGGTCTTTTATTTGTCATAGTCCTGATCAATGGCAAGACTAAAGTGCCAATAAGTGAGGAGTTGGGTCTTGATGCCATTGTAGCCCTGATAAATACTCCTAAGCAGACATAGATGGCATTTTCAACAGTTCTTAAATACATAAAAAATAGTACATTTCCCATGGCTGGATCTTAATATATACATAGAATTCGAATTCCACAATGTTAGGAACCTTTCCCTGTAAATACCTGTGTATATTTCTAATATAATGATATGCTGACATCCTAAATACCTGAGAGGTGTACCTGATACCATGAGAAGTGTATTGTAGGCTTCAGCACAGACCTTTCCATGTTGTATACATTGCTGGCCTTTCTAGCAATATACCAATAAAAAAAGTGTTTATTACTCCTGAGCTGAATACAACATTCTTACTGGACAGAAGGAAAAATAACAATGGACTATTTTTTTCCCCCCGGAGATTAGGATACATTTTGTAGGAATATTGAAATTTATCAGAAGACATAGAGGAAAGAATTTCTTCTCTCTACAATAAGCAAATATGGGTATATGTGACACTTCTAAAATACAATCCATGTGTGTTTGACCTCCTCTGGCTTACATTCCTTGAACCAAGTTTTAAGAAGCAGTTTTAATACATATTTCTGTGTAAGAAAAGAAAGAGTGTTAAACAAACTAAAGAAGAGAGAGAAAATTGGTGCCGACAAAAAAATCATGGCACTAATAAAATTAATATCCAGATATAACAAATCTTAAGTGCAACTTCATCTGGACTTCATGCGACTTGCAGCACTGCCTTCATTAATATAAAAAGAGCAAACAGCTAATTAACCTTTCCTTAGTCCCAGAGCAGCACCACTGAACACCTACTAGTGTTCTGGTCCTATCAAAACAAAGAAAATTGGGGTTTCTTCTTGGGGATATCCTGAAAAGGATCCCTACCTGTGGCTGTAGAAATATTTTTTAATATCATGCACATTTTTATTTTCAGTCACCATAAAATTATCAAAAAACTGAAAAGAAAAGAAGATTGCTGACTATTTTCATCTTAGGCCATCTTTTTATCATTCTTCTAGCAATCCTACTATTATAGATCATAATTGACCTATTTGCCTCGCAATATAGGTAAGAAACATAATAGTAATGATAACAACAATACTGACTTCTAACAACAGCAATGTTCTTTCACTTTTAAAAGTCTTTCAAGACAAAAAAAAACAAACAAAAAATCCAAGAGATAGTATGATGATCTGTGTGATACAGACGGTTTGATTTCTCAGTCAATAACTTCTAGAGCAAGGCCAAGTGACTTGAAATGCCAAAGCCTTTCATAGAGAGGTCAGACTAGAAGACTGAGAATTTCTTCTAGTTTGAAATCTGTTAGTTTAAAAATCTGTGGTCGAACTCATGAGGATCTTTGAGAAAGGTAAAACAAAACTACTGAAAAGAATGTTGAGAAAGGCTACCATCAGTTTCTCTATTAAGAGTTGGTTCCAGGGATGACATCTGAACTTTACTCACTCAAGAAAGACTGCTTCAGACACTGGGGCATGTTTATCTGAGCTCCAAAAATTTAAGAAACTTAAGAAAGCAGACTCATTGATTAAACCTCTGAACATAAACATAGCAGTGATGTTTTCTATTCTTTCCATTATTTTAAATGGCAGTTTTAGTATTTACAAATTTCTAAATCAGTGAATTACTAGAGACAATATATTTGACTTTTACTCACTAGCTTTTAATCAGCACCTTTGCAGAGGTAAATCACTTTTCTTTGATTTAATAAAACAATTTTTTGTTGTCATCTTATTGCATCTTATTGTCATCCATACTGTCATCTCCTTAACACAAAAGTTTCATATTTTCTCGATGTTTCCTCATGGGTTGCTCCTCCAAGCCCTTACTCTTTCTTCTTCGCAAAATCACCAACTGACTCCCCTTCTCAACCAGCCACCCCACACTTTTATAGCATCTTCGTCTCATTGGTTGCAGCTGTGGCCTGTTAAAGTCAGGCCTGTTCCTAATCTTTGATAATTGGCCCAGGTGCAACTCCTTAGGGATAAGATTACTTTCTACACTATCTTTATTTTCTTATATTCTCTCCCCCTATAATTTTTGTTGCAGAGATTACCCTTAACAGTAATTAGACTACCAAGAGAGAAGAAAAAAATGTTAAGACATATATTTAGTATTAAGGGAAGAGCATAGTACCTTTGAAAACCATCTTGTTTTAAAGAACAAAGTTCTTTTCCTGCTAAGAAAATCTATATCACTTCAAGTATGTGTACATGCTATGTAACACAGTGAGAGATCATAAAGTTAGCTTTTGGGATAGTATTGTTACTTTAAAAATCTCAGGGTTTTGTCAAGCTTGTGTATCTGATTAATGTTGCCTGCTTGAGGTTATAGGCAGCCTGAAGTCACAAATTTTATTAACCTTTGAGTAAACACAATTGATGGGCTATGGTAAACAATGAAAACAAAGACAAAAATGTTAGTTGTCCGTGCAACTCAGTGGGGTTTTTGATAAGGTGTTTTTTTTTCCCTGTCTCTTAAACCACAAACCCTTTAGGCTACATTTAAAGAAAAAAATGTTTTTTGGAGACAGTCTCTCTCACACACAGATCATTGTGTCATCTAACTTTACAATATAGCATTCAGTAACAATTCCATACTCAAGTAAAGTTATAGTTAGAGCACCTTTGGAAATCAAATGGTCTAATCAGACAAAGTTATTCTTGCAAGAAAAAAGGTCGCTGATTTCAAGAGGATGTAGAATTGCCCTTGCAGATATACAGAGAACTATTTTTCCTCCTGTAAAATTTCATTCAAAATCTGAAAATAAATAGATACGTGCATCTTCTTCTGACTCAGAAAAATTAACCAAAAAATATCTTATTTAATATATATTAAAAAAAAAACAGGTGGAAAATGAAAACAATAAGATAATACAGATTTCATTATTAGATTTGGAAGAGCTCCAGGGCTGAAATGAAAATTCAGAAAGATTAAATATCTGGATCTTAAGTAAAGGATCCCTGGTGTAATTCAGAGACACATATTTACAAACCACATTCACCAGAGCTGCTCAGCTCTGCAAGCAAATAAGATGAGCTTTGGGGATTTACAGCTTTCTAATATCCTTATCAAAACTCCTTAATCAAAAGCCCTTAAGTAATTTATCTCTACCTTCCATGCTGAGTGCTCTAGACACACGCTAGAAAAGTGGATTAATGAAAGACACTGATTGTTTTTGATTTCTGACATACATTTATTTAAAGTTCTCTTCTAAAAAAATGCTTTTCAATGTCTATTAGGGGTAATTTATGACCTACAGTTTGCTCTGGTTTAGAACAAAATAAACAAACAAAAAGAATCTTTATCTAGGACACTTCAAACCCAAAGCCCCAGTGCTATAAATAAAGGTTTTACCATTGATTCATAAAATTGTCTAACCAAAAACTTAAGCTAAGCCAAAGCATTGAATAAATCTCAATCTCTCATAACTTGCAATTCTGTTTGTATGTAAGACTGTGGCCTACTGAGAAAATCTCCATTAAAAATTGGAAGTAAAGATAACTAAAATTTTCAAACTTTTAATTTTAGCTATTTAAAACTCCTTCCCCCCCCCAAAAAAAAAACAAACCCCAAACCACCAGCAAGACAACCCAAATAGATCTCTTGTGATACTTAAAGAACAGAGGAACAGAGTTCAGCTGCAACTTCAGCAGGACTCTGTTTGTCAGGTATTTCGTAACAGGTTTACTCCTTTTTTCTGTCCGTATAATCTTAGAAACAACTACCAATGTGAGAATTTCATATAAGTTTTTTCCCAAAGTTTTTAACAGCCATTTTACAACACGTAATGCCTATGTGCTTGAAATGTTCCACGTGTTCTTTGTTCGAGGCCTAATGCTCTGCAACAAACAGTCCTTGATTCATAATGAATTTTGCTTAGTATGTAAAGATGAAAGGTCATAAAAATGCTGTTTTTTAAATTGTTTATTAGATGCAGCATTAGTGTAAATAACTAGAGTGTAATAAAATCTTTGATCTTGTTCTTTCTTCTTCTTTTCCTCTCTTTCCTTTCCCTTTTTTATTCCATCCCTCATTCCTTTCTTTTGCCCTCATTTACTCTCTCTTTTCTTTCTTCCCTCCTTTCCCTCTCTTACAGTCAAAGTGAAATCACAATTCACAGTGCAGTATAGTGTTTGTATAGGGAACAATTACTTTTAAACTAACAATAATCATCAAAGGGTAACGCATTCCTAAATATATATTGCTTTTCAACATCTTCTAAATTGGAGGAGCTATTATGAAGTTCACCAGATGTTGTAGTGTGTTGCTATTTACATATACCTTTTTTCAAAATAAATTTTAATCTGATACAGAGTCACTTTCTTGCAGAATTTAAATAGATTGGATATAGAAGGCTTAAATGGAAATGTTTTTGTTTTCTCAATTTAAAAGAAATTCTAAAGTAAGAATTCATCTGGATTAAATAAAGTGTATGCAACCAGACGTGAAAATCTAATGAATTTAGCAATGTTCAGCATCATACTCCTTCACAGCTGAACAGAACCTAAATTGCAACCATCAGCAGTTTGAGTCATCTGAAGGGATCAAAACACAAAAGTCTTAAAGTCTGTTAGGTAAGTTGAAAAAAATAGCCTGACTGTATTTTGAGACCAAATAAAGTGACTGAGAATTCTGGTTATCAGCCAGGGACAGGTTTTCTATTGAGTTGTTCTAGACATACACATTGAAAATTTATACTACAAAGGATATTTTAAGGTCATGCATAAATGTCTTAAAAATCAGAAAATTAATTTCCAGTATGTGTATATTCATTAAATGCATATTTATGCAATTACTTTTATTACTTCCCAGAAGAACCCGGCTCAGTGATTCTTTGAATAAGGTATTTCCACACTTTGTTCTGCAATAAAAGCCTTGAAAAATTCACTGGGATAAGGCTCAGAGATAATAATTTCTGACATCTAGGAAATCTCTCCTGAGGTGATATATTCATTATAACTTTCCAAAGAATCCCTTTTATTAATTTGTGTACATTTTCAGAAGGACAGCAAAAGTGATTTTATTGAAAGAACACTGCACAAAAGTTAAGTTGGAAACAGCCCAAAAGTAGAGCTTTACACAGAGATAATGTCCAAAAATTTTTTCTGTATTCAGAAGATTCTGTATTTTTTCCCTGTTCTAGAAAGAAGCTATTTTTATTGGTATTTGCAAGAAATTATTAAAATTGATGATAGATTATTTTTTTCTCAAATGCCAAATATTTCCAAACTTATGATTAATAGAAATGTGCTCTATAATGATAAATTTTGGTTGGAATAAGCTTGAAGTTAGACTGACACATGTCTTTTACTAGAACTCATTCAGAATAATCACATAAAAATTACTAAGACAATATTACAAATACTGCAGGAGCAATCAAGAAGTGAATTTAATATT
Organism: Arremon aurantiirostris; assembly: GCA_035583995.1. Lineage (NCBI taxonomy): Eukaryota > Metazoa > Chordata > Aves > Passeriformes > Passerellidae > Arremon > Arremon aurantiirostris. Next base: position 71,474,966 of record JAXCLO010000170.1, on the reverse strand, counting down.
CTTTTACTTTTGGAATCAAAGTGTTTGACTTTCACAAACTACTCAGGACCCCAGAATCACAGAATATATTGAGTTGTCAGAGACTCACAAGGATCATTGAGTCCAGCTCCCAGGCCTGCCCAGCATCATCCCCAAGAGTCACACCACGTGCCTGAGAGCATTGTTGAAACATTTGAACTCAGAGGCATTTGGTGCTGCGACCACTTCCCTGTATCAGCCCAGTGCCCAAGCACTCTCTGAGTGAAGAATCCTTTTCTAATATCCAACCTAAACCTCCCCTGACACAACTTCAGGCCCTTCCTTCATGTCCTGTCTCTGCTCACCACAAAGAAGAGATCAGAGCCAGATGCTCCTCTTCCCCTCACAAGGAATTTGTAGACTCCAATGAGGTCTCCCCTCAGTCCCCTCCTCTCCAGACTGAAGAGACGAAGTGACCTCACTTGCTTCTGACATGGCTTCCCTCATGGCCCTTCATCTTCATGCCCCTCCTTTGGACACTCCCTAATAGCTTAATAACTTTCTTATATCATCCAATGAGCTCAAACAAAAATACAGAAAATTCCACTTGAGCATGAAAATTTTTTATTTTTTTTTTTTACTGTGAGAGTGTTTGAAACAGGCTGCCCAGAGGGGCTGTGAGGTTTCTGCTCTTGGAGTACTCAAAACACAACTGGCAACAGCCCTGGACAGCCTACTTTAGCTGGCTCTGCTTCAAAAGGGTTATTGGACAACACAGTCTTCAGAGATCCTTTCCATTCTCATTCTCAAGAATTCTTTAATTCTCTGAAAGGTTTACAGGGCTTTTCTAGTTCTGTAGTTTTAATGCTGAAAGAGCTTCACCCGTGAAAATAACTATCATGATGCTTTGTGATAAAAGTAGGTAGCCCATCTGATTCCTTTACTGACTTACTACCTTTTTCAATGTACTTTTGTTCTGTCTCAGTTGACATTATAATTACCAAGTGTTCGTCAAGTATTTTTCTATGAATGTCTCTAATATTTAAAAATATTTTACTGAGGTTTTATAAATGCTTTTTTACATGACACTATTTCAAACAGATTTCACTAAGGATGTGCAGTTCATTCAACTTGTTAGCTATTCTGACTAGCCAATTTTGCCCTTTTTTGCCTTTGCAATAAAAAAGATTTTAAAAGAGGTTGTTTCCAGAAACCTGTAATAGAGAAACTGTGTCTACGTTTCCTTAATAAAATACCATTTGCCTTCATACATGTGACCAAATATTAACTTGTGAAGTGTGTTTTCCTTAGCTATTCTCTTTTTTTTACTGAGTAGTAGCTCAGAATCTGAGTCTGCAAAAGATTCTTTTGAGATCTGACAGTGATAGACCACAGGAACTTGAAGAATCAGAGGCACATACCTAGGACCTCATAGTGAAATAATGAATAAGATGTTTTTCTTATGTATATCTACACATTTTTGTTCTCACCCTGAGTGGTCAGTTAAATAAGTGTCCTACAAAATAACGCGTCAAGTGGGAGCATCCTTAGATTTGTGCAATGCATTTTGGGAGCTCTCTCTTCCACTGTGTTTAATAAAATATTTTTTATCAAAATCCTTAGTCTTGTTTCTAATATTAAAGTTTCAATATTGATGTAGGGATGCATCAAAATCGCTCAGTTCTTCATAAGATTTTTGAGTAAAAATAAGGTTTGTGGTGATTTGCATCTTTAACATTATCATTTATTTTTAGTATTATGCTTATTTAAGGAATGTAACATTACATATTTTTGTTTACGCTCTTGTGACACAACTAAAAAGAGCTCCCCTTCCTCAGGCATTTATTGACCACTTCTAACCCAATATTTTATCTTCTTGGTGTCACGTCTTGGGTCAGTCAGGAAGACAGAGTGAAACCAAGAATACATAGAGACATATTAGACAGTCTATGACAGATTCCACTTTACTCCAACAGGTGAAATTAACAACTGGAAAAATATAAAGGGATGGCTAAAATTGCAGAGTGTCTCTTTGCAATAACAACTTGTAATACATAATGTATTACCAGCAAGGGAAAAGTTCAACAAGGGCATCCATCCTGTAGATACAAAAGAGTTGACCAGGTAAACTGTGATGGAGAGATTTTCCCTGACCACTTTCCAGGATGAGCCTCTAAGGCTGGAATAGTTTTTATTTTACCAGATATAATGCCACTTCACAAGAGTAACAACACATAACTTAATTATTTTTCCTTTTCATTGCAGTGAATTTTGCATATGTATTGGCGGCTCTGAAAGGAGTATGCAACATATTAATGTTGATGGACTTGTTATTTATGACTTTGTAAAGCAAAAGTTGAATTAAAGTCTTGGTTTTGGAAATCTGGAGTCTGAACGACTATAAAATCTACCATTCAATAAGAGGACAATGAAGAATATTAATAATATTTGATAGCTATAAAGAAAAATGTCATTAAAATAATTAACCGTACATATGGTTATAAATAAATCATAGCAATTTACAAAAAAAAAAAAAAAGTTGTGATCTAGATTCTACAATTTTGAAACTTGGAAAATACAGGAAGAAAAAAGTACGTATTTTGGGTTTATTTATTTTATTGACATGCTTTTCTCTCCCTTTTGGAACATACACATAAATAGTGATTTCAGTACTTTTGTTGTTGTTGTTGTTGTTGTGGTTGGTTGGTTGGTTGTTATGTCTATATACATTTATATATAATATTATATATATATTTATTATATATATATATTTATTTCTTAGCTATATTGAAATATATACTGTTAATGTGAGGCAACTATATGATCTTATATCTGAATTCCATATTTTTAAATGACAGAGCACAATGAAGCACAATTAAGCTTGAAAGCATTTAAGTGATATTTCTTTGCCAAAATTCCAAATGCTGACAAGTGATTTAACTGCAGCCGAATCATGACTTGGAATAAAAAGCAGAAATACAGCAAAATAGTTGAAAGATGTATATGATTTTTTTGATTTTTAGCTGATTACAGCTGTTTTTTAAATTACAAGAAACATCCAGAACTTTTAATGAGTTTCTATATTAGGGGTAGCACTGACTTCACATCAGAATGAAGAGGCAAATGACTGCAAATAATGGTGACTGTGTCATAAGTCATTGTTCTCTCTGACAAGCGAGTAGCAAAATGATCACTCCATGAATTTTTCAAGAGTTCTTCAGATGCCATATGCATTGGAGTAATTCAGACCCATGGACAGTACCAAGATAAGATCTGAATCTATAACGAGCTATTTCAGCATATAATAAATTTATGTGCAGCTTTGAGTCAGTGGACATAGTACTGCTCGCATCTGAAGTGAAAAATACATTTTTTCCTTGATGACTGCTATTTAGACATAGCATAAATTACATTTACTTCTCAACCTTCTTTCTGGAAACCACTCCCATTATCTTACCCTCAAATCTTCCAGATTCTTGGAAACATTCTGTTAAATAAATTAGGAAAATAATGCAATTTCGACTTCTTGGTTTTGGTTTAGTTTGGTTTGGTTTGGTTGGTTGGTAGGTTTTGGTTTGGGGTTTTTGGAGGGAAATGCATAGATGAGGTCCTTAAATTTATAAAACTTACCAAAGACTTTTAAAATTGACAGAATACTACTGTGTAACTGACAAAAATCAGATATTCAGTACATAAGATTTGTCTGATTCTGAAACAGATTTGTATGGAAATATCTGCAGAAGTGGAAATGTACAGATTTTCTCACAAATTTACATTACCAAGTTTTGTGAAAAAAAACCAAAACAAAACAAAACTAAAACCAAACAACAGAACCATGTACTAAAATGAATTTTAATAAAACTGCAAATATTTTAACATAATTTTAAGTACTTCTCAATAAATCCAATAATACATATTTTGTATGTAAATCTGCATATTTTGAGAAGAGGAAAAAATTCTCTACTGGTTACTTGACTCCAGATTAAACTAATGGCAGGTATTTAATGAATAAGCAATACATTGGGTGAATTTATGACCTTGGATAGGTGAAACTAACAATGTGTGAGGATTAAATATAAAGAAACAAAAAGATACAACCCTTGGCTTTCTTGAGAGAAGTGACAGTGTTAAAAAAATTAATTTCAAATTAAAAAAATGATGACTGTAAACTGTATTTTAAAATCTAATTTCTGTAGGGAAAACTTATTTTTATTTAACCATACTACTATGATTTTGATACATATCTATAATTAAGGGTAGGCAATCACAGAATTGTTTTGTTTGGAAAAGACCTTAAGACCATTGAGTCCATTTTAACTATTTTGAAAATTAAAGCATGTCAAATTCATTGATGTACAATATTAGCAAGGATAACCTTGTGGAAATTAAAAATAAAAGCAGTTACACCATGATACCATCTGATAACTAATAGCCTCAGTTAAGCATCTGCAAGCATTTAAATAGTCTTCCCATTTTCCCTTCTGTATTTTGAAGAGTTCAAGTCTGCTACTGAAATATGTTTCTTGCAGATGTTTTTTGTTTAAGTAAAATCACAGCCTACTCTATATTTCCAAATGTAGTGACTTATCTAGAGGAGTCAACTTTACAAATATATAACTGGAATGTCCATTTCAATGAGAAGAGGTACCTTGGTTTATACCAGCTGTAATATCTTCTTCAAAAATGCTTTAAAAAATTGCATTTTAAATAGATGAATTTTCTGTCAGGGAATTTTAATAGGAACTGATGGATACAGCAATATAAGCTTAGTAAGAGGCAATGTGTATAATTCATTACATCATATCTCATCTCTACGATCCCATATTCCTCATATTGTTTTAGTTTTGATGTACATTCTCAGAAATTTTTCATCTCTTGAGGAAAAAATAAAGATTTAATTGTTGGAGAACTGGAAACCACTGGGACAAACAAGAGGGAATTCTGGATCTATTGCTGCTTTTCTCTCAGGTAAAGCATTTTTTTCAGAATCAGAGTTGGACAACATTAAACCTGAACTGTTTGCAGAAGGGAAGGCACATAATGAATAAAATGTGTGGCCTCAGAAGAAGGAAATGGAAAATACATGTATACAGAATACCACAGTTCAGTAAGGACTTCAGCTAAGAGCAATTTTCTTACACCACAAATAAAGCAGAAAAAAGGAGCAATAAAGGGAGTAGGTTTGGGTAGGTTCTCACTTGTTCCGTAGTACCAGGCAGCTGGTGCTGTTGAGGTCAGGATTGTCTCTAATTGTAGTAAGCTGAACCCAATCCTCACGAAACTAGGGTCTGATCTGGGAACTACTAAGTGGGTAATAAGAAACTAGAAACCCATCTATTTCAGGGCTTGCTTGGCTTGATGGATGCTTTTTTTGTTTGGTAGATAGAGGGCAATGTGCATATCTTCCTGTCATTATACCCAGATTCAGACATATCAAGTTTGGTGTTTAACAGTATCCAGGAGATTCGCCTCACAGTTGTGACTTTTACAGCTCAGTTTTCCTGAGTTCCTTCTCTGGCACCTGGTCTGATGCTAGTTCACAAGCTCTCACCTGCCTCTCATATATCTTACATGGCAGCTTGCTTTTTGTTTGAACTGCTTTTTCACATGAAAGAAACTTCCCTGCTTGTCTTTCTTACCTATATTCCCTGAAAAAGCCCTAAAGAAGTCAGGCTTTGATTGTTGCTTTTTCTGTCTGTTTCCCAGGCTATGTGCATTTATTTACATACACTTGAGTAGGAATTTCCTTCAGCCTACTCTATATTTTTATTATTTTTGCAGTTCATTTACCACTTGGGTGGGTCAAGTCTTCCCAGAGTACACCAGCATCTCTATAAATAATATTTTGAAGAATTATTCTTCCACGTCTCAAGTTACAAATATATTAATAGTTTCAGATAGAATAAAAAAGAATGCTCCTCCATGATATTGTGCCAAACCTTTTTTTTTTGCAGCATTTAGTATTCCTATAACACTCTGCATATATAAAATCTAAATATGCAGAGAAGTCAGAAACTGATATTGATTTATTGTGCTGGACACTGAAGTCCAGGGGGCAATTTTTTACTAGAAATATTCACGTAGCCAAATCAATGAAATAAATAAAAACCAAATTTGGATCTTATTGTCCTCTGAGGTATAATTGTTTCATGCACTGCACTGCCATCTTTATAAAATAGAAAAATATTAATACAAAATTAAAGGGGATTTTTTCTGACGTAAAGTGGATGGAAATAGAAAATAGTCTAACCCATAGCAATTCCTTATAATTTTCATTCCCCAACGTGTTTCTTTTTCCTTTACCCTTATAAGCAATACAAAGAAAAAGGGGAAAGATGGGAAAGTAAGTTATATTGCCTGAATGCAATTTTCTCCAGCTGTGCTCCCTCAAGGGCATTAGTAATTTATCTACTCATTTACCTTTAGTTAGAAAGTATTACACAGTTTTATCTGAAAACACATGAAAAAGATCAATTACAGGACTATGAATTCTACATGGTCAAATGATTTATTGCTTGATCATCCAGCAGGATCTACTAATAGCTGTAATAAGAAAGGCTTTGAAATAAGTAAGACATTAAATTTTTTCACCATATGCTCATAATCATAATTTTCTTGCTAAGGGTCATTGTATGGCTACCCTTAAAAGAAAGGGACAAGCAGCATAGACTTCTCTGTTAATTGGTGTTCTTTATGTAAGTTGAGAGCAATTGGCAAAAAAATATGTTGAAAATTATATTATAGCTGGCCAAGACTTTATAATGCTTGAGTTTCCAGGGTGATAAAGTACTTTTTAAAGAAACAACAACAACAAACAGATGGCAAAAGAAGAAAATAAACTAAGGATAAAAAGTAATGTAGAGAAGAGAAATCAACAAATAATTAAAGACAAATAAATAAAGAAAATAGATATAACAAAGAATTTTAAGACTAGAAAAAATATTTTTATTAATAATTATTTAAAAATAATTCAGCCTGATGTTCTTTTACTGAAAAAATTTAAAAACCTGAAGTAGCAATTCAATTGATTTCCAGATATTGTATCTTAAGATTTCATTGGCTTTGTATCTTACTAAGGTTGATAGCTATGAACAAAGCAGCTGGAACCCACATGAAAGCAATTCTGAACTAAAAGAACAAGTTTGTGAAATAAGAGAAATTTAAAGAAGACAATAATATAGCAGAGAGGTGATTATCCTAAACTGCTTCTACTTTTAAGCAGTCTAGAGTTCTTAAATTTCACTGAAAGTAAACATAGAACTGAGAACATTACTTTACTTGGGTTTATTGCTTAACCGATCTGTCACTAGTTCTGCTGTTTCTGGTCTCTAAGCACTTCTTAGATGTTTATGAATGTCAAATTCAAAGAAATGAGAGACTGTAATGGTGTGATTCACTTTTTTCCAACAGATGCACTTGCTGACAATTTAGCCTTTGAAAGGTTAGAGTGCTTGTGTCAGATATCACTGCTCTGTAAAATGGTTCTGTACTTGCAGCACTATGGATTGGTACAGCAGGTAGATTCCTGATGTAAGTATTCATTATATTTCCTTGACTGACGCAAAATCAATATACAAAGTACCTTTAGCAGTTCACATTTATAAATATGATCTCTGAGTATACTGAACTCTGAGTGCTGGAGCTTTTGAAATATATTTATGGAATTTGTTATATATATTAGGAAATAAGTGAACAGGTGTTGCTGTCCAGATTTTTGTCACTCGTCATCTGACAGATACAGAGTGAGATCAGGAATCCTCCGGGGTATAATGAAATGACAGACCAAAGATTTATGTTTCTTTGTAACCTGACCATTTCATTAGTTGCCACTGTTTTTGTTTTACAGACAAAACAGAAGTTATGCCAGACTGAGTATATTAAGTCACAGTACTTAAAATGTTTCAAATGCATATGCTTGCAAATCCATTTGCAGCAGCACAAGACTGTCTTGTTCAAACATGAGGAACAGATTGTCAGATTGGAAAACAATTTGAACATGCAACAGTGTAATCCAGACAGAGAGAAACATATTCTGACCTCAGCAGTTTAACATGGGTCTCCACAGGACAGCAGTTCATTAGTTTCTGATTTACAAAAAAGTTAGAGTTGATAGGTTTTCTCTTTCAGCTTTTCATTTTCATTTGAAAATAGTTCTAATGTCCAGTTAATTAAGAAAATTTTGAAGAAAAAAGAAGTCTGAAAACTGTTTAGATTGTAGAGAATCAGAAATTTACATTTTCCTGTCATAAGAGTTTCATTAATAAATGAATTTGTAATGCTAAGTTAATATTGCTAAATCACCAAAAATTCAGCCTCAATGTACTATAATAATCTCTCATTTTTCACATTAACCTTATTTCTTTAGGTATTTTGAACAAAAGTGGACTATTAAAAGTGCAACGTGAAGTGGAGCCATTTTATGTGGAGTTGCATAATAGGGCATGAAGCAGACTAAAGAAAAGAAAAATAAAGAGAATAAGTGTTCACACCTTCCCATGTCAGATTTAGTGCAGATTGTTTGGCTTGGGTATTTTTTCCCTTTGAGAATAAAGAGGAACCTCAGAGATCAATACATGAAAGCCTCAGTCTTGAATTGACAGTGTCCTTTGTTAAAAAAAAAAAAGCTTTATGTACTAAATCTCAGAAAAAGACACAACATACTGCAACATACTGAATCCTCCTTGTAATACAGGGGGAACCATTACTCTGACTCTCTGCTCAGCATAGAAAAGAGGAAAAACTTGTTCTGGGTCTGTCTGGAATGGGGTTAACATTTTTTCACAGCAGTCCACATGATGCTGTGCTTTAGATTTATGACCAAAATATCATTGATAGCAAGCCAGTGTTTTATTCATTGTTGAACATTGCTTGAACAACATCAAAGCCTTTCTACTTCTCATTCCTCCATGTTACCTGGAAGTAGGCTGAGGTAAAAAGCGTGAGGGGGCATGGCTGGGACAGTTGACCTGATCTGCCCAGAAAAGTATACCAGCCTATGTGTAGCCAAGCTCAGCAGAAAGAGAATTTTGGTCAGTGTGACACCCAGGGAGCTGTCCTGGGAAGCTGGGCCTCAGCGCACATAACTGTTACTTGGGAAGACAGATGTCATAACAATGAATGTGCTCCCCTCTTGATGTCCCTTTTCTAAGAGTTTATTCCTTAGAAAGACCCAATGACTTGTGATTGTGTCCATGATTCTTGTCCTCTCCCCTGCCTCCCCCATGCCAATCTGAGCTTTATTTCCTGTAACCCTGCTCAAGTAATGACCACCAGCGGCATCACCACAAGTGATGACCGCCACCATCTGGTCATGATGGCTGCACCAGACTCAAAGAGGATTTGGGGAAGGCACAATAGTCAAAGGCTAATTTGAACAATGTGTCCACCAAATTGTGGCACTGCTTAAATTTGGAGGAAATTGGCTTCTGTAGGAAATATGCAAATACCACTATAATTCAATTAATTTTCTTTATAAATAGTGGATAGCTGGGGGCTCATTGGGATTTCTTACCTGGCAGCAGTCAGCGCACCTTGAGTAACACCTCTTAAAGCTACTCTTGAGGTTGAGAGATTCCTTGCTGCAACAGCTTATCAATAAGTGATTAATAGCATACTAAACTTTTAAATCTTAACTAAGTACTATAAAGGGTTAGTTCTGCACATAAAATCCTTTAGACATAAACAATTGACAAAGTCTGGGCTAAGTCTGGATCCAGCTGCACCTAAACTCCTCTCTGAGAAGGACATGAGAACACAAGGGTGTCCTTTCTGAACCTCATGACTTGGCAGAAGGCTCTCCCTGACAGATTTGTCTGACTGTCCTTTATGCAGTAGGTGATAGTACCTCACAAATCTCGTTAGAGCACTGATGCATTTCCCATTTTCCAAACTTTGTTAAATATCTGTTTCATATAGAAATATTGCTACTTCTCTCTTAAAAGTGTCGGTCCATCTGTGACGTGACATATCTGCAGTCTCTTGAGTGGCTCTAACATTTTTATTACACCCAAATTCATCAGGCAAGCTGATACCATCTGGAAGTACAAATATGACTGACTTCATCTAAATAAAAATTAATACTAACTACGTACTTGACAGCACAGCAGGGACCAACTTTACTGATAAAGGACATGACCCATAACCTTTTTATTCCTGCTACTAAAAATATGGATGCAAAACTCCAACCAATACTCTCCATAACCAGAAATAGATTTGCTCAGCGGTTGGTGCAACAACTGGTTTTGTTGTATCATTTGGGTTTTTTTGTAATGGAAAAAAAAAATATATTCAAATGTTTTAGGATCAGGTACAAAATTTCTGTAACATTTCCATCACATTTTCTCTCTTTTAGTTCCTTGGATGATGAAACAGGCAATAATCATCATATATTTAGCTTATACAGGAGCTTTCTTGTGAATATTGATATAAATTGTCAGTGAAAGCCTTGGGGTCAATCAGGCTGAATAGATACATTCATCTATCATCCCTCTGATGCAAAGGAGCAGCAAAATTACAAGTGTAGGATGAAAAGTTTAACCAGCTGCCAGGTTTTTCCTTTCATTTGGCATGAGGTCCTGTGACAGTCTTGAAAAATCAAAGATTTTTTTTCTCCTGAACAGTCTCACCTAAAAATTGCAACAATTCTCAAATGCTTAGTGATGGTACATTAGTGACATTAAAGGGAGATAATATATTTTAGTACATCCTAGGATTGCTAACATAAAGGACTTCAATCTCAGCCTACGACTAAAATATACAGGGATAGCAAAAAAATCTATTTATCTTGTATATAATAGACCGTAGAGACAAATAATGGATACTACTAATGGAAGCAAAGAGACAAAAAGATAAATACAGATGAAAAATTTAATGACAAAGTTTTTTGTTTTCTTTCTTTTTTTTTCCTTCTCTTCCCATTAGGCAGAAAAGTCAGCAATGACAACTGTAGAGAAGAGTTGATCTTCAAAAAATTTCATAGAAAGTGATTTCTCATATCCCTGGCCCTAATTAAAATGGTAATCAGTTGTACATAACAGACAGGACCAGCTATATTCTTCTAAATCTTGGTGTAAATCTGGAGTAAGTGTATTGACTTCAGAAACATTATTCTATATTTATGGCGATTTAAGAGAAACAACTATTTCTTATCTGTTACAAAGAATAATTGAGATCTCTTCTATATATGCCTTGAAGTTTATATTGCAATTTCTTTTTGCTCTGTCCAATTTTTTTCATTATCTTTAAAGGTTCTGGAACTCCTTTAAATGTTCTGGGATTTCTTTCTCTCTTATGCAGTTCTCAGTCACACAGGGACTTAAACTTTTGGGTTGACCACATTGTTTTTGCTGCTCTTTTAACTTTATGCATTTATTTACGCTTACATGGCTTTTTCTTCGTTTTTTTTTTTCCTAATGTGACCTACCAAGAATAGATTCTCCCTTTTCCACTCTTGATTTTTCATGAATTATTGAATTTTAGCCACTTTTATTCAACTTGTTTCACATTTCCTTCAAGTCAGCATTTCTTACAGTGCAATATCTTTGTGTTTGCTGACCTCTCTACAGAACTCCATCAGCATTTCAAACTTAATGACATTATAATAATGGTATCCTACGTGCTTTCCAACTTTAACCTTGTTTATCTTACAGCAGTAGCCTGATTTTCAATTATATGGCCCTTGTGACCTCATTTGCTGCTTGTTCAACTTACTGTATGAGAAAGAAATGTTTTCAAAACTCTTTGCATACCTTTCTTATTTCTATTTCACTTGCTCTGATCTTCTTTCAGCACAGAAAATCACAAATAACTAGTGTATGGCTATTTTAGACAATAATCTTTTGCATATTAAATTTTACGTGCTGCCTCCTTATTACTCTTTAGACCTATATATAGCAATACAAAATATGTTTTCCAAAAGAAATCATGCTTATCTTTTCAGTTATTTAACTCTGTCCTTATCGTTTCATCACATCAGTCAAAAACACTCTAAGCAGATAGAAGGATCTCTCCTACTGATAATTTTGATATTCTACAGTCATTTCTGTAGGAAGATAGAACATAAGTGAATAAAGGTAGTATAGAAATTAATCTTACCCCTAAAGAGTTGCAGCTGGGCTAATTATTAAAGATAAGGAGCAGGCCTGATTTTAACAGGCCACACCTGTAGCCAATAAGAAGATTGTTATAAATGAGTGGATTGGTTGGTTGAGGGGGACTGGAGTCAGTTGGCTGCTGTAAGGACAGGGAAGAGTCAGTGCCTGGAGGAGCTGCCTAAAAGAACATCAAGGATGTATGAAACTCTAGTAATATGGAACCCTTGAAATGTAATGGCAATAGAACTCTTGCAATATAATGACAACACGTTTCTAGCTCCACATATCGCATTCTGGGAATGAAAGTTAACAGTCTACTTGAGAGCTGTCCCTTCAAGAGTAGAAGCAGAAGACACATTTCATTATCAGTGTTTCACAGGTATCATCATCAACAATTGATTATTTCCCCTCTGGATGTCATGCCTGGAGACCTTGAGGACATTGAGAGTTGTGATCGTGCAAATTGCATGAATTTCAACAAGGCCAAGTGCAAGGTCCTGCACCTGGGTTTGGTCAATCCCAAGCACAAGTACAGGCTGGGCAGAGAATGGATTAAGAGCAGCCCTGGCAATGACCAAGGGTTGTTCATGAATGAGAAGCTTGACGTGACCAAGCAATGTGATTTGCCACCCCGAAAACCAACCTTATCCTGGGTTGCATCAAATAAAGGGTGCCCAGAAGGTCATTTGTATTCCTGCTTTTGTTTCAAGAGCTGAAAGATTTTGCCTTTTCTATTGCTGATAAGGTCATGTTAGGTCACAGGTTAGACTCTATGATCTCAAAGGTCTTTTTCAACCTAGTTTATTCTGTCATTTATTCTGCTTATTCGATATCCTCTCCTCATTTTGCTCCCATTCTTTTAATGTGTATCTTTACTTCTTCAGAAAATCATCTCATTAGATTTTGACTTGAAAGAATGCAGCTGATTTATCTTTTTAATATCCTACATCATCCTGTGAAGTATATTAAGTGCTATGAAGTATCTAACACTCTTTTTATATGTCTATGAGAACTCATTCTGATTTGTGTACACACTGGTTTGTGATCAATCATACACAAAAGCATTTGTAACCAAATATGTGTCTTTTTATTATAATGCTGATTTTCACAAAATATTTCATACACTATGAAATGTTTTTGTTATAACAGGTTGATTCACTTAACTGTCTTCAAGTGAGTTTTTATCCAGATTTTTTTGAAGACAAAAATATTGGATGCAGTAGCAAATTGATTTTCTGTGAAAACATATTCACAATGATAAATTTTTGTTGAATCATTCCATCAAAAATACAGATTGCAAATACAGAGAAGTATTTTTTTTTCTATGCTAACTCCAAAATGTAGGCAGACTGTGTGATTTTTCCTTATAAATTAAAAAAAATAGATAACTAATGATACACGCTTATAGTGGTAGATATTGATGCATACTATACATGTATAGTCTTTCTCAGTTATTATTAAAAGATAATAAAAAAGCTGGCAGTAAAGTAGCAAAACTAGAAAGACTGAGCATTAACCACTTAAATGAAAGGGTCTCCTGCCAGGTCAGATTGCCAGTAAACATGTTGTGAAAAGTTTTACGTATTTTAGGAATGAAAGTAATTTTTACAAGCAGAACAGGAGAATGCAGTCAGGGCTGAAGGTTATGTACAATACAGTGCAAAATCTGGGTTTAAAGAATTAGGCAAATGTCCTCAACTAACCAACCCATAGAGAAAGAGAGCCACAGCAAGCATACAACGTTTGTAAACAACAGCTTTTGAAGTGTATATTATTTTCTTCAGGCTAACCATATTCCTCTGTGATAGAGTATGTCAAGCTCTGTCAGTTGAGCATTTCAATAAAAGGATTTTCTTAAAATCACAGCCAAAGATACAATTATTATAGAAGGAAACCAAGAACTCGTATACCACTGCACAGAGAAAATTTTTCACACAAATTTGTGAGGATAATTAGTGCCGTAATAATTGTCTATTTTCCCCTGAAGTTATGGACATTTAAAATTTCCCCTTGTTCTGCTACTGCTCGACTGGGAGAAGAGACCAACCCCCACATTGGCACAACTCCTTTCAGGTAACTGTAGAGGCCAAGAATCTGCCTTTGGCCTTCTCTTCCCCAGTCTGAATAACCCTCTTCAGAGCCTTATTTTAAAACTGTGCCCTCTTTAAGGAAAGACCAGTATTTGTAGAAAAATATGTATATTTTTTTACTTCATATATTTGCATTGAGATTAATTTCTCTTTGGGAAGTCATCTACACGTATTCTAGTTTTATTCCTATCAAGAAACCTGAAACTGTATAAATAGAGAGGTTATATGTCAGACTCCATGCACAGATGCGTATGATTTGTACTTGTATGCATGATTAGCTATGTGAATATGTAAAAATATCTAGAAAATACATATCTGTCTGACAGAAGAATATACACAATTTATACTGCTCTATTAAAACATATAGAGGCATGCAGATGGAATTAGAAATTTTTCCCTTCCTATTTTTGCCAGTTTTGTGGAACATTCTGGAGATATTGCTATACCATGCAGTCTAAAGAGAGTAGGAAAAAGAAGATAAATGTTAATAGCATCCCAATTTCATGTTTAATAAATATGAAAACAGTGGAATTCTACCAGAATAGACTAAATCTAGAAAAATATGACACTTAGCCAAGATTACTAATCAAATGCTTGGGACATTTGGGGCTCGGACTGAATGTAATATGTTTGTTTCCACAATAATGTCTATAATAAAATTCTCAGGAAGACAGGGATCATGAAAATACTAACTTATCTATTACATCAACTCAGATGATGCTACTCCTTTATCACTTCTTATTAGCTTAACTAAAACATCATTTTAAAAAAACCCCAAAGATTGGCTTAACAAATTGAAAAGAGAAACAAGTCTTGATTTCATGCATTTCTCAGGTCTATACACTTTATTGTAAACAAATGAGAGAACGTGACATAGCAGAGTGTACAAATTTATTAGTTTACAGAATCACGGAATATGCTGAATTGGAGGGAACCCACAAGGATTATCAAGCCCTGCACAGGAGTCACACCATCTGACTGAGACCATTGTCCAAACATTTATTGAACTCAGTCAGGCTTGGTGCTGTGACCACTTCCCTGGGGAGCCCTTGCCGGTACCCAACCACCCTCTGGGGGATGAACCTTTCTTGAGTATCTAACCTAAACCTATGCCAACACAACTTCAGGCCATTCCCTCAGGCTCTGTCACTGGTCACCTGAGAGAAGAGACAAGTGCCTGCCCCTCCTCTGCCCCTCATGAGGAAGTTGCAGACGGCCATGAGGTCTCTCTTTGGTCTCCTCCTGACTGAACAGGCCAGTGGACTTCAGCTGCTTCTCTTATGGCTTCCCCTCAAGGCCCTATATCATCTTTGTAGCCTCTTTTGGATTCTCTCTAATATCTTTGTATCCTTAATTGTGACCCCCAAACCTGCACACAGTACCCACGGTGAGGGCACACAAGTGTAGAGCAGAGCAGCACAATCCCTCCACTCCCTCCTGGTGGTTAGGCCGTGCCTGAGGCACCACAGGACACAACTGGCACCGCAACTGAGCTCACACTGCATACTTTTAATCATAAGATCATAACAGGGCTTAGTCTACAGTACTTGCACATCGAATTCTATTAGATATGATATAAACTGATGATTATTATTTGTATAAGGAGACCTCTGCTAAATTTAATTAGACATCAGAAACAACACTGAATCAATTAATGAAATAACATCTGAATTTAATTTAATGGTTCAATGGAAGTTATGAAAACAATTCTAACCCATTCGATTAAGAGAAAATTTTATATATTATATAAAATTAGTAACATTCAGTTTCAGAAATGGAAAAATAAGTGGTGTATTCTCTGTTTCAGCATGTATGCAGAGCGTGCAGCAGAGAAACTCTTTGTAAAGAGTTTGAAAAAATGCCTAGATCAGTGTGTTATTAAATTATCAGAGGACCTCAACACTGAATTGTAAACAAGAACAAGTTGTGCAAATTAATGGTAGTGGTTTTGACAGGTAGAGATGAAGACATTTTGAGATTTTAAGCAAGATTGCATAAGGAAGAACCTACACAACCCTCACTGATACCTAATGCCGTTCAATCTCATAGACTGAATAAGGCTATAAGGCAAAAAATTTGCATATTTAAACTACGTATTGATAATGTTTATATACAAGGGTGTTGAATTAGTCTTACAGACTTTTGAGTGCCTGACTTTAAAACCTCCATAATAGTCATCCTAAAAAGGTTTCAAGTTCAAAACTAGAAACAAAGTTATGTTCTTCCTGTCTTCTTTGCATTCATCAAGATGGTCAGATGCATTGCAAAGTTCTGAACTGCATGAGCTAGTAAAATTCATAGGAATAGAAGCAGATATCAACTGCTTGTAAGCTGGAGAATGAAGACTAACTCAACTGGTTGTAAGCTGGAGAATGAAGACTAACTGCAAAAATCCTGCCAATGTTTTTACAACATCCTCCTGAGAGCTGAAGAGTGAATTTTAGGGTTCTTTTCTTACCACAAACTGCCAGGTTTTACTGCTAGTAACAAATTTGCTTGTCTCTCATTATTCCTTACCCTTACCTCCAATTTTGTGGTTTTTTCCTTTTTTGAACTATAATTGTTTCCAGTTGATCTCCTTAAAAATCAAAGACTCCTTTAACCTTTTGTTGTCTGTCCTCTGCCAGTTTCCTCTCCCCAGGCTTCTAATCCTTGTCTCAATCTACCTTTTTCATACCGGTATATCTTTCCTCTCCAGGATTCTAACTCATATAACTCATTTTTTACTTCTAACCTTTTCCACACCTATTGTTTCAGGTTCTATGTCATGTTCCCAACCAGCTGAGGCTACTACTTTGTTTTGTAGCTCAAGGTCTAGCATTTTGAGCTGAATACCTGCTCCCTTCATTCCAGCTCAGTTCCAATATTTCAATATTGAAGAAAATTCTTACTGCCTCTCCAGCCTTGTTTATAACATGTGCAGTGCAGACATATTAAAAATTTAGAAAAAAATATAGGCACACTCATATGTGAATGTGCCTGTGCAACTATTGCAAGAAATAATGGAAAAAAGAGGGATGGAGAATGATAATGAGGAATGGGTTTGTGCTAAAACACAGCCCTGTGTGCATTAAACTCAAAAATTTGTTATGTGCAAAAAGGGCAACATACCTGATATATGAAACCAGGAATTCATTGTAATTTTAACTGAAATTCTTTTCACTTTAATCAAAATACAGTGAGTTCCTATTTTCTTTTCACTTGCAATGGTAATAAGTCTCAGCACAATATATAAATATAACTAAAATAATATATATATTCATATATCTGTTATTCTAAAAACATGGACTACAAATGACTTATTTGTGACCTTCCCTCTCCCTGCCCACATCCCACAAACTCCATTTAAATTAATTTTGCTGTGTGTTTTCTGCTCAGCTGGACACTGTCACTGAGCTTCCTCAAGGGATCCTGGACTTGTTACTTTGCTTTGTTCTTTTGTCCCAAGACGGTGGAGAGAGCCTGCTATGATCACTCTTAGTGTGTAGCTGATGCAGCCAATGTGCTGTGATCACCTTGGCTGCTGCCTTCTCTTCCCTTGTAGAACAGCCTTATGGCATATTGGACAAACAGGGTACAGGAACCACATTCAAGAGCAAATTAAAATAAAGTTGATAGCCACAGAAACACAGGATTTGCTGAATACTGCACAAAATATTCAAGGTGAGGCTGCCCCAATGCAGAGCAGGACAATCCCCTCCCTTGCCCGGCTGGTGATGCTATGCCTGAGGCACCCCAGGACATGTTTGGCCCCTCCTGGCTGCCAGGGCACTGCTGATTTTTGTTCAACTTGCCACAAACCAGGACACCCAGGTGCCTTTCCACAGCACTGCCCTCCAGCCTCCCATTCCCCAGTCTGTCCGTGCATCCAGGGTGGCCCCATCCCAGATGCAGAATCTGGCACTTTCCCTTGTTGAACTTCACATAGTTGGTGATTGCCCAGGTGTCTAATAAGCTGAGGTCTCTCTGCAGGGCCTTCCTTCCTTTAAGGGAGTCAACAGCTCCTCCCAGTTTTGTATCATCTGTAAACTTGGGTAGGATCCCTTCTCGCCCTGCATCCAAGTTATTTATGAAGCTGTTGAAGAGCACAGGGCCAAGGAAAGAGCCCTGAAGAGCTCCACTACAGTGACAGATCACCAGTCCAGAGTCACCCCATTCCCTATAACCTTTTGTGCTTGGCTCATGAGATAGCTGCTCATCCATAGCATGATGTGTTTATCTAGCTGTGGGCTGGGCATTTCATCCAGAAAGATGCTGGGAGAGACAATATCAAAAACTTTACCAAAATCCAGAAAGATTACATCAACTAGATTCCCTCAGTCAACTAGATGGGCTACCTTGTCATAAAGGTAAATCAGATTTGATAAGCAGGCCTTTCCACTCATGAAAGTGTGCTGGTTGTGATGGATGACTGAGTTGTCCTTAAGGTATTTTTCAGTACCTGCCAGAACAATCTTCTCCATAACTTTACCAGGCACTGAACTGAGACTAACAGGCCTGCAGTCTGCAGGGACGTTCTTCCCTCCCTTCTTGAAAATTGTGACAATGTTTGCCAGTTTCCAGTCACAGATTCCTACTCATTAGGCAACTGATGCCCTGGCTACAAAAGCTGCAAGCCCAGTCTCAAAACTGAGTAAATAAAGCCTGTTTCCATCAGCAGTGATGTCAGTACTGTATAGACAGATACACTTATTAGCTGGACTGGGTTTGTCCTACTTTTTCTAATCCTTTCATGCGTGTTTAGAGCTCTAGCTACTCAAAATTTCTGCTCTTTAGTGTAAGTTGCAAATATTCTCCACAGTTCTCTCTCTTTCCTTAGTTACGCACTCAGTGAAATTGCTTCTAGCCTGCGGGGTGCTGTCCAACTTGAGAGATCAATATTCTGCATGAGTATATATTGATAGAGGATTTAGAACTGCAGAATCAGGGAAATGACATTATTGTGAAAGCTGAATTATTCTCAGCTATAGTAGCAATATAGAGTACTTTTTCTGTCAATGTCTCATTTGAAAACAATTACTTGAAAATTACATTCATCCTTTTAATTTCTTAGTTATATTATGCACTCTAGTCTCAGCCTATAGACTGACAGCAAATTGTTCAGTACTGTCTCAAGTTCTGAATATTCTGAATTCATGTAAAACATAATTGGTCCTGATTCTTAGATCTAGTGATATGAGACATTTATTCATTTATTTGAAAAAAATAATGTCTATTCTTAAAAAGTGATGTTTTCAAAGAAAAGGAATATGAGAATTTTTTCGCAGTGACTTTTCCACAGGTCAAGACATATTAGTTATGAGTTGAGTGGTTTTTAGATTCAGGCAAGGTTCAGCTGATTTTTGAGTTATTCAGTTTATCTTGTCTTTGTGCTGTTTGGAAAAAGTGACTTTGAAAAGTTGCTAGGTAACTGTTTTAAGTGGCAATATTGTACTGGGATGACTATTGTCCTTAACTATTTGTGGTTTTTGCCTCTGATGTTTCATCCCAAAACCTCAATATGGAAGTAATTGAAACTGTAATATTTTTAATTATGCGCAGAAGAAATTCAGGTTCATCTGAAAAATTTTATTATCGTTGCCAAGAATCAATTTGGAATAATGGCTTTTTGTTTCCTCGAGAGATGAGCAATCTTGAATTCCTGTGTTCATTAAGAGTTATGCATGTGGAATCTTCCTTTTTTCCCTCTTTTTTTCCTTTACTGTAATCTCCTAGTGAATAATTATTTCCCTATGTTTCCTCCTCCATCCTGCAATATTGACTCATGGCACCCAGTGAAAATTGATACAACATGGAAAATGCAATTATTATGTACTCTCCTCATTTAGCATGGAATTTAGCATGTTTCCCCAGGTTTTCTTAATATCTTGATAATTCAAATTGCAAAGTGGCCATCCACCGAGTCTCTGAACAGATTGACATTTGCATGTTAAATAGTTGAAACCAGGTTTCATTACTAAATGCTGAATACTTTTAAAAATTAATTTAAAACATGAGGTTATTTTTTATTCCTAACCTTGCAAAAGGCTGTGAACAGGCTTTGAAACTTGTGAAGCTGCTGAGGGGAATTGTTACCAAACTGCTGTAGAAACTCCATACAATGAGGTGCAAGTTTTCCTCTATCATCTAAAAATGCTTGTTTTCTAGCTACAAACTTATTGCTTTAACTACTGAAACTTTTACACCTATCCACTCCTCTGTGCTTTAAGGAATGAAGGAAAGTGCAGAAAACAGAGAATGAAGAATGCAGGAACGAGCAGTATTAAGTGAATTCCAGTTCTATGTCTATTTATATAACTAGTTACCTTTTTGATAAGCATAATATAAAGGTAAAAGTCAATGCTTATATTCTGAGAGTCTCAAAGACACACAATCCACTTCCAGTATAATCTCTTGTCATGTTTAACCAGCACTGGTAAAGACTTTACACACCCTATGCCCCAGCCTGGCTGCTTTTCCAAACACAGCTCTCTGGGAGCCTTTTCCTCATAATGAGGAGCTTGCACAAAGCAGTAAATGCTGCTTTGCTATGAATATGCAAATTGTAAGTGACAGTAACAGCACAGACTAAGAATCATCTTGGACTTGTAGATCTTGCAGATGTCCTAGATTTGCCAGGTGATTAAAAATAGTCCCTAACAACAGAAGCTAATTATTGATTGGCACATGTTGCTATCCTTACTCCTTAAAGAATTCCTTTGAAAGACAAGACTCTAAGATATCTCACTGCAAATCTCACAAGATCATTCCTAAAATATATGTGCCTATGTAAGTCCTCTGGCTGTAGAGATAATTGGAGGTAGGAAAGATTTACTGTCTGCAGGCTAAAAACATTGTTTTCATAGTATAGACCTGACCTTACACAGAGATTTACCAAATTAGGCAGCATTAATTGTCAGATGATCACATGGTTCTCACTTATTGCCCTGCCTTTGCCTAGATAGTGTTTCTTACCATCCAAATGCTTTGTCAATGACTGCCTTTTGATTTTTTTTTTATTTTACAACATATGAAATATCTGTTTGGTTGTGAGGTTTTTTGGTTTGTTTTTGGGTTTTTTGTTTGTTGTTGTTGTTTTTCCCTTGAGTTAGTTAGAATCAAGTTGCACAAATTAAGGAATTAATAACATTACTGACAGTATGTCTGGGGCTGTGCCTGTGTCTGTGAGTTATAAGGCATTAAATCCTATTCAGCCTCTTAAGGTTTTTCAATTATTTTTACAGACTAACCATCAAGTAAAGGGACATGACTAGATCTTATGTAACATAATAAAATCATCTTGTGTACATACTCAACCTTGTTAAAGAAAATATTTAAATGTTTTTAAAAGTTTGTTTTTTTTTTTAATTAAAGGATATAGTTGTACTAGTAACTTTCTTTGATATATCCTCAAAACATTTCAGAAATGTTCACTGCCATAAAGTCCTGAATTTGTGCGTTATGCAATCCCACTTTCATGTCATAAAAAAAGAGGCTTCTTGGTAAATCATCCAAATGGATATTAGTGCAGAGTGTTTTGCCAACTAAATTCTGTAAACATTAAAAGATCTCAAATCCATGACACCAACTAAGACAGGGAAAACATTTTCAAATAACAAGATTCCTATAAACTGAAAAGCTATATTAAGTTTCTCAACCTAGGCATCCCTTACTAGTTATAGAATCAATATTAGAGATAGCTTAAAAACATTCCATCAAACATTTTATGCAGTTCAAAAATTTAGATAAGGTGATTTCATGCTGTTTTCAAAAATATTTTCCTCTTATTTTAGATATATGTATATTCTAAACATGTAAACATTCCCACATTTTAGCATTTATAATGAAATTTTTCATTATAAACTTTTATTTCTGCCCCAAGTTTAAAAACTTGGCATCCTTCAAAGAGAATTTTTTTTTTAGTGAATCATTCTAAATATATTTAAGGAGAAAAAGAATATTAGCAGAAACACTACTTCTGCAATGCATGTTACAGGCACAAAACACACCTATTATATAGTCCATTTTAGACTTGAGTATTTGCTCTTATTTCTTCATTCATCTGACTTCACAGAAGGTTGATCTTTATTATTGTGTTGTGTATTATTGTTGCTATCTTATTATTTCTATAGTTATGTATAATTAATTTAAATATCATAATAGAATATAATTACATACTAGACCTATAGCAAATTATTTATATTATTAGAAAAAATATATAAATAGAAATATCTAAGTAATAAAAATGTCTGAAATCATTGTTCTAGGCTGTTCCCTACAAAGTGGAGTGTTTTGGATGATACTATGGGGATCAAATATAACAAACCCTGCTTCTATCAAAACTTAGAAATAGTACTATATACTGTAATGTGTAATGAAGTACGTAAAATTAAAGCACAGTCTAATACTTGTGACAAAAAAATACTTTACTAATTTCAGAATATACAATGTGGCTTTTTCAATATCTTGTAATTTGGACACCTGCTACACTTCTATAAACTGTTTAGAAAGCCAGATGGATTTTCTTTTTGTATTATAATCTATATTTTTGTTTTCTTAAGGGGAAAAGTTTCAAAATATTTTGTCTTCTACAATAATTCAGATAAATTACTTCTGTAATGCTTCTGCTCCTGTAGTTGGTTGTTCAACAAATCAGCTTAACTTCAAATTATTTCATTGCATTTCATGACCAAGTCCCTAAATTTTTTTAAACTAATTAACTAAACCTGTCAAGATTAGTCCTGTTGTTATTCACATTTTTCTATGGAAAAATAAATTATGTATTTGATTTAAATACACAGGTTACCATAACAAGTCAAACTACTATCAACAAAGAATTGCTATATCTGAGGGTCCAAGTTCTTTAATTGTAAAGACTGGCAAAATCTCAGCAGCTTATTTGGGCTTTTGATGTTCCTAAAAGACTCCATTTACTACTTTTTGTATAAAATTCACATTGCAGGTATCCCATTTTTAAAATTTATTTGGTTGCTGAGGGAACTCTTCTGGTTCTTTATGTGCTGTATTCATGCTGCTGTTTTACAACTGATGTAAGACAATTAAATATCACTGGTAGTGGATGTCAGTTCTAGATCAGTCTGAAGATGTGGAAGCTTAAGTGTTGTGTGTGGGTATCTGCAAGCTCCTGCACAGATATTCACTTCAGTTCAGGTATCTACAGCTCACTTGGTAGAGTGAAGTCAAATGATCACTGTCATATGAGAACTTCCATCACCTTCTGCCATATCTGCCATTTCTATGCATACAGGTAAACCAAGATATTTCAAACGGAATTAAGCACCTGTGGCTATGGAACTGAATCCTTTCTCTCTGCCTAATGACACTCCAAATTTCCCTTACTGGCTTCTTTGACTGCCACTGTAACCAACTTCTGTCCCCACAAACATGGAAATGAAAGCTCAAAATTTTGATTGAATCTTACTTTTCCTATCAGTAGGGTGAAAATGCTGTGTTCCTCTGCTCCACTGGCCTCCAGCACTGCTTTTCAAGGTGGCATTTTATTTAATCTTTTGGTTGCAGCTGTTTCTTTGGAACCCTAGATTGCAGATCTGAACTAACCAATGTAATGAATCAATTTCTTTATTTCTGTAATTTGGACAATATAGAAGAGACTCTGTGCTTGTGAGAATTACCATCCTAGAATTGCTTTGATCTACCAAATATCTAGAAAATAGATCTCATATACAGGATGTTGACTGTCAAATCACTTTACTTATTTTCCTAAAACCAGAACACTGCTCATTAATCGTCCAAGAACTTAACATGGGAAGAATAATAAAATCTCCCTTAAAAATAATAACAGTAGTGATAAAAATAGTGATATTTATTACCAAAAATCTCAAAGTATTTTTTTTTCCCTTTTTCCACAATGAAATTTTCTCATCAATAGTTGAAACAGCCACATCCTTGTAGAATATAACCTTACACAACTGAAATAGCATGGTCATTTTCTCCCAGTGCATGAAATACATTTCAAATCTGTTTGGAAATCAGTGGTTTTTTGAGGAATACCTGTACATTATTAGAGAAAAGGATGCACTAAAAACCAGAATATAAAAATTGATCTGATCCATTTAATCTGACTTTTATACCTGTCTGATTGTATAATTTGAAAATGTTTTGCTTTTTTCTACTCCCATTTAAGATTTCTTCTAGTAGAGTTGAATTCTAATTATAAAGGATAAGGACCCTCAGGATGTTAGTGAATTGGACCCTGTGTATCTCTGCAAGAAAATGAAAAGAAATGGTTGAACAGGTAATTTCTTCATCTGTACATTAAAAGAAAAATAGAGGACAGCACAGTGGTAGCCTTTAGCAGAGATAAGTGATTTCTTAAGAATTACGTTTACTGCATATACAAAACTTTCCCTTGTCTGCTTGTGCTCTCAGCCAGAGTGGATCATAATAGTTTCCTGTATTTTCAGTATTCCAGAGGAATACTGAAACCTAAATTGAGAATGCTGTGGCAAATATAACATCTATCAATGGATCGGTGTTTTACAAGCTGAACAGAATATTGTTCCACAGTTAGTTTCTCTTGGCAGTACTTTTAACACACCCACACCTACACACACCCCATAACAAAAAACCTGAACTGACCAAACAAAAGAACCAAAAATGCCAGCTCCTGTAGACTCATGAATACAAAGAACCATTGATATGTTGTAAGCACCAATTGATAACCAGATTCAAATACCATCAATAATGCAAGATCAGAGGGGTGCCACCCCCCAGTAATATTGCAAACAGATCCATGACAGAATTATTTGAGTTTTGTCCTCAGAAATTCCTCTATACGTTTTAATGAATGGTAGAAGCCCTGTATAGCTTTTCAAGATTGTTTACTTATAAGTAAACAATTATCTGTGCTTTGCATATTTCTCTTCTTAAGGACTATTTTGCCCATCTCAATCCTTATTAATCAAAGTTGTCCACTGAGAAAAATGTAGCTCTGGATGAGGATTTTAGGAATGTCATTCCTAAACACAACCTCACAACCTCAAAATACCTTAACTTGCCTTTTTTTTAAAATTCATTAGAGACAGGAAAATTCTATTAGGCTGCAAAAATTATTCCAATAATCAGTTACCATATTAAATTAAATTGGCATTAATTTGCAGGTGTCGAACTCCTAACTTACTTAATGAAATGTTATAAATTATACATGCAGTGCAGTGCCAAACTATACATATATCAGTTACACATTAAATACTTGGTATGTTTTATATCTACAGCCCACATTATCCTTTTTATATTCATAAACATTTCCATTGTCACCTGAAAATTTAACAATTCTACTCAGTACATACAGATTTTATATAGTGTTTAAATAATTTCCTAATCTTCTCTTGTCAAATTAAATGGATTGATTGTTCTTCCCAATATCAAAACTCTTTTTGTGATTCCATGTTGAACCCCTTTCTAATAATTTAGATATTTCAGCAGTTTTTTTTCTTTCAGTGGAAATGAATACTACATTACAGTAATATGAAAAGTGGAATGCAACTAAAGGTCAATTGCTGAAAATTAGGCAGCATTACTATCATCATCTATAGAGGTAATACAAAATCCATGTTTCTGTCAGTTTGTTTTTTTTTTTTTTTTTTTTTGTCATTTAAACTTTGTTTAGCCTTTTTGACCACAACACTGAAGCAGGGTCTTATCCATAGTAAATTAATCATCATGATCATCAAGGCTTTCAGGGCAAAATAATAAGTTAGGAATGTAGCCCCCATATTTTAAATATGCTTTTCTGTTTAGGATATATTTGAATTGTCAAAAAAAGATAAGTTCCTTGGTATAATTCAATTGGTGAAGAATTCCAGTAATTCAGGTAAAAGTACTTTTCCCCCAGGTCATTGTTAACATGTTTTAGGATTAAAAAGTGGATTTTTTCAATGGAAGTTTCTGAAAACAGACCTGCCTGAAGATAATTCCCCATTAAGAGTACAGTATGGATTTTGATTTTCTATTAATTACTTTAGCAAACAAATTGATTTGGAAATAGGAATCAGTAATAATAATAATGGCAACATAACTGATAAGTATTGTCTCTTTCATTACATTATATTGACATGTCACATTTCATATAATGAAATTCCTTACTTTTGCATGAAGCACAGTCTCTGTGGAGTTTTCTGAAGTACCTTTTAAGTAGTTACAGAGATAATACTTCTGCAATATTGTCACTATGGGAACATAACCACACCTTTATTTCAGAAAGCCCTGATACATCTAACTTTCCCTTTTGGAAAGTTAATTTAAAAACACAATAATATTTATTGTTTGTTGCTTCTGTCAAAGAGGGGGGATACTGTGAAAAGCTAAACCATTTACTGAAGGAATTTATTCATAACCTGACAGCACAGCAGGCTCAAAATTTGTATCACTCACAGTAGTCAAAATTTTCATGTTGTCTCCTAAGAGATCATATATGTACTTGTACTGAAGTAGCTTGTGGAAAAGATCTGTAAATCTCACAGTAAAAATCAACAGTAAGTTAAGGGTAGTCAGAAATTCCACAGTGGAAAAATTGCTTATTGTTAAAGAAACTCAGACCTATGGATACACATTGTAGCTAGAAAGTGACCCAGAATAAAGTTACAATTTTGCTGCAGTAAAACTGGAGCAAAAGTAAATCAGGTAATGAGAAGAAATTTGCACCAAACAAAGCAAAAATCATCAGCCAACATAAAAAGTCCAAAAAAACTCTTAGTGGAAGCCGAACTGAAACTTAGCAGTTTAATGAAGCACATTTCCTTCTCAGAACATCAAATGAACTTTAACTTGATGACATTATGTGAGTGAAAAAGTCTTTTAATTAAAAAAGTCAGTTTATGGAAAAGTAGCAAATATTGTACTTATGAGAAGGAGAGTAAGAATTATTTGCTAGATTTATCCAAACAATAGATATCATCCAATGCTAATTTTAAAGAAAACAGCAATTAAAGACATAAGAACAAATTTAAATGATTTTTCAAAAGTTGTTTCTACTAGGATAACCAGATAGTTTTCTATAGTCAAGAGAACTGTGTTTTATCTAATCTAACCAGATTTTAGTAAAACATTTAGTTTAGCACCACATGGGAAATTATTAATGATGATGAAGAAGATGGGCCAAAGAACTGTAAATTATCTCAATGAATAAATGAGAGACAAGAAAAGTCTTCTAAAAGAGGACTGTGAGACTTGATAGAATTTGCTTATAGAGTTCCTTAAGAATTTGTCTTTGATCATTTTAAGGTGACTGATATTAGCATCTAGCTCAAAGATATATTCTAATTATATGGTGATGTGAGACGCTATTAATGCAGAAGATTAAAATAGCAAATGGAAAGATTTGGATGGCCTTGAAAGGTTGAGCAATAATTTGACATTAAAAAGTTTATGTGCAAGTTAAAATAAAGGTTTATTTTCTAGGTTTTCTCTGCCTACTATAGATATTATTCATCCCACCACTTTTGTGCTGATTGAGTCCCCCAAGTGTAGTATGAATTATGAATAAAAAGTGTTGATAAAAATGCCATTTAAAGTTGTTTGTGAAAATGGAAGCCCACTGTACGAAAAGTGACTGAAGAACTTGTTAAATCAGGTAACACCTTTGGAAGAATAAAAGTTTTGTATCCCCTATCAAAAACTAATTTAAAAAATCCCAAGGGAAAACCTTTTTAAATACACAGAACAAGATTTACATGAAATTTTTAAAAAGTTACATATAATCATAAAGCCAGTACTTTCTGTGAAGAAATCAAATGGTTTAGTACTATTTTAGGTTGACTTCTAGGAAAAAAGGGCAAAATCGGGGTACTTTTGAGACAGTATTTTTTCTCTTTCTGGAGGTCATACATAAAATAATGTGTTGATGAATGATTTCACTAACACAGGAAATCCCTGCCATTATTTTGTTTCTAAAATATTTTTTTAATATGAAATAGAATACTTACACAGAGCTAAGAATTGACTCAGAGCAGTGACATATCAGTCATGTAATCTGATGGAAAAATGTAGAAATTTGAAAACTTCTGTTTTCAATGAATCAGTATTGATTTACATTTTCTGTTTTATCTGTTTTGAATCCTTTATTCTTTGAGTCCTCATGAAATGTTCCAAGCTATTCCTGGGATCAAAGCTGGTTTATGGACAATTAATTGTGTAGCTCATCCTGCTTGTCTTTTTGCAGTATTGACCCATTAGATTTCTTCCAGTCCTCTGGAGCTTCCCTAGTTTTCCAAGACTTATTGAAAAATCAATGTCAATTGTCTAGGGAGCTCTCCAGCCAACTCTTAAAATTATTGAATGCCAGACAAATTTTAAACTATCTAGTTTTAGTAGTTGCTGCTTAACAACCTCCAGAGTTATTGTGGGAGTGGGAGATACTTCATCATCATCACCACTTGATGTGAATTTACCACTTTGATTTTTTCTAACTACAAGGAGAATCATGAATCTATTTCTGCTTCTCATGCATGATTAATGCCATAGTTATGTGGTTTTCTTATATTAATAGATAAATACATGCTCCAGGATTGCTTAAGATTTGCTATTTTATTAGGGAGAACTCCCAGTTTCTTATTCATAGTTGTTATCAAATTCAATTTTATCTGAATCTTAGTAATTAAAGTAGTTATTTGTGTATACATTTTTATTAAATTACTGATTTCTTTAGACTATTAAGCAAAAGATACCAAACCACAGAAAGTCACAGAGCAGCTTGTCTCAACAGCAGAGTTGTCTTTCCTTAGAACATCGTGGAAAAAGCTTTATCTTGCATTTGGTGTTGTTATGTGTTCAGAGTATAATATCTTCACAACCTCAATCTGATGAAAATATTCCTTGTGCTTCCCTGAAGTATTTCCTTAGATACAGCATCTCTCAGTTCTGTTTCCAGTACTTTAGGGATGTTTTCTTTTCTTTCTCTCCAACAAATGCCGTATGCTTCCCCTTTTCAGGAGCTCATGCAGGCTTTTTCATTCTTTAGGGTAATTATAATAATGCCAACTTCTTTACTGAGACACCCACTACATTGGAATTATTATTAATATTTAGAAGTATCTTACTCATGGACTCCTAAGGGATTGTCCCAGTATTCTTCTTTTCACAGACACTATATGAAAGATTAATCTGAACAAGTATTCATTATTAATGTGCATTTAGAAGCTGATTCACTGCATGCTAAAGCAAACATTTGAAATAGGTCAGATGAGTCATGCTTGGAGAATGTCCATTTCTTTTTACTGCCTCTGAGTGTAAATTCAAATGGACACATATGTCACTAAAACAGGTGAAACATCTTATTTTCTGATCACTTTGATAGTGCTGCCATTGTATAGCTTTTCAAGAATGATTTTAAGTTCTGTGGTAATGTAGGCATATTCAAGTCAAAATTCTCTCATCATAATTTATTTTCAATTGTCAGTATGTCTTGTGCCTTGTTAATAATTTCAGTCTTGACTATCACAAATACCTTATCAAAAGTTCTTCCAATACTGTGTCTGAAGCATTTTATACAAGCCACATAGTCCTCTTGATTTGTTGGCATATAAAAAAACTAACATATTTCATATCTTAAACATTTTGGGTTTAACTTCCCTAGTGCTTTCTGAGATGAGGCTGTAATTCTTATTAAACAAATTCTTCTAGGGAAGTTCTTCAGAGAAAATTCATGAAGTTGTCTCTGCTGACATGTGCAATGATATTCAGATTAATTTCTGAATTTCCACTGACCAGTACATTGGAAAACTGTAGCTGATACTTTATGATAATGAAACCAAGTGCCCTTTAGCAGTACTTGCATCTCCAGAACCCTATGAATTCATTTTTCAAAGAATCTGCTTCCACTAAACCCTCTTTACTCCCTAGAGATTTCATCTTTTGGTTTTAAATTATTGTAATTCTGATCAGCCAATAGCAAGGCAAAATAGTCTCACTTTTTCCTTCTTGTATTATTTGAACCTTTACTTTTTCTTTCTTTATCTGAATCTTCTTACTGTTTAAACTCGCTTTCAGACTATCTCCTTCTGGATGGCTTTTAAGTACTGTGAAGCTGTGGCAGCAGCCTCGTGAGCAGCCACAAGGTGAAAGTACCAAACCATGCAATCGTGCAGACACTGACACTCAATGAATAGAAGCCATCTCTCAAAACAAATATATTATCTCTCAGCTCATTACCTTATTCCAAGGACCTGGAGAGAAAGAGATATCTTCAGAGAGTCATTTCACTTCCCAGGGAACTATTTTGAAAGAGATTAATTACTGCCCTGAAGAGTATAGCTCATTCTGCTTAACTTTAGGAACGTCAGACAAAACTATCTACATGTAAATTAATTGCCTGCTACTACTTTCACAGTCAGAGGAGAAACAACTATGACATGTTTCTGTTGACTATTTCAGATAGTAGAATCATAAAATCATTTAGGTTGGAAAAGACTTTTAAAATCATAGAATTCAAATCTAAAGCTGTTAAGTCCACCATTAACAAATGTCCCTAGTGCCAGATCTACATGACTTTTAAATTCCTCCAGGGATGGTGACTCAGCCACTTCCTTGGACAGTCAGTTCCAATGCTGGACAACTCTATCTGTGAAGAATTATTTCCTAACATGCAATCTGAATCTCACTTGGTACAAGCTGGGGCTGTTTCCCCTCATCCTATGAATTGCTCCTTGTGAGAAGAGACTGACACCCACCTCGCTCCAGCTCCTTTCAGGTGATTGCAGGGAGCCACAAGGCTCTAGAGAGCCTTGTTCTCTCCAGAATAAATAGCCTGAGTTCACTCAGCTGCTCCTCATAGGACTTGTTCTCTAGATCCTTCTCCACCTGATATGTATTTTAAGATGAGAAGACATTGAAAAGGACTATTTCTTTTAGGACACTGTTATAAATTGTACAAAGCAGCAATTTGAGCTATGATAATGATGAACTTGTTGCAGATGTTGGTCAAAGAAATCCTATCCAAGGAGATTCTTTCTGTCTTGAAGAACCAGGTGGCTAGTTTGAGCTTGAAACACAGTACTTAAGATATTTCATTAAATTGGGATGAACTCCACTGGGTGTGAATATGCGCTTTTTGTACTGCTACTGATGGGGAAGATACAGATCCCACATTCTCCTGGCTAATATCTGTGCAAACACTACGGTAGAAATGTAGTTTAAATAATTCCTGTCTGGCATTGACATTCTGTTTACATTTTACCTCTGATCCTATTTGCCTCCACTTCTATAAAGCTGTTCCTCTTGGAATACCAGCACAGTGTTTTCTTATTCTGTTTGCATATAAAAATGCAGTCCAGTTGTATTCAGTCACACAGAGCTCCTAATAGAGATAACAGCCAGTTTTCATTTGCCAGGGTTATGACCTGTAAGAAATTCTTTTGAGTTGAATAAATCAGGAAATTTTAGCATACTTTATGCCAGGTCCATTTGAGCACTGAGAGCTCAAAACTGTCACGTGTGCAACATAGGGGCCTTGATAACGGAGTTTCCTGAGGGTATTTTTTTTCAGCTTGCTTGTCTGTAGGGATTTGTTTGTTTTTTTTTTTTTTGTTGAGGTTTTAGTTTGGTCTGTTGTTTTTTGGGGAGTGAGAGTGGGGTGGTGTATTTTCCTTTTCAAGCCAATTAAGAAAATAGAACATTTTTTTTAATTTCTCAAAACCCTTAGGACCTAAAAGTTTTATGAAGTTGTTTAAAACATATATTTACAAATCAAAATAACTGGGAAAACTGCTTCTCCTAAGTAATTAAGATAAGCCAATGAGCTGCTTACTGTTACTGAAATTTATCACAGAATAAAATGCAAAGTTCAGAATATTCCTGATTTCAGGAATATCAACACTAAGAAAAGAACTTTGAATTGATTATTAATTTAGATTTATAGGTTTGTTTGTCCATGAATAGCTCATGTTCTCTCATTATTCACTACTCTCTATTTTATTTTTTCCCCCTACAATATGAGAAACTTGTTTCAATAGTAGGATCGTATTTGGCCTGGATTCTCCAATTGACTTATAGCTATTGCTGTGTGGCTTAAAGTATTTTGGCCATTTTTAATCAGAATGGAAAGAGTTTCTCCTTAAATTTTCAAAGGAATTTAATCATTGCTTTTTACTCTTTGCTCTGCATATTGCAGATTATTAGGATCAAGTTTTTGCCTACTACATACCACTCTATTGCAATGTGAGATTTTATGCTTTTCCCAGCAGTATCTTAAGGTCTGACATAAAGTTTAAAAGCAAAAATACCAGAATGCAGTACATATAAAAATTCATTACATTGAACTACTCATTCAGTTGTAACATTCATAATTATTTTCAGTGCAACAGACAAAACAGTATTCATTAATATAAATGACATAAGTTCTTTAAGGCTACTTTAATGTTCTCTACTATTGATGTCCTTGACAGAGTATCTGTAAACTATTTTATAATTTGTGAAAACATCAGTAACCATTTTTGATATTCAGATTAGAATGATAATAGATTAACATTTCATAATATTGAAATGTTGTGGTTTTCTTTGTCTCACTAGGCAATCATATTTAAATTATTAAAACTCATTGAGTTACTGAAGTAAAATCATTAAACAATAATAACATCTTCTATGACAAGAAAGAAAGAGGATCTCTTGTTTTATTCTTGCTAATATTATCTCTTAATTATAATCCCAGTCTCTGTCCTGGGAAACTAGAAAACAGATGTTATAGAAAAAATTATGTTGGAAAATCTTCTAAACACATACTTGTCATATATATAATTTGTTTTTCATAAGAATTTTAAAACATCCATCAATGTAACTATCACTATTTCATTGGAATCATCAATAAATTTCACTTTCAATATCTTTTATCTTTAAAACATTAAGTTCATTATATCTTTAAAACCATTATATAAAATTCTTATATGGCAGAAAAAATTACATCAGTCTCTTCAAAAACTGTCATAAACTCATTAACTTAAATGTTTCTATCCCATAAATGATCACATTTCATGGCTTTATATTGCGAATTAGAGAATTAATAAAATAAGAGAATTACTAAAATGTGAAAGTGCTTTCAACTTTCAAACTATAGCACCATATTTTCTATGCCAACCAAAAAAGTTTATAAATAGAATGTGCAAGAATCTATCTCATTTCTACCTACATAAATGTTGAAAATAATTGGTGAATAGCAAAATTATTATTTGACAGTTATTTATAAGAAACAATAAAATAAATAATATTATTTTTTACAAGAGCTATTGATTTTTTAAATGTTTTTTTAAGTAAATACTGACTATTTCCAAAGATAGATCACAAAAAATTATTTTAAAAGATTCTAACAAGAAATGTTGCCATGAATTAGCCTATATATTCCTTTCTACAGGTGTTGAAATTCTTTTCAGTACGTTTGTATTCTAGGGAAACACCATGACTCTGATGCACTATGATATCCATCAGATCAAAAAACCCATATTTTTTAGGCAGTATTCTGGTTTCCTTCCTGCAGCAAAGTGTTCTGTTGTACATCCTCGGATCTCAGAATCTCTGCTGGTCAGAGTGACTCTGAAATGCGTACAGGTCTCTTTTCCCCAGCCCAGCAGTCAAAGAAGGAGTCAGGATTCTTCTGTTCTCGTTCTCAAGATTATAAATTATTTTTTATCTATAACATCCTTTCTCCGACCCATCGCAGTTCTGTCTGGCAGGTCGGGTTGAGGCACACTGGCCGCCCTAGGGGCGGTGTTATCTTTTTTACTAAAAATTATGTGTACATTATTTACCATAACTTCCCAACACCTATCACCTATGTTAGACAGTGAGTTTCTACTCTAAAACAATCTAAAAATGCCAACATTACCCAGAAGATGGAGGTTAGGAAGAAGAAAGAAGAAGGACAGGGTACGCCCAAATTCCTCCATCTTGGGACCCCAAGCCTCCATTCTAAAAAAACTTCAAAAATTGATTTTTCACCCTGTGACAAACTAACTATCATTCTACTTAAATTTTCTTGACTTTTAATTCTTCATATAAAGGTGTTAATTTGCTCCATGGGTCAAAATCAAAGTCACAGGTGTCTTGGGCTCTGTGCCAAGGTCTCTGAGCCCCCCGGGCAAGAGCTCGAGTCCTCCAGGGCAGCAGAGGAATTTCCTGGGTTCCGACACTCAAAATGAAAATTTAACAGATATTTTTGTCTGAATAAACCCAAATTTAAAATCTTGCTCCTGGTTTTACTCAAAGAATTATAATTTCTTTTATTACAGTATCATTCTTTAAAACATCTGCACCGTTCATAGTGTTATTGCTATGAATGTGTTTCATCCTAAGTGAAAATCTTCTCTAAGCGAACACAAATATAAACTGGATGTCTAAACGCAATAGACACCTAATTATTTTAATTTAAAGTTTTTGTAACAATTGCCAGTAATGATTATGTTAGGACCAATGCTCTCAGGCACAGGGTGTGACTCCTGGGCTGTCCCGTTCAGGGCCAGGAATTGTGTATCCATGATCCTGATGGGTCCCTTCCAACACAGCTTATTCTATGATTCTGTGATCTCAATACTGGGTAACAGTATTAGTCTTATACTGCAGATTGTCTGTATATCACTTTTTGGATCCCTATTTTCATTAGGTAGAAAACTTCACATTTTTTTATTTCATAAAGATAAAAAAAATTCCCTAATTATTCTAGTGAAATATTTTTATCATGTTTGCTTCATATCTCAACTACTGCTCCCTTGCTGGTATGGTATATAGAGCTCTATCCAGAGTGAAAATTTCTCGTATTCAATTCAAACCTGGTTTATTTGGTCTTCATGATCTAAAACTGTGTACACAACTGATGCAGGCATTAAACTCTGAGCAAACAGAAAGAGATTAACCATTCACTAATGTCAAACAGGAGGGTAAATAATAATCACAGATTTTTCACAAATACCAAAATAAACAGGTCTGCCACCTCTGATCTCATGAGCTCAGCCAGGTGATCAGGGTGATCAGCAAGAGAAAGAATGATCTGTGGCACTCAAGAACTGAGGTGCTTCAGCTATGATATTTAATGCAACTAATTCAACACCAGTTTTGCCCATTTATGATGCTTTATTTGCTACGTTTATTAGTTTTATCTGGACACCTTTAAACAATAACTTGAATTGGCTAAAAAAAAGAAATGTGATTTCAGCCTTTTTTGCTTGATTTGTACACACAGTCTTTGCTTTCGTTATTAAATTGTCATTACCTCTACTCCTGCGCTTCTTTGCTTTCCATTTTTCCATTCCATGGAACAATGGTGTGAGTGGGAGGCTGCTTGGGTGCTTGACCACTGGCTGAGGTCACCACAGCATCTACTAAGTAAGGCTCTGTTACTGCAAATAATGTAAGATGGATACACGTAGGAAGAAACCAGCCTCTTCTGTGCAAACAGAACTTCCCAACCAACTTCATACATACAAATCATGTTCAACAAAAATAAACATCAAGGTTAATAAATTGTATCCTGCAGTATATCACTTTGTGATGGTTGTCATGTTCTCATCTAAAAGCGCAAAACCCACAAGACAGTGTTTATACCTCCACATGAGAAAAAATAAGCAGTAGATGCAAAGTTTAACATCCCGAATAGGGATTATGTTATTTTATGAGGTCATATTTACAAATTCATTGTATGATCTTGGTCAATCAAGCGGTTGATGTTTACTCAGGTAAAAGACATTTTCTCATCTATCTAATGAAGATTACAATGGACCTCCTGAGTCCATCAGATTACAGAAGTTCAAAGTAATTATTAATATTTTACCAAATCAATTCCCCAAATAGGGATTCCCAGGGAATTAATTTAGTCCTATAGCCTCAATTAACCAAGGCACTTAAGCACTTGCTTAATTTTAAGTGATTTGAATGATATTAGATGTTTGAGTGTTCTGACTGATTAAAATATGACTAAGTATACATTTAAAGAGTTTGGTAACCTGACATGTCTCCAAGAGCGTGTTGTTTTTGCTGTTCCCTCCTGGTACATGTATTAGCAGTGTAGGTTGATCTTTCAGTCTCTTTTGATAAAGTTTTAAGACAGAATTTGTGTTAATGTATCCTAAATAATTATCAGTAATATTGTTCCACTATTCTTACAGAAAAAAGTCATCCTTATAAAAGATAATTCAGAATCTCTCTGAGAACTACACACATACAAACCACACTCTAAGGAATAAACAATCATTAACAAGCATATGTCTTTTTGTGGAAGTTAACACCCAGTGTCTTTACTGTGGGATTTTTTCTCTTTTTGGTAAAAATATATATTCCGCTGTACCTGGAACTTCATAACACACTAGAATTGCTGAATAAATTCTATTAACTTGACTTTAATTACTATCTACACGTAGACATATCCATTACAAACAATTCCTTTTAAACATACCTTCTTGCAATTTTCCCTCCACTTGTTAGCTTCTCAAGGCCTGTATTTGTGCTAGGTTTCTGTGTGTGTCTTTTCCTTTAATTTCTGTCCTCCTTTTTCAGTGTTCCATGGTTCAAGAAAAATATGCTTAATGTTATGTTGTCCTGTTGCATTTTCTCACATATCACACCATTTTACTCACTGGACTGGTATATTTTGTGGTTTTTACTGGTATTTACAGGGTTTTTATCACTCTACTTATGTACACAAAGTCTTTCTCTCTGATTTAATTTTTGGTTGCTTAAGGGTTTAGATTATTTTAGAAAAATGAAAGAAAAAACTAAACAAGCAAACAAAGTCAATACTGAAACCCAAAAATTCTGTTTTCACTGATATGTGATGCAGATTATAATTTCTAAAGTGAAATAAACATTACAGAAGATAAACTGAGCTGGATGTGATACATTTTCAAGGTGTGGGGATGAATGTCTTGCACATCTGATTTGTTTGTAATATTTACAAACAGATATGAATCACAACCAGAATTAAATAATTTATATAAAATAAAAATGAAAACAAAACCCCTGCTAAGAGCTGAGTGCTTTGTTTACTAATTATTTCTTAAGAGCTTAGCCTAAGATACTGGTGATGTTCCAAAAGCAAAAAGCAATTTAAAAATGACCCAGTGCATCTGTGGGCACATATGAATGAATGCATAACACACTGTATTATTAGGACAGGTATAAGGTTTTATTAGTTCCATTAAAATTGAATTATTATTTAATTCATCCAGAATTTCAATTGTATTAAGACACAATTTATTTTTGATAGCATTTTTATTTCAAAATTAATTTTATTCTAATTGGTTAATAAAACAAAAATTTTGATCAATATAGAGTATTATAATTATACGTTGTAACCATTGGAACTAGAGTCAGCAGATCATTGAAAGTCTGGGAATTTGGTAACACTTTTCTGGGGGTGCAAAAAGTGATATGACTAAGTTTATAAATGTTGTATAATAATTTGTGAATGCAATATTTCTAAAGGCATCTAAGCTCTTATGGAAATATTTTATATGTTGATAGCTTTAAATGCAGAAAACTACTTTGTGTTGCAAAACAAAATATTCAAGTCATAAAACACAAAATCAGAATATGTGTTCACTGGGAGCAGTTCTGACTTCATGATAGATGTATCTGCTACTGAATGCATTCATCAAATGAAGCAATGCAATATATCTGTCTATTTTCTTCTGTGGCAAGTGCTACCTGAAGAACTTCAGACACCATTTAACTTGCTACTTTTCCTTAAATTTAATTCAATATATAATAATTAAGGCCAGCTTGCTGAAATTGGTTATTCACTTGGACTATTATATTTAGAAACTAATAACTCCCTTATAATATATTCCATATATAAAAGCAATCTTCTTCTGTTCTGAGTTCAGTATAAATTTTGATTGAAACAAAAATGATTGACTGCAATTTATGAAAATATTGCAGAAGCTGCAAATCAAAAGTGTTCAGAAAGGTATAGTGAATCTTTTTAATTCATGGTCACTTATGTGATCAATATGAGAAAAAAAAAAGAAAAGGTAAAGAACTTATGTCTGCTTTTAAATATCTCAGTAATTGTATTTGTTTTTTTCTCAATATCTAGGAAACCTGCTTTGGGATTTGGGAAAAAAGGACAGGGAAGCAGAGGTAATTGTAATGGATCATAAAGCAAGTCCAAATAGAGGAATACTCTGTCAAAAATCATTGCTCATTGCTTTGGAAGGAGCATAAAAAATAGAAATTAAATAATGATGAGCACTCCTCTGGTCAGAAACTAGGAAATAATGTGGTCTTCCAAGTCCATACCTATAAGAAGTTGACATTCATACTGAAGAATTAAAATTATTATTTTGAATAATAATTCAAAGTTACTTTTTTGAGGAATATTCAAAAATATTATTTAAAAAAAATTTTATAAATACAATAAATTCTGCACCCTATTTGTGCTTTGAGGAATTTCAAACTTTTCCTGTTCGTCATCATCAGGTAGAATCTGTCTCTCTCATCAACCTTATCTTCTTCCTTGTACCAACTTTGCCCACCACTGTACTAGGTGACCTGCTTCCATACTTTAATTTAGTGGAAATGTTTGCACTCTTTTGTCTTCCTATACAATTTTTCCTACTCAAAGTGGCAAAAATAAATTTGAAATACATAAAAAAAAAGCAAAGGAAAGCCAGAGAACATTCAAGAAGAAGAGGAAAAGCAAACCGAAGGCAGTGACTAATCAGGACCAAGACTTACAGGAACTGTATTGGGTTAGAAGGAGGTGTTGGAAGTACCATGTGAAGGCAGCTATTGAGGCTTTTAGAAATATATTGTGATTTCAAAATTGGGCCTAGTTTATTTTCCCACATGATAAAAAGGGCCTCATCATCACATCACAGCCTCATTGGGACTAAAAAAGTCATTGCTGTAATGATCTTTGACAGCGTAGGCACTTTCACTGTGAGATGATATTATTATTAACAAGCACACATGTTAAAACTGAGCAAGGGCATCTCCAGAGTAAGTGAAGGAAAGAAAAGGATGTGGTTTCAGCCATGAAGCATATTCTCAAAATTCTTATTATTTTATGTTTTTTAACTGTTTTAGAACCAAGCTGTGACATATTCCAGGGAAACAATGCCATTACAGAATTTCATAAGCAGTCTCCCATGTTCCTGTTCTGGCAAGCTTTTGCTGTGTTGGTAAGGCAAAGTAAACCACAGGCAAAGCTTCGGTTGTTCAGCATATTACCTGTGATAGAAAAGGACAAAGTTTTTCCTAGAGATTAGGATTGGGATCTGACCTAAGTAACTTCACTGAGAGCTTGAAGTAGAAGTAAATGAACTTTAATGGAAAAGTTTTCCACAGGAAAAAAATTCCTTTTCCATATATGTCTATATCTTTTATTTTTCTTTTGCTTCTATTTCCATTTGTTCCTCCTCCATTCCTTTTTTATTCCTATTATGGTGCATTCCTTTAAAACAATCTAATAATTTTTCATCTGCATAAATATTGCAATTATGGTTTTTGCTTTCATATTTTTTTCTCCATGAAGGAGCAAATTCATTACATGTTAGATACTCTCTCAGTGGGGTTGGTCTCACAACCAATTCCGACATAATTCCTGCCTTTCTTGTTTTGCTCAACAAGAGGTTGTGCAGTGCTGAAGCCCATTGTAGAGTAAACCACAGCATTCATACACACTTCCTGGACCAAATTGTGTGGTGTTGTGTATTATGGATGTATGTGAGTATATTATGTATACACACACATAAGAATTGCATTACATTTCCTACGAATTGTGCTCTGTTAGGAACTATTGTTCCTCATTCTTTCCTAAAACCCTTTTTGAGTTATTGTCTTTGACTCTTCCTTGTTTATTACTACAAAATTATGAATGTCAGCCCTTCCTGTCTGAAATGTCTTTACTATTTTTCTTAAAATGCTCTGCTGTATTAAGATGCCAATTTATCTTAAAATATATCAGCATTGCAAATATGCTATTTTTCTGTACTTTTTCTGTTTTCAGTGCACTTCATCAATTGTAACTTCTTTGAACACATGTATCAGTTAGAAGTACTATGGTACTACCCTCAAAATAGAACTTGCTCATTGTATGAATAAGATCAGAAATAATATTGTTAGTTTTAAGTGGTTATTTACACGGATAATTATTAACAAGATGCAAAAGGGCAGGACAGCAGACTGTTTAAAGCTTTTGTGTAAGCCATGCATTCAGACAAAGATGGACTGGGAAGCACAGAAAAACTCAAGTGAAAGGCCAAGGTTTTTTTATGATGTCTTAATAGAGGTATCCACACAAGAATGTAAATGTTTGCGTTTCATTTTCAAACCAGATTAATTTATTTTGTGATGCTTACTTATGTGATTGCTTACTTATGTAATGCATGTCATAACACAAGGGTTTTAACACATAGTGCTGAGCTTAGTAAAATCCTTTAGAATATTCTTGCAATTTAGGGCACTCAGAGTTACAGTCAGAGTGTACATGTAATGGAGTGGCTACATTGGTTTTGTGTTTGTTTTTATTCTCCTTACAGATGAGAAAGCTGATACTTTAACTTTTTTTTTTGTTTGTTATGGTTACAGAACTAACAAAACAGCTGAAAATGGGAATGTGAAATAATGACTGAAAATTACTTTTATAGTTAACAATTTGTTGAAGGAACTTATTTGTTTGTTTGTTTGTTTGTTTGTTTGTTTTTGAAGGGAAATGAAGGGAGGTGAGGATGAATAAAACAAATTATGTGAAAGACAGAAATAAGCATAAAAGTCCACAAAGTAATATTTTGAAGAATTCTGTTTGACAGTGTTAGCACACCAATTATCAGGGACCCAATTAACAATTTAGAGGGTAGTTTATGTTCAGTAAGTCACCTGATATTTCTAAGAAGGAAATTATATTAGCTTCATGATATTTAGACAGAATAAAAGTTGCTGAAGTGTATTGAACACTGAAAATGAAAAAAAGCCTAATGATCCAAGTTCATCTGTGGTAACACTCTTATTTTGTCCATGACATTGGGAAGCTGGTTTTATTTTGTGGTTGTTGACTTGGTTCAGGTTTCTTTTGTGTGTTTGTGTTTTATTTCTTTTCTTCCCCCATACTTATTTCAATTTTTACTTTCTTAGATATTGCTCAGTATACAGTCTTATTTGTTCTTGAACTGCATTATGAATGGCATAGCAATTTATAAGTTTTTCTTTTCTTCAGAAGTAAATGTTTTCAAAATTCTAAAGAGTATAATTCCACTGAAATTGACGGATTTTCTCTGTTTGGATGTTTCTTTGTTGTTGGTATTTTTTGATTCTTCTATGCATTTAATTTTCTGTTTGTTCTGTTTAATTTAGGAAATAAAATTATAAGATTTTTTAGGCATATATCTGACCAGATTTATGTTTTTCATTCTCAAAGGTCTTTCTCCCTTGAACATGTAGGTGGTTGCTTCATTCAACAGGGAGAAGAAATATTGTTGGGAAAAAAATCAGATCAATATTAATACAGCTTTTTTATTTATAGTGTGCAGCTTCTGTTCTGATCTTTATTTTATAAACATGCAGTTCTCATGGCAGAAATTTATTGGTATTTAGTAATAGAAAGTACAACAAATATAGATACATATTCCATTAATCAGAAAATAGTTGGCCTGAACCTCCAGAAACAGTTGGGATAAGATTCTGAACCTTTGGGAGATAAGGACCTACGAGTAGAAATAAATTTTTAAAGGACTGATGAGAAATTAATTTATTAACTTATTTTCACTACTTATAAAGGTCATCATTAGGCATAACTGTTCACCATTTTAAGAACATTTTCTGTGGATTTGGTTTCTGCAGTACTTATTAGGTAAATCTGGGACAGATTAAAGTGTAATGAGGAGGAAGCTTATTGTGCAGAGACCTTTAATATGTCAGTTAGGAGTTGCCAGAGTAATTTATATACATTTTTATTAAAATGTGTTGTAAAGCCATCTGGCAAATGCTGTTTGTAGTTTTATAAGGCCACAAAGACCTTCCAAGTTCTGCTCTCAGTTACCTCATTTGTAAAGCTGTTAGGTAATTCTTCTGCAAGGGCAAAGCTGTCTTCCACTCTCTCTGTTCTTTCTCCTTTGGGTTTTAGTCGATGTTGAGATTGGAATGTTATTTTTTCCAGGTGTAAATGGTGATTTGTTGTGTTTTGGGGTTTTTCTTCATAATACTATAGGAAGGCATAGATTGTAATTTCATTTCTCTTGTTGCCTGACCATTTTAAAGTTTTTGTTAACAGATGGATTTCATACTGAAAGTACCTGAAACAAACATGAACATTATAAAATGGAAAAGAACCAGTGGTAGAATTCACAGATGTGAATGTTTGATAGCTTGAAAAATGGAAAAATGAACACAGCTGTGGTGTTTCAAATAGATTTAGTGGCAACAATGAAGATGCTAGGGACAACAAAGAGGAAGATAATATGATAAGAAGAGAAACATTTAAAATTTTGCTAAGTTTTTGATGCCTATAGGAATACAATTGACTTCACATTTCACATTTCACAACAGATAATAACCTAAATGAGCTATAGAGATAGAATATGTATTTCCTTTACATTCTAAGCTTTCAATTTAATATTGTTCATTGAATTGCAATATTTCCACATAACTGTTTGATTATTCAGGTTGGAAGAGACATCATGACATCTAGTCAAATTCTCAAAGCAGTTTAAATTGAACTCAGGTCAGATCACATAGGCTTTTGTCTACCTGGGTGCTGAAAACCTCCCAGGAAGATGATTCCACAGCCTTGCTGGATATCCTGTGTCAGTGTTTAATTATCCCTTAATTATCTTATCTGATTATTGTTTTGTTTTTTTCTATAATTTTGTCCTTGTATCCAGCAGGAAACTCCCATTTCAATTCATGGTGTGTCAATAGTTGTGTCTTATTTGCATGCTGTATAGCTTTTGTGAAATGTTTATGTGTTCTTGCGGCAGCTTGCTTTAAACTGCTAGAATTTAGCTATTAAGCCCTCTTCACAAGTATTTCTTGTCTTCACACTACTAATCCCAGTTCCCTCAGTCTCTCCTCTCAGAGACTGGGCTTTGTCCTCTGACTGTCTTGGTGGTCCTCAGCTAAACTCATTAATTTTTATCAGCATCTTTCTGGAACCGAGCGGCACAGAGCCAGTCACACTATTCCAGATATCATCTAATAAGGGGAGCAACAGCTTCCCTTAATCTGTTGGCCATGCTTCAGTCAGTCCCTAGACACCGCTAGTGCAAGGAGCAGTCAGTCTGTTCCTCACTGAGTACTTTGCACCTTTTAGAATTACACCAAATTCTGCTGGATCACTTCTGCACCACCTGTAGGAGCCTCTGAAATGCCCTCTGCTCTCCAGCACGTCCAACATGCCCATTCCCTGCCCATCTGCAACCTTGGTGAGGGCATGTTCTATCTCCTCCTCCAGGTCCCTGATAAATAGGATAGGTTACAGTGTAGGCCTCTTCTACCCTACAGGATGGAGGAACTGCATTTGGAACCAAAGTTCATGTGGAATATGAAAAATTAACCACTATTCTCTGACCCAGTTTCCTTCCATTCAGTAGTCCATCTACTCCTTTTCCATCTCATGTCATATTGATAGTAATGTCAAAAGTGATATAAAAGGATGCTGTGGGAGTCTGTGACAAAAGTTATCCTGTAACCAAGGTAAATGATATTTGCTGTTCTTACCCTTGGTAAATCCAAGCTGGCTCCTCCAAGTCATTTTCTTCTGTTTCACAGGCTCAGAAATATTTAGGAAAAGGATTTTTGTCAGGTGTTTCCCAGGGATTGAAGCGAAGCAGACTGGGTTGTAAATCCCTGAATTGTCTTTCTTGTCCTTTTTCAAAATGGCTTCAAGATTTGCCACACATCTTTTAGTACTGGTTATTACAGGTATGAATAAACAGCCAAGAGATGCTAATAAGTAAAATTAAGTTGGTTTAGCTAATTAATATTCCTAATTTCATTTTAAGGAAAATAGTAGGGGTGAAAATAACAGACAAGCTCTAGTGTGTTTATTTAAAAGTCCATTTAATTATATAAGTTTACTTCTTCCTGTAAAAGTGTCTTGAAACAGGGCCCAAAACTTTAGAAATTTATAAATAAACATTCTATGCCTGATTTTATTTTTTATATATAAAAATAAAATATTTATTTTTTATATATAAAAATAATAGATAAATAAATAAATAAAAATAAAATATATATTTTAATATAAATAAATAAATATATATTTATTTATTTAATAAATAAATATATAAATATATATTTATTTATTAAATAAATAAATAAAATATTTATTTTTTATATATAAAAAATAAATTATTTATATATAAAAATAAAATATTATTTTTTATATATATAAATACCACGGTATTTTATAAATACCGTGGTATGTTTCAGTGATTAAATGTGTGAAATAAAGGTATGGAACTGAATTTAAGTGCATTTTAAAATACCTGTTCTTGTTTAACTTTTTAAAAATTTATTTCAATTTAAAATGGTATTCCTTTTAAATTTCATACGTACATACATTTGGAATCACTGGAATTCAAAATTTGTCTCATAACTGAGCTGAATAACATAAAAAATACAAGGAAGTTGGACTGCGTTCCAAAACAAATTTAAACTTTTTACATT
This sequence comes from Arremon aurantiirostris, assembly GCA_035583995.1. NCBI lineage: Eukaryota > Metazoa > Chordata > Aves > Passeriformes > Passerellidae > Arremon > Arremon aurantiirostris. The sequence goes on along the minus strand of JAXCLO010000170.1, from coordinate 71,430,229 downwards.
TGTCAGTGACGAAAGTTATTCCCATTATCATATCTGAAACTAGGAAATCTTATCCTCAACTCTATCTGCCAATAAAAGAACAACAATGATCTTTTTCTAGGAACATCAGCACATAAAATATTCAGAATGTTTTTAGTATACCCACTTACTTCTGCAAAGAAGTGAAGTATACTCATTTAACAAACAGTTCTGTAAATCAGACATTCGAGAGAAATGAATAAGTCCTATTCCAGGATGAGTATCTGAATTCTATCCACCTCAATTTCATGTGATGTAATTGCAATTTAATTGACTCAGATCCTTTGCAAATTACTCAGTCCCCAATGTATACAACTCTAACTGACTCTGTGGTTCAATGTTATTGCATCAGCCGAAAGCGTCAATAGAGCTGTCAGCGAAGGCAGCCCTGCAAGGTGGAGATTCCCCTGCCAGCACGCAGAGCCTGATCCTCATCCTGCTGATTCACCCTGCCTGTCCAGCCATGACTCTCTGAGAGCTGCCTCAGGGTGGGGACTGTGCAGGTTCCTATCCTGGCAGCTGAACTCCAGCTGCCTGTTGTCTGCCTAAGCCAAGAAGCAGTTGCTTCATACCTTGAATGTGTATGCGTATTGCTTGCTCTGTTAAAGGTTTCTGAAGAAGCAGACCCAGAAGAGGACCAGTAATGGCACCTGGCTGCTGCTAAGTAATCCCTGAACCTCTGTTTTTTACCATACTGATCAACTGAATTGACATTAAAAGAAGGAGTGCATTCCAAAGGACAAGAAAGAAAGAAATCCATATATTTCTTTCAGGTAGCAAATCAAATTAAGGGAATGGACTCATGTAACAGTTAGGTAAGAAAGTTTCAGAACTGAATATAATCTAGAATAGTTTTTATTGCCTTATTTTTCTCCTTAGGTTTGCAGTCAAGTACTTTGTTTTCTGTTTAAATAAAAACTTGTTATAATTTTCTTCACCTAAAATATATGGTATTAAATATGTATTTTGAAGAAACAGAAAATTTGAAGTTTATGCTTCTTATGTAACCTTATTCTGGTCATTTAATTCTACTGTAAAGGCTATTCAAATACATGAGGCCTGCATCTGGGATCCCTAGTTCTCAAAACCCAGTTTTAATTCAGAACTTGAAGTGCCTTTTAAAACAACACATTTGTAGGAGTAATATCTTAAGTAATATACCAGAAAACCTTTTTATGGCTTGGCTTGTATAAAAAATATAAATATCAAAAAGATATTTTTTTCATCAGGACTTTAGAATTCACTTAAAACTGAGCCTGTGATCTGGAATCATTTTTATCTATTATATTTAGGTCCTCTGAACAACTGCTCAGACATCTTGGAAGAAATTCTTCAGTTCTCACTCTATCTACAGACTGAACTGCCTGGGGCTGGAGTCTGTTGTGGATTTTGTTGTGATGGCCAGGAGCCTACTCTTTGGCCTTGGCACTGGCAGATATAACATTACAGAATTTTTTTTGCATTTCTCTCAGGAAGAGGACAGGGCTTCTATCTGTTTCTGAAATTCCAACCTAGCTTCCCTCTTGCTGTAACACTGAACTTCTCTCCTATTACAGTGTCCTGATTTTGGCTAGGATAGAGTTATTCTTCTTCCTGGTAGCTGAAATGGGTCTGTGTTTTGTATTCCATATGAAATTAATGTTGATAAAGCACTGATGGTTCAGTGTTGCTAAGTAGTGCTTACTCTCAATCAAGGATTTTTCATTTACCTGTGCTGTGCCAGTGAGCAGGTGCACAAGAAGCTGTGAGCATGGCTAGGACAGCTAACCTGAACTGGCCAAAGGGATATTCCATATTACCAAAGGGCACATTCAGTGTATAAACTGAGGGGACTTGGCCAGAAGGGGTTGATCACTGCTTGGGAAAGGGTTGGACATCTGTCAGTGAGGGGTGAAAAACTGTATCATCTGTCTTGGTTTGTGATTCTGTCTCTTTCTTTTCATTAATATTATTAATAATTTTATATTTTTATTTTATTTAAATTATTAAACTGTTCTTATTTCAACCCTCAAGTCTGAAAAACCCCCTCGGGTTGTTCGGATTCTCCTCTTCATACCACTCTGGGTAGGGTGGAACAAGCGAACAGCTGTGTGGTGCATAGTTGTCAGCTGGGGTTAAACCACAATGACTTCAAGCAGGCACATTTCTTCTTAACGTAGAATTAGGAAGCATGGAAATTGTTCACAGGTTCTCCTCACCAGAATTAACGTTATCTAATTCAGTTCATATTCTGCGTATTGTGTAAACAGAAGTAAAATTGGCATTTGTCATATAACAGAAGGCGTAGCATAGCATAAACAGCTTGCTCAGAGAACCAAAAGCATTTTTCTTTGACTTGAAAAAGCAGTCAAACTGTTGTCAATGATACCTGCTTCCTGCATACTGTCATTTCAATAAAGCATGAAAACATTCTCACTTTGAAATACTGACACAAAGGCCGCAGGAAGCACTCCTACATGTCTGAAGATTGTAGCTTGCAACCTGCATTTACAATAGGTACAGAATTTAAGATCTGTATTAAAATGTTTGCTGTCCATTTGAACATAGCAGCTTTTCTGACTGCATATGCATAGAAAAAATAGTTTTCTGTCATAACTCCTCTAAAAGTACACACCAGGTTTAAGTAATGACTCTTTCTGGAGGCTAATTTGACAGCAGTATCCAAGGAAAACTTTCATGATGTCACAATTTTTTTTTTCATATGAAATCACTGTGATTGCACTTGATTAGAACTCTCAACTGGTTTTAGAGATGTTTTGAAATGTATAATTTTTGCCCTCTTAGAGCTGTCAAGCAATAGTTTTTTTGACATATTAAAGAATTCTGTTGGGAAATATTTCTACAGTAATAAAATTCCACCTTTTCCCCAGCCCTTGTAAATGATGAGTACACAAGCGTGACACCAGATTTGAAGTCAGACACCACAGTATTTTATTCATCTCTTGTACAGTTCCTTAGTCTCCAATGAAGCTGATGTTTTCCTCCTGCTCAGAAATCTGGTCTGACCTGTCATGTTCACTTGCAATTAATACATGTCTGTCACAGACCAATGACTTTAACAATTGCAAACCTTCAAATATCTCTTCAGTTTCTCCTAACCAGATGTTGCCATGGTATCCAGTCTGGCAGGAAAAAAAATAAAATAGTTTGGTCTTGACAACTCTGTTGATGAGTATTACTGCTTTATCTTATAGCTTTAAAAATATATTCTTATTGCTAAAAACTGTGTGAGAAATTTAATAATTCTAATAAGGTTAAAGGAGTGCACAAAACTTGCTCATAATCCCGTAAATAATTTTATAACTGGTTATTTTTATACCCCTTGTTCATATTTTAATAGTGTGAGCAGGCATTTTTTTTATACACTAACTTAAAGCATCTGTTATTGCTTTTAATTTTTGAAGACAAACAATAAATAAATATTCAAATTCATTAAATGGCAGGGTATCACCTGAGGGTTTAAATTGTAAATGGACGTTAATGAAAGTAAACTTCCTCCTCCATTGGGCTAATACTAGGTCTTTTGCAAGTGAAATGCTACAAGAAAGAATATGTCAAGCCAGAGATTTTTTGTTTTGTTACCAGTATTTCTAAAAACATGTATATTTTGGTCATGTTTCTGAATTATATTTCAGTAAATTACAGTGAATTCTTATGGTAGAGAAAAAGCATCTTTTTATCACATTGAACAATTTCTCAAAGTAATAAACTTTCTACTAACAGCTCAAACAACCATGGAAACACTTTTCTGTGGAAGATGCCAATAATTAGATTGAGACAATTGAGATACAGTAGCTGCTTTTCCTGAAGACCATTAGATAGCTTATATGGTAATGAAAAGCAAAAGTGAATAGAAAACCTCTACTAGTGTACTTAAAATTAGGTAATGGAAATGTGAGATTGAGTCAACTTCTATATTATAGAAATTTTCTTAGCATTTATTGATCAATATAATTTCAAAAATTGTAGTATAAAGATGATATTTACTGTACTGCCAACTAGAATTTTGCACTGTCCTGGGTTTGCCTTGGTTGAATTTTTTGGTAAGGAAAAAACGGTCAACTGGTGGAAAGCATTACAACTTCCTCCATACTTGGCAGAGATAAGGAAGGGTGAAGGCATGAGAATAGAACAGCATAGAGACACCATCAGTAAAGAAAGAAGAGCCAAATCCTAGATGGGAGGAGAATGAGGAGATGTCCTAGTCTCAGGCTGAAATTCTCTTGTAAAACCATGGGGATGGACTATAATACACTAAAATCTCCCTGTAATTCATTAAAAGTGTGGCAGAATGGAGCATTCAAACCATAAACATGACCAAAGTCACCCGCGCTGAAGCAAGCAAATGTTGAAATAGCTGTGTGTTGAACAGAGAGATAAAGAGTGATGAAGACCCTTTGTCCCCAGAGGGGAAGAGGAAGATCTCTGTTCCCAGAGATGAAGATAATCTCAGAGATAGATGAAGAGAACCTTTGCTTCTCAACGTCTTATACTTCTACCCTGTTAATTTAAGATTGAGGCCTCAAAAACAGTTGTGGGGAAAGCTGTAAGTGGAGGGAAGGGACTTTCACATAGCGACAGATTTCCATCTCTCAGGCAGCTGCTTCACTGTGACGTTGGAGCCATGAGAGAAATGTTTCTTGTGGAAAAGTCCCTCTGGCATGGCAGGGGAGACTCCTCTCCCCAGGCGAACAGAAGAAAGACTATTTTAGAGGTAGTAAAATGACTGGTCCCAGGATTTGTCTCTTTACGTTGTCAGTGGGAACAGAAAGTGGAGGTGAGGGTAGGAGAAGTTTTGAAGGTTTATGCTGATTCTTATTAGTCTTTTTTTAGTTCTGTTAATAAAGTTTTCCTTTTATTTTTTAAAGTTTTGAGCCTGCTTTTGCCCTTTTCCTAATCCTTATCTCACAGCAGAAAATGAAGAAATAACTTTAGTGGGTGCACTGGAGTTTGGCCTGCACTTCACCCACTATGTTAATTGGTGCATTGGCCAAATTACCACACCATTGCAATTCATTGGTCTTTCCGCCTGGTTTTCAAACCAAACCCACTACATGCACTTAAAGCAAAATTTTTGTTCTGAATGGAGAAAATCTTGTATCCAATTTTACCAATAGAGAAAATAAGAGTGTACATCTTTATATTCTAAAGTCTAAATCACTTGTGGAAGAAAGACCATTAGCTGAAACTATAAGGTGACTGCTTTTTACTAACAGAATTAAAAAAAGAAAGAAATAGAAAAGATTAAAATTTTAAATAAGATACTATGTTACTTTTTGAGATATCTAATCTACATTATCATTCTATCAGGTAATTTTGATATGTGCACTAGAGGCTTTAATTACTGGTCTGCATACAGGATATCTACCTGGTGGATTACAAATGTCCTGGTTGGCAAATACAGACAGTTGTTAACCTAGGGAAAATTTTCATCTGAAAAATAAACTGCCACCTCTAGATCCTTTTGCAAGTGAAAACTTTGAAAAATGCATATGAAAAGACAAAGACATTAATTTGATGTATTGAGAAAAATGGCATATTTAAAAGATATTTCTGAGCAAAGATGAGATTTTTTTTTCTCTTTAATGTCATAGATTAGTCCAATTAAATGAGTCGGACTTACTGAGTCACATTTGCAGTATTATCTACTTACCTTTAAACATTAATTTACTATCTGATATAAACTCTAGAATTAAATTTGTGTCAATGTATTTATTTTCAGAACTGTTTTGTGGTATTACAGAATTTTTGCTTCTTTTTTGGTCATTTGAAAAAAATTTGAAGTTATTATGATGTTTAGTCGCAATTACATAAATTCTCACAATTTAATTGCATTTATAATTCATCATTTCTATTATTAGTGTAATTACATCACTTGAGCTTTATTATAGAAGCAGAAGCAAAAATTTTAGTCACCTCTCTAGAGGAAAATATTTAAGAGCAGACTGAATTTTCTGCATTGGATAAAATAGTTCAACAGATACAATTACTACTCAGCACCTTGGGTTCACTGTTGAATCATCTTTTCGGAGAACTGTACAGCTGTAAAGATCTATAGCTGGAAAGAAAATAAATGCCATACGATGTCGAAAAATACTAAATGAAAACTGAATTTCCTTGAAAATTACTTGGTCTGAAAGTCTTCATAATCTGAAAAATTGCAAGTACTTATGCAGAGTGATTTTCAAAAAAAGATTAGATACCTAATGTAAATTTCAAGTAGACATTAAAAGTCCAACTACAATTTTGTAATTCTCCTTTTTTGACTTTTCTTCCCCTTTGGAGTGACCAAAGCTTTATTTTAACCTGAATTTTGTTATAAATTTTATGTCTTGCAGAGCTCACTATTCAGTCAGTATAGTTGCTAATACATTTCCCCTCCGTTTAGATAGGGACTGATCAAGGACAGAAAGAGTGGAGGAGAAGGACAGTGAGATTTAGAAGGGAAAGATTTAAAAGGGAAATATTTGGAAAGTAATGCCTAAAGCCAGCCTGAATTTCATTTCAGCATAAATTTTCAAATGCTCATGAACTTCTGCATGTTACTATAAGGTTGTTTTTAGAAGACAGTTATTTTGGTAATTATCTGTGGATTTTCCATAATCCATATTGATGTCTCGTGATGTCTTTAAGAACCGAGCCACAAGAGTTTATACGTAATTTAAAAAATATTAATAGTGCAATGGATTCAGTGATGAAGGCCATAAACTTGTTCCCATGTATAAAACAGGTGGAAAAATAATTTTAGAAAGGAAATCTTAATTCAAACACATATTTGTTAATGAAGAAATTCTCCTTCCTTATGACCTCATATGATTTTCCTCATTTAAGTCTGCCAGATGAATGTTCAGAGAGGTAATACTGAAAACCAAGTCATAGAATCATTGAATCATATAACATTTTAAAATCATCTATTGCAATTCCTCTGCCAGGGACACCTTCCATCAGACCAGGCTGCTCAAAGCCCCATCCAACCTTGACTTGAACACTTCAAGGGATGGGGCATTCACAACTCCTCTGGACAGCTTGTTCCTGTGCCTCACCAGTTTCACAAGAGAGAAATTCTTAATAACACCTAATCTTAATAACACCTAGGTGTTACCAAGAATTTCTCTCTTGCGAAAGTGGTGAGGCACAGGTGTATAAGGCTACTCTTTTTCAGCTTAGGCCATTCTCCCTTATCCTATTTTACAAGCTTTTGTAAAAAGTCTTTCTCCAGCTTTCTATAGACCCCCTTTAGGTACTGAAAAGGTGCTGTAAGGTCTTCCTGAAGCCTTTTCTTCTCCAGGCTGAGCAACCACAGGTCTCTCAACCTGTCTTTGTGGGAGAGGTGTTCCAGCCCATTGACCAATTTAGTGGCCTTGTCTGGACATGTTCCATCGGTTATATTACTTTTTATGCTGAACCAGTGGGAGTCCTGGTTCATTAATCAATTAAATGGACAGGGTTGACTTAATTCAGTGGTCAGGAAACTCAAGAAATCTCATAAAAATAAAATAACATCTCAAAAAATTCATCTGTACTGGCTATCACTTAGTGGAAGATGAACGTGACAATGTCCTTTACTACAATGATCTTAATTGTTGTCAAGGGATTGACTGATTTTGAGTTGTTTGCTGTGTTTCCCTGTCAATACTTTGTGAGAATACATCAATACTTGTGAATGAGACATGCAGCAAAGATAAGATGGGAATGAAAGCCTCTCAAAATCAGAGAGACTATAAAGCGTGGATACGGCAACCCAGCAGTAATGGGGGTTTGACAGAGGCAGGGGGGCTTTCCATTGAGTAGCTGTTTACAGAAATATAAAAATGGTAACTTGGCTGTTTTGCTGTGGGCAGATCTTTATAAAAGAGAAATTTCAATGAACTTACCTAATGTACATTAATTCCTACCCTTCTTCAGAAGCTAAAGAAACTATTACAATAGCATCATGGAGAATACTGAAATGATAAAGGGAATATCTTTTTAAGTTTTCAAATATTTAATATCTTGGATTTTATAGTACAATATAAAACATGTGTTTAGAAAAGATGGTTGTTCTGCTGTCCTGCATCATACATTTCTAGTTCTAGAGCAGCATGTAACCTCTATGTCAACCATTACATTTATGCTGAGGATGGGAGCAATAGAATATGGATTAAGCCATGAATGTTCAACTAGGGTACAACAAATATAAATTCTATCTCTGATTAACTCCAGATTTAATGCTCCATTCCCAGCATCCAAACACTTTGCTTCCTTTCTGGCAATTTTTTTCTCAGAGTTGTATTCATTACTATTTTAGATGGTGAAATCCTTGAAACAAGAAAAGTTTTAGTGTATGTGTTTCTTTGTTTTTTTTATACAGGAGGCCATTAGAGGTCTAAGAATCTTTATAGGAGCAATACAGAATATTAGCCATTCTTCCATTAAGCTCCAGTCCAGCATGACAATCTATTAATAAAAAAGAGTGGATTATTTCCATCTATCCATATGCAACAGCAGAATAATGACAGTACACAATATTGCTCAGAAGAACATCCATAATTCTAGAATTTTCTTTTGATAAGAAAAAGAAATTTAAAAGTATGCAGCTGAAATCACACAATAAAAGGAAAATTAAATAGGAGAAAAAGCTTTACATTTTTTGAATTATCATTTTAATGTGTCATCTGATTAATAATATAAATAACTAGAAGTGCAGAAGTACAGCAAAGGTTATCCAATCTTTTTCTATTAGACAAATTAGTTGAAGAGCCTGTGAAAATTAGGAGTTTTTCAAGATGTACACGAAGTGCTGTACCTAATCAGGCTGTAGAAAGATCATTTGTCTCCCACTTTTTGTAACAAGGTTGGAATTGTTAATGATTCTTTCTGGTAGAGATTCTAAATTGCAGAGCAAAAGAGAACATTCATAATTTCAGATACATTTGTAGAGCTATGAACTCTTTAGATTTATCCTTCAACAAAAGTGTGATTTTCAAGGAAGTGGCAAAAAACTCTTTTCATTAATTAAATGAGAAAGTAGTTCAACTTCTTTTTAAAATGTACTAAAGTGCAATAAGTTTTGAAAAGGACCTCTGTCATGTTTACCTCATCCTCTGTCATAAGTCAGAGAGAAACCAAATTTATTTTAAGGCTTAGATTATGTCATTTTTAGGATTTCTTAGAAGAATTTTTCAGTGAAGGTTTTGTTCTTCATGTTTTAGCACATCTTATATAAAGCTGTTCTTGAAACTTCACACAAGTGTAGAATCATTGAATTGTCTAAACTTTTGTTTAATGGTCTAATAAGAACAGAGACTGAAAATGGCCCAGTAATTTTTTTCCCACAATGAGATATACATAAAATCCAAAGTAGAAGCACACACACCTTAAGTTTGTTTTTCCAGTTTAAGACTGGAATAAATGAATACTTTATTCAATTTTTAAAAAGCATTCACTCTTGGCATTATTCAAATCAATCAATATTCCTGATTCTTCCTTTGCCTTTGACACCAGTTGAATAGGAGTCTGAGTAGGATATCCCTTTGTCTGAGTCCTCAGTTTGTGTTTTCTACCTTAGATTTTGCTCCTGTGCTTTCCTGGGTTTGTGATGATGGGCCTTAAATGAGTTCCTGTGATAGCCCTGCAATCAAAACTCCTGCATCTGTCATTGTCTCCCTGTGCTTTTGGTGGATGAGCTTTTGACACATAACCTAATACAAAATATTTTACCTGACTGAATTTTGAGGAATAGAGATACACCGTTTTTCATAGAATTTCAAGCATATTCCATTAGTTACAAAAATTATTTGTAAACAGGGTGACTGCACACATCTAATTTTCAGAAAGATAGATGGCAGCTTGAATTTGAATTAAGAACAAAGCATAGGATTCCTGAAGAAATTTTTACCACTGTTTAAATGCTACTGAATCTGAAAAGTTAACATGACTTTCATCTGCTGAGATATATCAGCATTTCAAAGTACTGCTTCTAGAACTAATAATGACAGATAGGTAACACAGTAATAAAAAAAAGAATGAAAAGGGGAAAGGAGTATTGTAGGTAAACAGACATTACAAGAAAATGGAAGAAAATAATTAGAAATAACTGAGTAGACAATAAAACAGAAAGTGGTTGTGACAATGGAGATGGAACAGGTGTCATGACTATCCAGACAAAGGAACAGGTACAGTGACAATCTAGACAGAGGTATCATTGCTGGCTTTTGAAGCCATATGAGCTCACTTTCCAAGGACTGCGGTCTCCTGTTTGCTTTTCTTCAAGGAGGACTTCAATCATAACCCACTGGGATTGTACTGCCAGAGTTTCCTTCTAAGAAACAAGACTGAAGTCAGTCTGGAGCAAGTTTATTAAAACTAAGATGTTTTTACTGATCCCTTCACTTATTTTGCCAAAACACAATCCTAAAGAGGTTCTAGTTGTACAACACCTTGCCAAGTCCTCATATTTCTACTGGTCACCAAGAAGTTATTTGTCTCAACTTCTGTTTTGGAAGTTGAGACAAACAACTTACAGTTTATGTAATCTGCTGCTGGGGTTCATCTCGGTCTAAGCGCAAATTCAGATTTCCTTTCCCTACATAATAATCTCTAGTCATTATTTCTAGCAGTTACAAGAAACAGAAGATGCCGGAATATTCTTTCAATTGGAAACTTTGGTTAGTTTTAACTATTTGCAGTTCTGTCTTCAATCAGAAAACAGAACTTGAGAGATCCCTTTAAAGGTTGTGCTTTAGAGGAAGAGGAATTTTCAGGGGAAGAGGAACCTGAATAGATACTGCCATAATTTCTTCTAATTCTTCCATCACTAATTTGTGGCTGCTTCTTTAGCAGGGAGAAAAATATAAATCAGATGAACAGCAAATCTTCACTAAGAAACAAGTTAAAAAGGGAACACTAGTGCAAGTTAATCTATAAAAGCAGGACAGCATTTCAATTTATTAACAGTTCAAATGTCAGTTTCTGATTGGGCCTGTGTATCAAAAAGTTTTTGGTCCTAAAACAGTAATTAATGCATTCATTGTCATAGGAATAAAGAACATATATTTTTTAAAGTTTGAGACCAGAGTAAAAAACAAATGAAACAAAAAAGCACCAATATTATTAAAATAATTTTTAATTTTAAAAGTGAACTCATGTTTTCATCAAGACAAGAAGTCTACTCTAAATATCACTGAAGACAATAAAAAACCCTCCACTAATTTCAATGAACTTTAAAATCATTTCAATATAGTAAAAATTCTTAACAAAACCAATAATTTGTGTTAAATAAAAATTAACTCAGCATAATAAAAATAAAATTATCTAATATATCATCTGACAATGATCATTTTTATTGCCTTCTGTCTTGTTCCATTTCTTCTATTCAAAGATGTCACTATATTCTATGTTTTATTATCATTTATCACCTTTTCAGATGATAACTAACAGGGTCTGTAGTGATAGGGAAAAAGGTAATGGTTTTGAACTAATAAAGGATGCCTTCAAACTAGTTATAAGGAAGAAGTTTTTCACAATGAGGATGATAAAACGCATGAACAAGTTTCCCAGAGGGGTGTTGAATGTCTCATCCCTAGAAACATTCAAAGCCATGGGGCTCTGAATAACCAGATTGTATATGTTCCTGCTCATTTTGAGAGAAGTTGGACTAGATGGCCTTTAAATATCCCTTCCAATCCAGAGTGTTCTGGGACTCTATAGGTTCCTGGTGCAATTTTTTCGTATTTTATCTTAATGGTGGTATTGTGTTTTCAAATTAATGAGCTCAAGTTCTTAAGGATGCATGTGGTTCCCAGGCCAGATTCTCAGTCTAAAATCTCTGGCAGTTTCCAGGCTGGCAGACATCTTCTGTCACTGTTTTAGCAGACATTTTCTGTCAGTGATTTTTGCATTATAACAAAGTCACCTTTATGCCTGCTCCCATCAAGAAGATCCTTCAATTACCTTAAGGACAGAATAATGTCTAAGGTGACAACCATTAAGGAAAGTAGTTATAAATGGATGACTAGGGAAGACTCTGGTCTTTGAGATCTTTTAGCCCATACTTCAGCACTCAGAAGGCTAAGAATTCCCCAGGACATCTATTTGTATTTTGAAGTTCTGGCTGTTTTTTTCTTTCATAGACCAATTTCTTACTGTCTTCACTTCTTGTTCCTATACTGTAAAAAATAGTGATTACTTAATCCATATATATTCTTTTCCTACAATATCTTACTTTGTAGGCCTCTGTAATAATCCTGTTTTGTTGTCTTTTTTTTTTTTTCCAGACTGAAGACAACCTTATGGTAAGAATATGACACTTTTTTTTTCTTAAATGGAAGATAATTCATATATCTGAATATCAAAATTATTTTTATCTAAATTTCTTCCAATTCTCCTATATAATTTTTTTAATATACAGAGGCAGAAATAAAGTCTGTATTCAAGATAGGAATAAACGAAAGGCGTATTAATCTACATCCCAGTATTTTCCATTTTTTACAGAATTAATTTCTTAAGAATTTTGCAGGTTTTGGCTGGTATTGCATATTACATTAACAGTTTCATACTACTAAGTTTTTGATTCTTAACAGCAAAACTTATTTCAAAGTCCTCCATATGATTTTTTAAATTAATATTATTTTTTGGAAGTGTCACTTTATGTTAGTCTAGACATAATACTATCACCCAACTACTCAGTCTTTAGTCCTTCTGAAGTTGTTCAGAATCAGCTCTCATTCCTGTATGCCATCAACAATCTTTTAACTTCATTTTTCTTGTCATATACACATTGAAGGATACAGATTGCAGTCGGATTTGCTGCAGAACTCAATGGGTAATCTCTATCACAGCAAAAATTCACCATTTTGAGATTCTGTTTTTTAAACCAATTATTTGAGCAACCAATTGCCTTTATTCTTATATCTTGAATGCCCTTTTGAAAACCTTTGGTGAGGAACTTTGTCAAAATCTGCCTGGAAACCAACTTTTTAACCATATTATCCTTACCCATATATTTGATATGCATTCTAGAAAACTCAAGAGTTGTGAGAAAACACATCTTTTTATAAAAGCCAACTTCCTTTCTCCAACTATAGTTTATATATACAGCCATCTAGCAATTTTTTTCTTTATATCATAGTGGAAAATAAATTACCCTGAATCGTAAGTCATTGGTATGCAGTTATCTCAGTTTTCAGAATTACAGACATTTTCACCTGATAGCTGACTCTCTGTTCTAAAAACAAACACCCTCAGAACAATACTTCAGGGTTGATATAGAGAGAAAACTTGAAAAAAATTGATTTCCAGATAGAGACATGAAGTTGCTTGTGAATACAAGGATATCTAAATATTTTGGGGAGTGCTCACTCTTCATTGCAAAGCTTAATGAAAGTCTCTGACAGCTGTAAGTGCTATTATATTCACATCAGCTACCAGTTACTCAAGGAAAGGATGTTTACATTCATTATAGCCTTTGTCTTAGCATATTCTACTCCTACTCGGCTTTGCTTCAATGAACTTTACTTCTCAAAAAAGGATAGGGTGTGGCAAAACTGCCTCTCTCATACAGGTGCCCATCTGAAGATCACACTGGTGTCATACATAATATTAAGTGTTTAAAAGTATAATGTTAAAAGTTAATATCCAATATGATAACAAAGAAACAAAAAACCATCTTCCATCATGAAGACTTACATTTACTGAGGCATATGTATACAAAATGCTACTAAAATAAAATACACCCCCAATAATTGTGTTTGCTCTTGCAACATTTGAATCTGTTAAAAACTTCCATAATGAATTAAGAGGCAGAAAAATGACAGCTAAAGTACAACAAGTAGAATTTTAAGTTAAACTTATGTCAAATCCTTAAACCATGCAAACAGTTTGTAAAGGTTGTTTTTTCTTCACAGATGGCAGCTACATAGGCCAGCTTTACTGTTGGATTTATATTTGCCATGGCAGATACTCTGTGTGTGCGTACTTATTTATATTTTTTGTTTGGTTTTTATCACAGATGTGATTGAAAAACACACATCAAAGTATGAGCTTGTGCTCATCCTTGTAATATGTGACTGGATAAGTGCATGCCAATTTCAGTTAGATGGTCGAGGAGACAATCTGGGTTTGTTCCTTGGTAGAAGCATCTCTGGACTGTAGTCAGTTGGAGTCTGTATGCAGCTCAAGTCCATCTGCCCTCATACAGCACACTGCTCCACTCATGGATATTCTACAGATGGTATCACAGGTTTGGGAAGGTAAATCAGAGAACACAGTTAACTTTGCCATCTACTGTTTCAGGATCTCAAACACAGCATAGATACTGCTCCAATGTCTTTACTTCAAATAATTTAGACAATGACAAAGACAAAATTTTAAGTCACATAGGATTTTTCTGTCATTAGGTCAGGCAACCTTTTACCCACTTCCCCAGTCTCAAATCTCACTTGACTAGTTTATAATCCTAGGACACTGATAAATACAATTCATAGTTGAACAGCATTGCCTGAAGAGAGAACCCTGGGGATCACAATTAAATGTTGGAGATGTCTGCATTTCTATTACAATATCTTCTTTTGTAATAGAAAATGATGAAGTCTTCCTTGAATCCTTACTTGAATCATATAAGCTAAAACTTATCATCTTCATTTCTGAACTTTGACCACTCTCACAGATAGAAGTATCAAGCTTTGTTGAAATAATATTTAATCTTGCCTTTTCAGTGTTTAACTGTGGTACTTCTTTAACAAAAAGAGTGCAGGTTTAGAAAATGCCGTTCTAGATTAGGCAGTATTTTGCTATTTTGTATGTTTCACAATTTCACTTAATTAGTGCTCAGTTTTTACTCCATTCTGACTGAATTTGTCCCCTAGTGCTCTTGTGTTCAGTGACCTTACTTCCACTGTGCGTCGATGGGCTGCCTGTATTTTTCATGGTACACGTATTATTTTGACAACCTGGTGATATTAATTGGTCTCTCAGGAGCTTTCTATAATAAATCTATCTCACTGGCAGTCAGAAATATGTATGAACTCTCTGCCTTCCTTATTGTCATTGTTCAACAGGCCTTACATAAGAGAAGGATTTGAGGTAACATGACAAATGTGCTACCAATTTTAACTCCTTTACACTTTAGTATTCTGAATGTAAGAAAACAAAAGTCATGATCAGAGAGGATTGTATGACATGTACAGGTCCCATGCAAGCTCTGAAGAAGAACAAAAAGTTCCATGAGAACACATACACTTTTAAAGCAACAGAACAAAATATCATTGTGTAGTATAGGAGCAGTATCAAAGCACACTAGGCAAATTGTCAAAGTCCATTCTTAAGGGTGGAAATTATCATTTATGAGATCATCATTTTTTCTGAAAACACACGGAGAAAATATTTGATAAAGGCAGGGAAAATATTGGGATCTTGGAATAGGTTAACACGTGCATAGAGACTTAAATCTCACTTGACCAGTAGTCAGTATCGATTTGGCAGTAAAGGGAGGCTCTATTACAAGAGTCTTCCCAGTGTAATTTTGAGTTGTAGCAGCAGAACCTATTTGTGTCTTTGTTTTACTTGAATTGCTATTTTTGTTTAATTTTTTGTAATCCAGCTGATCCACCACATATGCATAACTTCTTGCTATTGATATAACAAAACTACATTTGAAACATCTCTTAAATATCTAAAATACATACATGTGACCTTTGCTGCAGAAGCCTCTTTAATTGATCTCTATAAATGTGAGTAAATGAATAAATGAGTAAATGAGAAGTGATCATTTTAAGAATATGTGTCTTATATATGCATAAACTGATCACTTCTGAAGCCAAGACACTTTGGAACACACTGCAACTGTTTTTGTTGATCAACACATTAAGAAATATGAGCTGGTTAAGATATAGCAAGAGGAAACTTCTTAACATATTTGAGATTCCCACTTTTAATAAGCAGTCAAACACTTAATTGTGAAGGTCCAGTTATTCACCCATTTTCATTCTGGTCTATTGTCTCAAGCCAGTCCATTAGCTCATCAATACAAAATATGGCTGAAAATTCCTGTGGAATAAAATTTTTTTGTTTCATAACAGCAAACTTTTGTAATTTTAAAAGTACCAAAAGGTGCTTGTATTTTATTAATTTTTAGCCTCTTGTAAAATGTGTTTCCATGCAGATAAAATATTGATAGGCAGATTTGGATTCATAGCTATTTTCAAAGTTTAGGGGTGAAGTATAGATTTTTTTATGTATAGTATAAAAAATTTGGTGTGGATATTGTTATGCTGGGCTAAAAGGGTCATGCTTGTTGAAGGTATGATGTATGTTACTTCTCTTTCTAGATTACATAAAGTTGATGAAGCACTGATAAAATTCTGGGTCTATTTTGGCAGAGTTACGTTTCAAAGCATCCATGTTACAAGTGATACTATTACAAGCATAGCATCTGATTTTCAGTTTTGGCTAATATCATGACTTCAGTCTTCCTGCTTTATTTTTGGCCGGAGTAGATTGTATTTTTTAAAGAACCACACAAGTTTATGCAAGGACACCATTTACACAGTGAAATAAATAACAATCTATTATAAAATATGCAAAAGTAGAAAAAAAAGGCAACTTGTGTTTTTCCCTTCAGAGTCAAAAAAAAACATTTTTGGATTAGGAAGAGCCAGAAATTGTAGTACTGGCTGTGAATTACTTCTCAGTGTTAACCAAGTTCACAGAATATTATTTTACACTTATATGAGAGCCTATTATTCATACTTTAGTGTCATTACATGTTATTATTAGTGTCCTTATATTATTATGTTTAATAGGTAGATTCATAATGCAGGAATTATTAAAAAGAACAATTGAAAGAGAACAGACTATAACATCTATGGAGTTGGAATTCATCTTATCAAAGCTTACTTTAAACATTTATACCTTTGTATCAATGATCAAAGGTGCAATAGTTATGAATTAATAATTTAATTATTCCATGTTTTATAAACTTGGGGCACAATATGAGGGCTATGTATCTTTTCAAACCATCTTGAGAATTCTCAGCCTCCTCAGAAAGTTCCAATTATGTTGCAATGTTTCAGTTCTCTCTTAAAGTAAAAGAAAGAATCAAAGGTTACTTATTTTGAATATCAAAATGGATTGTGGTCAGTACCAATGAAGGGAATAAGGTTCATGTGTACCTGCGGCTATAATTGTGTTAATATATTTTCAAATTCAGAGAATATATCTGTCCAAGAGACACTTCTAACTTTTGCATTATTAACCTAGACAATTAAAAGAAAACTTTTTAAAAAAGCTATTCCATATCAGATATTTTTCAAGCTAATATCAACTGGAACACTTTATTCTAATTGGAATTCCTGAGGTGTTGCACCAGCAGACTGCCCAAGATGCAAAGGAGTGCAACAGATTCAACCTCTGGCGCAAGAGACAGTGTCAGATTTGTGCCCCACCCAGAGGAGGTACCTGGGCATTCCACCTGGCCCGAACATGTATCAATCCACTGAATTGTGTATTCAGGACAGTCACCCCCCAAGAAGACCAGAATGGGACATCATAGGGATCCACATAGTGGTGATATTTTCTCTCTGTCACTCTCTTTCTCTCTTCCCTCTCTCCCTCCCCACTCCCCCGCCTTATTTTCTGTTTCTTTCTCTCTCTCTCTTTATCTAGCTCACTGTTAAATAAAATCCAGTAATATTGACTTAATCACATGGTCTCATTTGTACCTTAATTCAGGCAGAGGCATCTCTTAAAAAATTTTAATAACAAGATCACAACACTTACCCAGAATGAAAGTCAACTTTTGTGAATACTCCTCTAATTTTTGATGGAACTGAATATTACGGAAAGTGATTCTAATGTGTAAGTACTGATATCTGAGACCTATGTCACTAGTGGGTAGTGCGGTCCTGGAGATGCTTTCCAGAATTATCTTTGTGTTCGTGAAAGGACAGGCATATGCTAAGAATACAGAAAAGAAAGTTAGCGTGATGAACAATGATGTATCTCTCAATTTAAAGATTAGTGTTGTTTAGCTACATCAAGTCCTCAGTATTTTCAGTGATTTACACAGTTGCAAACATATAGAAACTAGAAATATTTTCTCCTTAAGTTTCATTTCCACATTTCTAAAGTGCATTGTCAAGAAAATCTGCTATATGAGAAACTCACGTCATATGAAATTCAACACTGGCTTTATCATTTACTTCAATGACAGTTGAATTACACCATATAGAAAGGTATTTTCAAAGGAATGGCATTCTTACACCTTTTTTTTCCTTCTGTCACATTGTGTGATATTGCTATGCATGCTTAAATGTTTGATGTATTCCACCAGATGGTTGGAATGTGTTGCAGTCAGAAGTACAGGGTTTTGTTTTGTACCTATCTGTTTTTTTAAACATTAAACATCTGCACTACAGCAAGAATGAGGTAGAGAACATCTGAAAAAACTCCGTCAGCTGCATAGCTTAGATAGTCTGTTACTGTTGCATTAAACTGTTTAAATTTGGACAGAGCTTGAATAATTATTTTAATGTAAAACAATTGTGATCTTTCAAGAAGTTAAATCCAATGCAACTGCTGGTTGGTAAGCTGCTTAAACAGAAACAAAACTAGAAATCAGCTGTTTCAAATTATCTTCTATACCCTTATAACTCATAGATGCACTTAAAACATAAGCCTTAGTAGGAAAAGTGAAAAAGCCATCTTGTTAAGAAAAACAGCTACTGCATATGAATAGGGATATTATTCAACATAAAATCACAAGGCCTTTCAGCACACGAATTTAATGTGCATGTGCAGCAAGATTCTGACACTATAAAGCTTCAGAGGATCCATTACTGTCTTTGAGTTTACAATCTCTCCCCTAACAGGTTTCATGATAGACAGAGCTGTTACACGCTCTATTCTGCCAATAGTATTACTTCAGAGAAATTAAGCAAAATATGTGAAAGAGAAAAAAAGTGTTAACATATAACAAAGTTGATTAAATATTACAATACATTTAATAAAGTATTATATAATACAAGATAATGGCAGCCTCATTTGAATGATGCATCAAATGAAAATATTTCTTTGTATTCAGTTCTTTATCCCTGTGATTTAAACCATAGTTGCTGTAAATTCACTTGCAAGGTATCATTACTGAAGCACATTCTTGGAAACTAGGGAAGTGGCTTCACAAATAACATCCTTTAGGAGAATATTTCTAAGGAAGATCTTTCATACCTTTTCTGTAAATATTTCTTTTGAGTTCTTTCTGAGTTCTATTGGTAACATTTATGTTATCAGGAAACACACATTTTGATTGTAGCAGTGATTTGGAGTGGTTTTACTTAAGCAGACAACAAAATAACTAAAGGCAAACTTAGCTATCCATTTGCTTTAAGGTCTTCTTATTCAACTAATATTTCAACTAATATTTCAGGGTGCCTCATACAGGTAAAGTACAGGGCCTATAACTTTGTGTTTTGTAATGGAAGGCAGATCTGTGTTAAGATATTTCTAACTATCTAAGCTACCATGTTGAAGTTAAGGGACCAAATTCTGCCTCTGAGTAATGAGTCAGAGAATTTAATGTCGTAAAAATAGATTATTAACTTAACCTAAGATTCCCTCAAGAATCCTGGCTTCCTTTTGTTGTCCCATGCCCTATCTTTTGGCACCATGCAGGGGCTCTTCAAGTACCAGAGCCTATAAAATGCCTAAGAGCAGCAAATACCTAAGCATAAATAGTAAAAGAGACATACTTAACGATAGCTGTAAGACAAATTTTTCATGTATGGGTCTGGAAGTTAAGAGTTATTGTATAAATCAACAATTTTTCCATTTATCAAGGCCAAATTTGCAATTCCAGGTAATTGACTCTGTGGACTAAATATATTGCAGCTTTTTCCCTGTTTGCAGACTGTGGAAAGAATCAGTCTTTTCAATATTCTCAAAGGCTCATTCAGTAACTATCTAAACAAAACAGGATTCGTTCCAAGACTGTAAATTATTTGTGCAGTCTACCATGTTTGTCTGTCTTATACAGAGCAATAATGTCCTATAATGAATTATTATGGCATTCTGTAGCACAAAGTACACTTCAAGGGATCAATTTCAGCACTTTCAGATCTGGATAAGTTTACCTGTTTCCAAATTGAGCTACACTTCCCATCCCTTTTGTGTATTGTAAAAGACATATATATTTACCAAAACAAAGTATTTTCCTATTTTTATCCTTTAATCAGTCTCAAGAGCAAGAAGCCGGCAAAACATCAGGATTGGCATGATGTTATGAATTTTGCACAGATGTTCATAAAATTAATACAATATTTATAATTGCACTTACATTTGGACATTCACAGAAAGGATATTGACTTTAATTATAAAACTCATCTGAATACTAATGAAGGTATCTTTATTACTGTGCAAATACAATCTATATTTTTTTAATATTAGCACATTTCACAGAAAAATAGAATCCTATAAGGTTATGCAGTGAGTTTGGGGAAGCAATGAAGTATCTGTTTTAGGAAAAAAAAACATTTTTATAGAAGCAGCTTTAATTTCCTTACACCTTGACAAAAAGACCTAATTCAGTCCACCTCCATAACAACAGATTTTTTAGCTGGCTGCCAGATATATGACTGACAAGAACAAGTCAAGCATGACGTTTAAGGATATTTCTTCAAAATATGTCAGAATACTTAAACTCTTGTTCCAATTAATTGAAAATAGTGTACATTTCATTGTTTTTCCCTTAAAGAAAGAAGTTCATATTTTGAGTATTTGGAACAATAAAGTGTCCAGTTATTATTACAGGTTTCCTTCCTTCCTTCCTTCCTTCCTTCCTTCCTTCCTTCCTTCCTTCCTTCCTTCCTTCCTTCCTTCCTTCCTTC
>JAXCLO010000170.1:71345918-71409256 GCA_035583995.1 Arremon aurantiirostris | reverse complement strand
ATATTATATTATATTATATTATATTATATCATATCATATCATATCATATCATATCATATCATATTATATTATATTATATTATATTATATTATATTATATCATACTATATTATATTATATGAAATTCTCAGGTTCTTTTTTCATGGAGACAGGGTTGAATCAGAATGCATGATCAGTATATATTAAATGGTAGATGCAGATAATTTTTTCAAAATATAAATATTCTTATTAGTAATTTGATAGCTGGATTTTTTTTAGACTATTTAGACAAGAATATTGCCATCAATTTGATATAGGAGAAAAAACACAAACACATTTATCTTACCGTTCCTTGTCACAAATTTTGAAACAGTTTCAAATAAGCATAGTGAAAATTAAGAAAAACAAGATACAAGGATGAAGTGAAAGGGGGAAAAAAAGCCCAGATAAAAGCATAATACCAATGGAAGGAAAAAGTTTTGTCTATTTCTTGAAAAAAATTGCCACTGCAATATAAAATCCAAAATGAACCAAAAAAAACCCAACACACAAGGGTTGGGGGGAGAAAGCAGCTTTATTTGCTTGATGTTTTTTGAGGGTGATGAATGTCAAGTTTGATCTATGATTTGAAACTGAAAAAGAATATATATGAAGAACTGAAAAAAAAAAACTTAGAAGGAGTATTTTCAGTATTTCTTATTTTAAAACATAACTGAGGTGTCAAGGACAACTTTTTTTTAGAGCATGTTGGTGATTGTGTTTTAGGCCTTGCTTTCTCAGCTCATATAAAATATAGTCCTCCTCATTTAAATGTCATTGCTATGAAAAGGGTCTAACACTTTAGCATATATTTCTTCACCTGTAATGGGGGAGAAGGGTCTACTGTATGTTTGTAGAAGCAGCTAGAATTTCCCTTCCCCCTCTAATTAATACAGCTAGAGCCCTGGAGCTTATTCTATATTGTACTGACACGAGCTAACATATAAGCCTCTACAGTTCAGAGCAGCCAATTATACCTGCTGGCTGTCTGCTGGTAGCCATGGTACCTGCAGGCTTTGCTGGCTCCTCTCACAGCAATCTCTGAGCTCAAATAAGCTCAGACACTGGCTCAGCTGGTTCAAAATTCATGCTGCTCTGGCTTTTGCAGAGGCATCACACTGCCACAAGTCAGGGACTGAAGTGCAAGGCTGCAGAGCTCAGAGGGTTTTCTGCTATGCCAAGTAGCCTGCACAGGAGCAGGAGGGATATATTTCTTCTAAGGCTTATGCAGATGTTTCAGCAAAATTTAGAGAATTTCAGAGCTTCTATTAATGCAGCTGTTCTTCCTCTAAATTCAGTTTTATTCTCTCTGGTTATTTTATGAACAATGTCTGCAAACAACGTGTGCTGAAGTTAAAAGGCACTGCTTCTTTCTTTATGCTGCAAATCTAATTTCATTTGAAAGAGCAAAAGTAATAAAGTCAAAGTATTCCAATTTATTATTAATCACAAAATTTGCACAGGTAAACATAATTGTAAAAGTCTCCCCTGTCATGTCCCTATTCTTGTTTCATGTGTTTTTAATTTGAAAAAGACACCTCTGGGAGGAAGATGACTCTATTTTCATTCTCAGTTGAAGTGTGAAAATGGTTTTTGTCTAAATCCAATGGAAAAGCACTTGAGTTTGAGTTATTAAAAGGTTTTGAATTATTCATATGAATCAACACAAAATTTGAGGCAAGAATTTCCCCTTCAGTACATAAGTTGACATCCAAGGGAACAAACATGTTGTACAAAAAAAAAAAAAAAAATCTTATTTTTAGGTAAATTACCATTAGGTCAAAACATTGACACTGCCCGATGCAAAGAAGGATGAAATATTTCCAGTTAGCAGGTTCACTCTGTATTATTCTGCAATCCATTTCCACTGGATGGCCCTTGCAGAAGTGTAATTGAGAAACATTAGTGCTTTTTCCAGAGTTTCATCTTTTTGCCTAGAGGACTTTCATTCAAGTGTTGACTCTGATTGCTCAGTTGAGTCACTTCAGTAGAGAAGGATCTGTTTCTTTTTTCCTCTTGCCTCTACTAACTGGAATTCCTGTTAAAATAAAAAGTGTGGCCCTCAGGGCTTTTTTTCTTTTAGGTCTAAAAATGTGCAGTGATTCTAATACCTGAACTGTATACAGACCTCATTACATAATGTCAAATATCTACCCTGAGAACCTCAAGAAAAAAATGAGCACAATTTATTTTTGCAGAGTTTCATTTGCCCTAAACACAGTCTTTGAATACCATTGTTTGTCTGAAAAGTTAAAATTAATCAGAAAGTCACATTTCATCGTTCAAAAATCTATCTAACCTGCATGATTTTCATCTCTATTTCCAGAAAAACTACAATTAATTGATATTGTGGAATGTCCTTGAGCATAATTCTTTCTCCACCAATTCAGTTAATATTTACTATGCCGTATTAACTGACACATAGAATAATAGCATGATTTTCCAGTGGGATAGCTAAATATTGAGATAAAAAGTTCAAAGTATACTAGCTTTCTACATCATAAATATAATGATGCTTCACTGTTACTTTTTTCATTTTCTACCTTGTTCTAGTTTCTCTACATGTCATATCTATCAAAATTACACCAAATCCTGACAATGTAATGTAAGCTATTTTCACTAAAAACTGTTACATCTTTTAATCAAATAAGTAGGTTAGAGCTTCAGTTTGTCTTTTTAGAGTGAGTGCAGGGTTATGGATAACTGAGAAGAAAACAAAATTTTTTACTGTTTTGTAAAATTTTTTAAGACACAGCTTTCATGGTCTCGTTGATTGTCATGGCATTAGTTGAGCCATGGAACACATCAATGCATTTCCATTATTATTTCACATGATTACATGAACTTTCTAGGTGCCCACTGGGGTTGAAGACAAAATGCCTTGTAACAAATCATGCCTAACATAATAATTCTACATAGAATTCCGGTAATACTTCTTCACTCAAAGTGCAAAAAGTGCAAAAAATTAAACCTACAAGTGATCATGTGCACACAACTTTTCTCAAAATAAATCTTGTTGAGTGAGTAAATCTTGATTATCACAATCTTTCCACCCACCCTGTTTCCCATAATATTAGTCTTTCATTTCACAAGGTCTTTAGGAACAGTGTAGTCTGTCCCTACCAAACCCCTAGAATCCTGGTAAAATATCACTGAATCTTATTTCCCCATTGCCCTAAGCATGTGCCATCACCAAGCCCAGCACTGCAGCACACGGGAAGAGGAATTATACTGCACTTACACTTTGAGATTCTCTCTAGCATTCTTTCACAAATCCCATAACAATTGAAAATTATTTCATTTTTCTGCAGGGAAAGCACACACATTAATGTAAAGGGTGGAAGAACCCTTTATACATGAGGGGGGAAATTCTTGAAGAGTGGAGTATCTGAGGCATTAGCACCTTTAAAATCGCATCCTTTTTTATTTGGAAAAAATTTCCTGAAAGGCAAATACATGAAAATAGCAGAAGCGTTAAAGGTGAATAAATGTCAGTGTATTCTGTCATTGTCCTCATTGTTAGAAGCAACAGCAGCGAAGCTGAGCTATCATCTGATGTGTAATATATTCCACATCTTTCCATACCCTTACTCTGAAGTAAAGACATACCTACATGCAGCCACACTTAGATACTAAAGTGCAAGACTTTGCAATACACTTGATTCTCCAACTCTAACACAGCATTGAACTTCAAGAACCAGTACTTAGAAATCCAGGATAAAATACAATAACATTTCCAAGAAATGAATTCCTGTGAATTGCCTCCTTGAAAAGAAAAGGACAGTTTGCCACTGTTAATAAAAGATAAATGAAGACTTGACTTTTATCACTGTTTTTTGCCAAAGGCTTCTGTGAAAAATTACAATCTTCCACTTCAAATATTTTACAAGATTAGAGACAATTATATCTTATATCTAATCATCTAGTAAACCAGTGATGTTATATCCCTGAACAGTAACAGAGAAGTCTGCATTTATATTCATTTGTTCACAGTGTAATCTCATAGTTTCATGATGTAGAAGACAGCACAAAACCTTTTAAAATCAATGCTGCTTTTTTTCAATGGTGTGAAAGTATTTTCCATGAAATTATATCCGTTCAATGAACTTGAAAATTTGTTGATTTCAAATGTCTTTAATTTTATGGCAGATAAGTTCTACAATCTTTTTTAGCACTCAGTCTGTACTCTTGATAAAAAAATAAAATTATCAAAGCCTGTAAAGCTATTAAATTATTAGTAATTACTTGTGATGAAAAAACACATAATTTTCTAGATGTGATAAAAATGTTGTCAATGAAAAACAATGGTACAATGCTCTCATAAAAGAAAACACAGAGAACTTAAATAGCTCCCAACAACACAAGGTTTTCCTAGATGTATTGCAAAATAAACTTGGTTTCATTGCATTATTTGGAGGATGATTAGAACAGGTTAGAAAAGTCTTCTATAACTTATCAATAGATATAGTTGTGCACAGTGTTGTAAATCTATTTATGTATTGCACTGGGGTATTGCACCAAACATGCTCTATCACTTCTCTTCTCAGCTGGACAAGGGAGAGAAAATACAAAGAAAGTCTCATGGGTTGAGGTAGGAACTGGGAGAGACCACTTAGCAAATACCATCACAAGCAAAACAGATTTGAATTGGGGAAATTTGTTTAATTTATTACCAATTAAATCAGATTAGGGCAACAAGAACTAAAAACAAATCTTAAAAACCTGCAATCCACCTTTCCCTTTTTTCTGGACTTACTCTCAAATTCTCTTCCTCCCCTGAACGGCCCAGGGGATAAGGAATTAGGGCTGTGGTCAGTTCCTCACATGTTTTCTGTTCCTCTCCCTCCTCCTCAGGAGGAAGACTCATCACACTTTTCCTCTGCTCCTCACTTAAGAGAGAAGCTTAATGAGCTTCTCCAATGCGGTTCCTTCACAAACTTCTCTGGTGTGGGTGCATTTCATGGGATCCAGTCCTTCAGGCTGCTCCAGTGTGGGCCTCCTGTGTGTCACAAGTCCTGCCAACACGCCTGCTCCAGAGTGGGCTTCTCTCCCAAAAGCTCCGCAGGTTCTACCTAGAGCCTGGCGTAGCACGGTCTTCCCCAGGGATCACAGCCTCCTTTGAGTATCCACATGCTGTGGTGTGGGTCCTCAGGCTGCGGGTGAAACTCTGCTTCCCTGTGGACCTTTGTGGTCTGCAGGGCCACAGCTGCTTCAGCATGGTGTGTATCAGCCCGTTGGAAGGTCAGAGAGCTCTGCAGGGAGACCTGGAACAGTTGGATGGATAGGCAGAGTCCAATAAGATGCAGTTTAATGAGTCCAAGTGTGAGTCCTGCATTTTGTCCACAATAACCCCCTGCAGCGTTATAGACTGGGGATGGTGTGGCTGAACAGTGCTCAGGTGGAAAGGGACCTGGGGGCGCTGGTCCACAGCCGGCTGAGCATGAGCCAGCAGTGTGCCCTGGTGGCCAAGAAGGCCAATGGTGTCCTGGCCTCTATCAGCAATAGTGTGGCAGCAGGAGCAGGGAGGTCACTCTTCCCCTGTACTCAGCACTGGTGAGGCCTCACCCTGAGTGCTGTGTCCAGCTCTGGGCCCTCAGTTTTGGAAGGACGTTGAGACACCTGAGCATGTCCAGAGCTATTCATCACTACATCCTCTTAGAAGACATTGCTTTTATTGGCCTACCATTTGTAGTCTTCAACAACCAGAAAAGATCCATACATGTGATAAAACAGCAACCTTCTTTGTCTTGAACCATTAATATGGCTACTGCTAGAATATATCTATGGTATCAAACTGCTTTTCATATCAAAATTTCAAATTTGTAACTAATCTTATTGTTTCAAAGTGACTTGTTTTTCAATGAGTAGTTATTTTGCACTCATAGCAATAAAGCTAATAATGCATTTCATTGCCTCTAATAGGTATTATTCATAAATTTACTTTTAAGTAGAACAAATTCCTTTATTTGATTTAATTCTTGAAACACTGGGAACTTTTATTAAATTAGTTCTTTACAAAATAATTCATCTAGCAGACAATTTATACAATTATTTTTCTTACAATAGTGACACATCAGAAGAAAAAAAATAGTATATGAAGAATATGTCCATGTCTATTTTGCTTTTATAACCTCCTTCACTGTCTATAACAATATTTAGTAAAGCTGTCATGATATAAACCACATTATTTTTATTCTTAAAATTTCAGAAGAACATTGTCCATTTTTTAGTTTACAAGGACTTGTTTTGAATTTTAAATAAGGTTAATATCTCTATTAGCTTTGGGAAAAAAACAGACAATATTATTTTAAGGAAGTTAATTTTACCTTTTGAACAGAATACTTCTGGTTGTTTTCTGAAGCTAAATAAATTACACCAAGAATTTTTTTTAATCTTTGTGACCAATCTTTAGGTCACTCAAATAAGGTAAGTCCAGCAAAGATTTTACATTCATTTCACTATGTAAAGAACAAATTATATAATAAATATAAGATAGATATGTTTTGTGGCTTCCCAACTACTAATTAAATTTAGGAAAAAAAAAAGTCAATTTGAAGACAGAAGTCTTGCTATGTATTTGAAATTTTGGTAGTAGAAGTAGCTATGTTTCATTAACTTTTTCATACTTATCTCTTTGAGACACTTTGAGACATAACACTGACATAACACAGGCATAACACTGTCTGATCAGTGTATCTTTTATTCTGAAGAGACACCACTGTAGATCCTTTCCACAAATTTCTTCAAGAAAGAAAGCAAATGCAGGCTTGCTATAATAATGTCAGAAAGTATTTTGAACGTAATATATCCAAATTAATTTCTCCAAGGTACAGATCTTGTATGACTCATTAAAAAGATAAATTTTCCAGTAACTACTGGATTCTTCATTTTCATAGAAAATTAAATGTCTTTATTATTAGGAATAAACCACCTACATACTAGATTGTTTCTGATGTTATTTTTCACCTGCTTTTCTCTGGGACATGCTCTGGTTGCATGATGAGTGAAAGGGGAGAAAAAGGAAGCTATTGACTTGAGGTAAATACCTTGCATAATCACTGTGTTAATTTATATAACATTCATTTCTATTACTTGATGTTTTGCCAGGTTCCTAAAACTATTTTTTTTCTTTTTCTTCTTTTTTTTTTTTAGCCCCAATACATAACTTCTGAATACTGCATTATAGTAGGGGACACACAATGTCTATTTCTCAAACAATTACCTATTTTTTACCTTTTTTCTTTTTTTTTTTTTTTTTTTGGTGGATAAATTTTTATCACAAAAAACCAAAACAAATGTTCAACAAAGAAAATTTTCTCTCTACCCTCATCTCTGCTTTGTAAAGCAGAAGCCATGAAAAACTTACCTAGTTAAGGAGTTTAATGAAAATTTGTTTGATGCAAGACTATTTTTGTAAAAAGTGGTCATACAATAGAAATACAGCTCTTTTCTTTAAAATGAGAAGGTTTTGAAAAAAACATCAGGATGCTAAGAGGTTAGTTTCACTTTTTGTTTTTAATGCAATAAATAAGTCAATGGTCATAGTGATCATGAATTTCATATGTTTTGGAAATAGAAAAGAAAGAGCTCCTTTAGATGTTGGAAAGTGTTTTTCTGTTCACTGAAAACTGAAGTAGTGGTGATGTATTGTTAACCTGCTAACCTTGCCCTGATATAACGGTATCTGAAATAATGCAAAGATGATATGCAGGGTCAAGTAGTTCTACAATACTCTGAGTGCCACATTGTGTGTCTTGAATACTTTCTTTTTTGCCTCAGAGTGAAACAATGCAGAGAGCAGTTTGTTTTATTTAAATCTCCTGATAATAGAATAATAGCAAGAGTAAATGGCAATTAAGAAACTGACATTAAAAAACCTTCTGAAGAAATAAGCTATTGCTTATATTGAAAGCAAAACTCACTTCATTATGAAAAGGACAGGGACTAACATTAATTGGATTACACACCCACTGGACATTAAATAAGGCTATTTCTAAGTAGTTTTCTTTATGTTGGCTTACAAAAGACAAATTAATATGGCATAATGAAGACTGAAAATTTTCTTTAATCAATCCTTAATGGTATCTGAAAGCTGCTGTGGTCAGAAACATACGGCATCCCTAAATGTGTTTTGTATCACCAAAGTATTTCTGACAGAGCTTTAAGATATTCACTGTTCTTAAAATTCATGAAAAAGATAACAATTGTCAAGACCTTGTGGGCAGAAACATTTTCTGCTTTGACAAGTAGCTGTGTGTTACTCAGTACTGAATAATGTGTTCAAATGCTGCTGTCAGGTTTGCTAGCAATATGCATCATTCTCCTTTGCAATCAATATCTTCAATGGCTGATGACTAGCAGGGCACCAGAAGCATGAGAACGCTTAGCTGCTTGTCTGGCCATATATTGTCATTTAACTTCATCTTACAAACTGCCTTCAGATGTCATTGAACAAAAGTAAGATGATACAGACCAGTACATTGAAATAAATCTTTTTTTTTTCATTTTGGTATTACTTTTATCTTGATGTAAGTCAACTCATATTGTCAGTGCAAATAAAGAACAGTCAATACACATGTAACTAGTCCTTTAAGAATTCACTTTTGTTTTCATATATATATATATATATGTAGTTATCTACCAATAATTTTTTTTTATGCAAAGAAGAATATATTACGCAAATGTATTTGTGTTATACATAAGACAAACATTTTTCATGCATCCACTAAATGATATTAGGAAACTTCAGCTTATCGTACATATCTTTTAAGAAAACACTACTTTACTTTGTATAATTATTCCTGATCTACCAATAATATTCCTTTCCTTCATTGTAAAATATATTGCACTTAAAAGGTATAATTCCCCCAAACAGAAGAGGTATTGTAATTTAAATGGTAATTTCCATTAGGATTTCAAATTATATTACTTATATTTTAGAAACTGTAAACACTTTCCACGATACTTTTTGGTACCATGATCAGTGTTATTTCCTCAGCCTGCTTACTACTTCCTTGGCCAATATTAGTCCTCTTTTTTATAATAATATTGCACAGGTAACAATATTATTTTATCTAATCCTCCTCTTTTTCCCCTCTCTAAAACACATCAGCACCATTTCCCCTACATGACCCTTAATTCTTTTTCCTAGATGAGTAAATACTTTTTTACCTCCATTAAACTGCTGTTCACTTAGGTTAACTCCATTTCTTCCATATGGTTGTTAAGTCCCTCCTTTACCTTCCGTACTTCCATACTCGCTTGGTGGATTTTGTAAGAGGAGCTTAAGGTACTTCAATTCCATAAGGAGGAGCAAAGAAGAACACAACAATGCTCTCAGTAGGTTCCAGCACATCAACATTGATTAAAAACTCATTTTAGGAAACCACATACTTTCTCATTCAGCTTTTTTATAAGTCCCACATGCAAGTTAACAAAACCCAATGATTTAAAATTGTTTATCCCCTATACATTCCCATTAGAATATTACACTGCTTTACTAAAGGAAAATAAAGTTCTTCATATTTATTTTTTTGTGTGATTCATTCCTGTTTCCTTCAAAATATAGAAATCATTTTTTGGAAATTTCTAGTTCTTTTCATTTCTACACTTTCCCAATAATTGTATAAAATATCGCCCCGTCTCACTTATTTCAAGACTATGGTATTTCTGGGATTTCTTGTGCTCCTAACATAATTTGAAAACATAGTTTTTTAGTTTCCTAATTCTTCATTTTTCTGGATCCCTGCAGATCTCTTTGATAATTGCTTCCATTCAGTAACTAGGTTGAGGTTTATTCACCTTTTTCTGTTCTAGGTTCTAACATTCTTGCTTTCACTATACAGTGATTCACTGAAGTCCATTCAGATATTCAGTCATGCTAGATGCCTTGGAACTGGTTAAGGATCAAAAATTTGTCATAATTAACCCCTGACTGGGCAATTTGTACTCAAGAATGGAGGTTATTTTATACAAATGCATGTTCAGCTATTTCTTTACCTAGATAAAAAGGTAAAATTCTCCGAGGTTATAAACAATTTCCACTGTATATATTTTGATTGTGAAAAGAATTTATGAAAATGAGGATATATAATTTTATAGTGAGATCAAATGTATATTCAATGCATTTGGAGATTGTGATGCATTTAATGCATGAAAAATATATTTAATTTTCTTATTTTCCTTTTACCTTTCTATTATTTTTCCTTGTTAGTTCTTAATCTGCATCAATGCATCTGTCAACCTACATAGCAAAAGGTGTAATATTTAGGATTCTTTATCCTTGTCTGCATATCTCTTAAATATGTCCAGTTTTCTATTTTAATTAAAAATAAATTAAACAGATCTTTCTTAAAAATTAAGGATTCTGTAATTGAATACTGTCTGAAATAAAAAACATAAAAGTGAGAAAACAAAGCAGTAAGTGAGATTGCAATGTATTCAGAGAGAAAATGGAGACTGAAAAAAGTTGGTGGAAAGAAATGTGATTTAATATATAAGGATTATAAAATATTTTTTCATGTTTTATTTTTAATTATGTTTTAAAAATTATTTTAAAAATTAATAGACTCAAAAAAATTTTTAAGAAGTATTTCAGTAAAAATATACCTACATGCTTTTCTGAGTAATACCATTCAAGTCACTGAAACAAATTTAAAAAAACCTTTCTACAAATTTATACTGGTATGTATATAAATGCTAAACTCTGCACAACAACCTCATCTGTCTCAATGAGTCCTTTTCATTATCGTTCTTTCAAAAGATGGACTACATTACCTATTACCCAATCCATTTCTGACCTTTTCCTCTAAATGTTTCCATTTCCAATACAATATATTACCTCAACATACAGTTTAATTAGTTGCAATATCCATCATGGTCCAAGTTTAAGGTTCTTTGTGTAATGAAGCATTTTTTTCTCTTTTTATAATCAGAACACAGTTTCTATATTTATTAAAGCTATATATATTTTTTTCCTGATTTCCTTATTTGTGTGATTCTGAGATATTTCCATAACTTTTAAAAGCACATAGCATTTATTCAATTTGGTATAATTTGTTCCTGAAAAATATCTACTTGTAAAGATCAAGAAATCAAGACATTTTTCTGCAAGATGATGCAATAGGTAAAATTAAACTGCCAATGGAAACTTTGAATATATCTTCTTGTTAAAATGGGTAAAACAAGTGGCTTTTTTTCCTTCTCAGTGCTGCAAGTAAGATTTCTGTTTGTGGATGGGCATATAGTCAGCAATTGTTCCTATATGGCTTTGCTAAAGCTCTAATTTAGTAAATGTACTGAGATTGTCTGCTTTCTTCCTAGAAACCCATACTTTGCAGTGCTTTGTGGCTAAACTGGTGTTGATTGTATGATTTGTTTTGTATTTTTGATGCATTATTCTTGTACAACATGAAGTCTTACTTTTTCTCCCTTCCCAACCCAAAAGTAGGCAAGGGGTGAGAATTTTGGAAGGAATGCAACCTGAATGCAGTTGGCCATAACAGAACAAAGGGATATTCCTTAATATATGATATTGTGTTCTGGAATGAAAAATCAGAGGGAGAGGAGGAAGGATCAATACTTGTGACAATGGCATTTGCCTTCCCAAGCAACTGAAAAAATGGTGTCTGGTGCTCTACTGGCTCTGCAACATGCATTCACCTATTAACAGGAAGAATTTGTAGGCATAAAATATTTTGTTGTACTTTTATGACAGTTTACTCCTCTAAAAGACAGATCTATCAGAGCTATCATGAGTTTATCTTTTACTTTGTTGCCATGCCAATGAAATCACTCATTTTCTTAGACCAGGTCACCTATGGCTCCTCTGAAACTTCTCAGTAACACTCACTTATAATGGAGTGAGTGGAGAAAAAGAGATAAACTGTAGTGAGATGCCAGAAATAGATTTGAAGCCTGTGCTTCAGTAGGGCAGCAGAGAATATTTAAAGCTGTAGGTGTTCAGTGTCTCTTCACTACATGGCCTCCACACTGAAAAAAGAAAGGACCTACCCTGCCTGTCTATTTCATTATGGCCTGTTTATTAGCTGTGCTAATTAATTGTAAGAAACTAAGTATTTGGCATTAATAATCAAGGTTCTTAATTTCATTTTTTTCATATACTGTATTTTCATGGGTTTAAATACCAAGTGCTTTTCAGTTCTGCTGAGAAGGATGCATTTAGTCACGAGAGCTGGATGGAAAAATCTCTGTGGCTTTATAGTGCATCACACAGAAGCATAAATATCAGTTTACAAAAAAACATAAGGATGAAAACCTGTGTTGTTCTGAATTGGGAATGCATCAGAGTTCACTGCAAAGGTGGTTGTTGGTAGCAGCTCGATATTTGGCCCAAGTATCTTAATAAACCCAGATTAGATCCCTTCTGCTTCCTCTACTTTATTCTGTGAAGGAAAACAAAATCACATGTTAATTGGAAACATTAAAAGAGAAGTTATTTGGAGAAACTCGGTCCAATTAACTATCCTATTTTTAAGGCTAGGCAACCTGTAGCTAGATTTTCTTGTGCCACAAAAATCTGACACACCGAACTGTGGATCGCTTAAAAACCAGTCTTCAGACATATCCAAAATGACATTGTGCAGCTTTAAATAAAACTTAAAAGAGTTTACACATCTGATCTTTGGTGGGAGACAAGCCCACCTGGGCTTTAAGGTGCTGATTAACACAAAGAGTCCAGGAGTCTGGGGGCTTTATCCATAAATTAGAACATTTTAATTAATACCGCAATGAAATTCTGCCACATATGAGTATTTTCCATTCCAGATTATAGTTAACACACTGCTGAAAACTCAGGGGAAAAAAAGCAAAAAAGCCAAGCAAATAAATAAAAAAATCCAACCAAACCAAACAACTATACGAAATAAAGAATAAGTAGTTTAAAGAAAAAGCAAGTGATTCATAACAGTAAAATTGACAAAATGTAATCCCCATAATTTAAAGGAAATATGCCTATTTGGTAGCCTCCTGCGCAGATGAGTTTCTGTTTACTTTATTCACTTATGACATATCCTTTTGGTGCCAGTTTTTTAAGTCTATGGAAAAAATAACTTTACAGAACCAGTTCACAAGATGAAGAAACAGATGCCTATTCATCTTTATTTATTAATCAAATCTAGTAAACAAACACAATTGAAAAAACTTGGTAGAGGATGTGTCAGTCACCTTAGGAACCTCCTATTCTCATCTGAACAGAAAGCCAGTCTTGTCCATCTCAGCTTTTATACAGAAAGTAACTTAGAACCTCCAATGAAATGAAAGATCACTTAAAGCCAACAGTATTGTCATTCTGGTTGGCTATGGAATAAAGCATCCTTATGGTTTTCTTTGGCTTGATTTGTTTTTTTATGTTGTTGTTGTTTTGCTTTGGTTTTGGGTGTTTTTTTGTTTGTTTTGATGTTTTAATTTAAAGCAATTATATTTTCAATTGTCTCAGAGTAATTCTGATAATTAGTGAATTTAGGGCACTATTTTGGACATTTCCTTGGTGAAAAAAAGACCCAGATGTGCCAAGGCAGCAACTAGGTATCCTAAAATAGACATGTTCTAAATGCTATAGAACTAGTAAAATAAAGTAAAAACCCAAACCAAACAAAAAATAATTAAAAATAAAAAGAAAACCAGTACACTTGTCTGAATATTTATTATCTCTCTTTCCATGTACATAAAATATTCAAAATTCCCATGCAGTATGGCTTAGGATTGCAATTGAAGTTGTCACAATAGGATGAAAAATTTGAACTACATATGATCATAACATGCAAGTTCCTTCAATTTAGGAATGCTTATATTTATTTCACTGATGAATGTTGTTTCATTGGACAATCATATTCCTCTAATGTAGTAACTATTAGACAATAAAAATGGCAATACAGGTGACAGTGGAGTTTATGGTTTTTATTTCTTTTGTTTCATTTTTACTTGTTTAGTTGGTTTTCCTTGTGTTGATTGAAAATATTGTGGATTCAGCAATGTAAATTCTTCATATTATACATATTTGTCAAAACACCAAAAGCATTTCGCCCCTAGGCCTATTACTTTATCGATTGTTTAGTCTTGTTGCTTTAGGAATATTAAATGATGAAGATAATACCCATTTACATTTTTAAATGAGAAATCTTCCTCAAGAAAATTAAATAAATTAAAGTGAAGATTATTTTTTGTTGATGATATGCTGGATTAATTTATTTCTTTACTGATACATACCTTAACACAGAAATTGCCAGGACTGTAGGATGAGTCACAGAAATCACTTGATCAGATTTTTTTTCTTAATGGAAATAGTTATGTATTATCCAGAGTTCAGATTCTAGCCCTACAGGTTTATGCTTTGACTTCTTAGTGTTTGTGAACCTTCAAGATTTTTTGGATGGCTATGAATGAAGATAATGTTTCAGTTAAAGATGCACAATTTCTTTTGTATTCTTGAAAACATATGAATGGATCTTATTTTTTTTCCTTAGTTAGAAAGACTTCCATGTGGCAAATGTGTGTTCTACAGAGTATATGTCTTAATGGAGTCATTGAAACATTGTCAATCAGGTGTTTTTCCAAGGGCATCCATAGGAGGTGGCTGTGAAAAGCTGGTGGAAGGTTGGAGCACTCAGTTCCACATGTCAACATATTGAGGTGAGTTTAGCACATCTAGGTGTGTGCAGTGTTTAAAATGCACAGGGTTTAGGGAGACAAACACCTACATTTTTATACTGTGTCTGAATATGTTCTAAATACTTACACTGCTTTTATAGGCAGTGGATTTAAACGAGGCATTTAAAGGAATCTAGGGACTGCCTCAGCTAATGCAATTACTTGCCCACACATGAGAACCTAATCTCCCTAAGAAACCCAGGTCATGTATAAAGGGATTACAAATATCAAAGGCATGAGATATCTGAAACTTGCTCCACTAGGAGGCTGAGGCAAATATGGCAATACAAATAGCACTGAATGCCTATTTTCACACATCTGAATTTCTCAGTGAAGGGGTTCAGTGTCTCAAGCACTGGGTACATCTAAGTTTGGCCTCTAGCTATCAATCCACAAAACAGTGATCTCCTGTTTATATTTTGTCATACCAGCCAGCAGACAACTTAGGGTAGTTCAAATGGCACTACACTCCTGTGTACACAATAATGGTACTTTCCACTAGTTGTCAATTTAAGGACAGCAAAGTTGCTTTGTGGGCTGCTTCAATGTCATCCACTCAATCATTAGTGAGTATAATAGAAGATTATATACCCATCTTATTTTCAGGCACATATGTTATAGATGGCTAGTTGATTATCTGAATACACAGTTGAATCTTGCCAGAAGTCTCTTAGAAGAGATTACCATGTTAGTGCTTGCAGAGGCTATTGGCAGCTCTGAGGACTACAGGATACCCGGAGAATCACAGAATCAGAATCACAGAATAATTGAGGTTATGAAGGGACCTCTGCAGATCATTTAGTCCAACCCCCCATACAGATCCTCATAAAAAGAAAAGGTTCACAGTATTCATTAATCTAAGGACTTTTCTCAAACACAAAATACCTTAGAAACAGAGTGATACAACAATAGATTTACTCAGAATCTTGGTTTGTTTGAAAAGCCCGTATATGTCCATGCTACTGAATTAAATTCTGTTTTTGCTGTTTAACAGTGCATATGTTTGTACACCAGCACATGAACTCTTAATATGATCTTACTGTGTCTCACGTGGAATTTTCAATAGGCTTATTGCTTGGATCATTAAAAAAGTTTTTCTATTCTATATAGTGTGTTGGAAAGGGATTAGGATAGGAAGCATTAGGATCTTGAATGGATAAATTAGATTTAGTATGATTGTCATTTGGAGTGTCCCATAAGCACAATACTTCCCTCACAGACCTTATGAAAAATAAACTATGTATCCAGCGAAACACAGAATTCTTTTGCACATAGGAAAAAGGGAAAAAAAAGAATTTTAATTAATTATTCTCTATAATCCATAGGGAAAAACCACCTATATTTATGAGAAAGTTTTGTAGCATTTTTCTACTTCCCTGGTGGATTTCAAAATTATGTAGTCAGTATGTTTACTGAAAAACAGCTATGCAAGACAATTATATTTAAATGTTTTCAAAAATACTGATTTATTCTTTTGTATCAAGAGCTTAACTATTTTTTTCTACGACATATTTGTCTTTTCAAGTAGCAGTGACATCAACATAATCTGCATCATGCTATTGCTCCTGTTCTTGAAAATCTGAGTTTCTCTCTTTCTGAGTTATACTAATTCAATGTGTGGCATAGTCTGACATAAGCCTGTAATTGGAACATTGCAAAGTTCTTTTTATATGCAGTCTCAGCACCAAAAGCATGGGCAAATTCATCCATGGCAAATTCATCACTGGCAGCAATTTAAGAAAAAAACATAATATGTGAAGCTGAATTATGTGTTTCTCATTTAATACTGGGAAATGGTTAAAGGAAAATTTTTAATTATATGTACAAAAAAAATCAGCTGTGTAGATATTTTCAAGTAGCTTGCAGTACCTGAAGTATTGACATTACAAGTTAGG
Organism: Arremon aurantiirostris; assembly: GCA_035583995.1. Lineage (NCBI taxonomy): Eukaryota > Metazoa > Chordata > Aves > Passeriformes > Passerellidae > Arremon > Arremon aurantiirostris. Next base: position 71,392,677 of record JAXCLO010000170.1, on the reverse strand, counting down.
AGGCTACAGAAAAACCTCTCATTTTCAAACTTCAATCTTTCAATATTTGTATACAAGTGTAATACTTGGATTTTTTAAAAGTGAAAATTTATTGAATTATGTGTTATCCTGTAAAGGTTTTAATAGCTTTCATAGTGTCAGCAGTTGCCTTAAAATCAATAAAATATCTTTTATGGAGTTTAATTGGGTAAATGCAGTACCTCTCAAATAGAACAACATTTGAGGATGCACTGTTCACCCCTTTTCTTAAAAGCAGGAAGAAATCCTGTGTTTTGGAAATTCATGTACTTGAACAAATGTTTTTTAGTAAATCTTTGCATCTAGAGTTTCTTGTCATTATAGATTTCTTTTTTTTTTCTTTTTAACAATGAACCGTCATAAAATTATTTTTAACAATCTACTTTTAAGTTATGTTTCTAAAGGTCACAGATGAAAACAAAATGCATTAAAGAGACTCTAGTTCATCTCTATTAAGATATTCTTAATATCCATGACCCTCTTATTAGTGCCTTTGACATTCAGACCCCACAGGAAAGAAGAAGTGGGAAAAATGCATCTATTGCTGTAAATCAATTCTTTTCTCTACCAGAAATACTTCATAAAAGATTACACCATGCTGTTAGATTGCACAGGAACTGATCCATACAGTGAAGTGCCAGGAACTCTCAAACACACAGGCTTGGTGTGCAGCTTGGAGTGCCAGCAAAATGTCACATCTCAAGTTGGTGTCAGGAAACTGTCTGAACAGAGTCCTAAAGACAAGAATATTTTCGCTTTAAACGAGAAAAACTTAGTCTGTCGACTCACCAACAAATGTGAGTGAAGAGACTTTCCCTCAAAATAATCTGGAATGAATAGATTTCTCCCTCCCCTCTTCCCTCTTGTAAAGCTGAATCTTAGGAGCAACAAAAGAGTTATGACACAGCACAATAAAATGAACAAAACTGTTCTGATGAACCAATTAAAAATTGAAAGGTTTCTGAGAGAACTAAACTGAATGCAATTTAAGGTGTCAGAGAAAGCTTTATAGTGATTTCTAGAAATAAACTGCTGCATGACTTGAAGAGAGCTTGAGTCAGAGCTCTGCAATTGGCTACCTTAGAGTCTTCTAAAATAAGAGAAATGAGGAAATGTAATCCTATTCTCAAAAGAGATAGTCAAATAGTGCCTTGGTGAGCAGACAAATAAAAAGAATATGAATCATATATGTACAACTCATCCACAAAGTTTTAACCTCCATATTGAATTTTGGAAGGGGAGGTTATAATTTCATTTTGATGAGTTTACTGCATAGATGCATACCTCTTTTCCAATTTTTTTTGTCTAGAAATCAAATCTTTCCAATCTGGAAAAAGCATTTACATGAGTTTTTTTTCCCACCTATCCATGTGTCTTCTCAGTATGATTCACTGAAATTAGGTATACAGCAAGGATATTGAGTAGCTAAATTGTAGGATGTTTTTTAAGTAGAAGGAATTTTTTAATCTGTGTATGAAATGTTTATAAATTCTGAAAAAGTTGTTGTGTTCTGATTAACTGAAGCCTCTCATCTGGAATAGTTAAATACTGGCTGTCATTTTAGTTTATGTGGTTCAGGTACCCAGTAGATTCAGAAATCAGATTTTAAAGAGATTACTACAAAAGAAATGAAGAGTTCAGTTTTCCACAAATGTCTTCAGTGAGCTGAAGTGGGACAATAGGACATGAAAATTGATTGTCTACTTACCTGCTGTCAAACTTTTCTTTGTCACATAGTAATACTAATATTCGATTATAGCTAAGTTTCAAAGGATTTCATGACCCTGGAATTGCCAAGTTCTCCCAGTTCCTCTTGCTTACCACATGCAACTCCAGATAACTTTAATCTCAGAGACTTTTAACAGCACTTAAACCTCCGCTAAGCAAGGATTTCTCACTGTAGTTCAACAAAAAATTTTTTCTGGCATAAAAATATAGGGAATGGGATCTAAGATGTAGATCTGGAATCACAGATTTTCCATGTACGCATTCATTCCTTTACAGAAATAAGCAAGACTCCCAAGTCCTATATAACCTCCAATAAATTTAGGAACTTCATTCAGAAGCTGCTTGACTGACATTTAGGAAGGTGTGAAAGTACAGAAGTCACATCTTTGTTATCAGAATGAGTGTAAGTGTTAGGGTCACTGAAGTAGTCAAAGAAAAGACTGGTTTACGTTCCTTTTACATCCAGGTTAAAGCATGGATTTATTTTGGTGATCTTTCTGTAGTCCTCAGTGGAAAGCTCTCTAGTTCATACCCCACCATGCAGCTCAACACAAATCTGACTGCCTTGGCACTGTGAAAAGGGAACACAAGCAGTGTGAGAGCAGCTGAGGTGCTGTAAGTCAGCAGTGGAGTGCCTTTTGCAGAGATGTGTGGAGATGCTAATGCACAGAGCCTTTCAGCACTCTGCCTTGAACCAGCCTGCACTGTAAACCTCTCATTTCCTTGAACAATAAAACACCCCAAACTTACAAAGAAATACAAATGCAATAAAAACTATTGTCCCTGTTCTAAATGCTGTTTATACCTTATGAATGTACATGTGCTTTTTGTAGGACACTTTTAAACCAGGGACCTGATGAGACTAGAGTAAAGGATAACTAGAATATATAAAAGGCCTTTTTGAAATTAAAAAAAAAAAAAAAAGACAGACTTAAATATGAACATAAACCATTTCCTAAGGTTTCTGTAATATAGTGTACTGGTTCTGAAAATCTTTGTAGTCCCCTTGAGCATCTCCATTATAAAGTAATGGGTAAATTTACTTTACCACTCCCAAGGGCATGTTTTCTTTAGATTATCTGCTAATAAAAAAAAAAAAAATCAGAATAGTACATAAAAGAGAAGAAAAATATTTTATATAAACACAAAATCAGTAAGATTTCAGAACTGGATAGATTAATGACCTGTATAGTCATATCATAATTTTTTTTTCTCTGAGGTTTTTCACAGAGAGCATATTTTTTTTAAAAATCCCCTACATTTACTATTTTCATATTTAGCAATTTATATTTTTTTCTTACACGTTTTGGCCTTTTTTATTTATAAAATACATCTATTATTCTGAGCACTGTATGCATTAAAATATTTATAAGATCACAAAAAAACATTAATATTGTTTTGAAACAATAATATTGAAAATGTTAAACCATCCATAATGCATTTTCTTAAGACTAAGTTACTTTAACTTTCTTCTTGCTACTGTTTTATAATTTGGACTCTATAAAAACTATTTATTCATATTTGGGATCCATTATGGTTCTAATACATTCTGGGCATAAGTTTAGGAAAATCAATAAACCATCTCGGCATTGGAATATGAAATATCAATATGGCACTGGTTTTCTAATATGTCTAATAAGACACATTAGTATTCTTCTTCTGCATATAGCTTATAAAATCTTAAAATTCATATCATTTTATTATTCACATCCAGACTCTCAAAATGGGCTTGATAGATAAGGCTTAGCAAGACAAAAGAGGAGATTTGTTTTTGAAAAGATTAAGTTAAACGTGCTGGAAGCAGTAGTGAAATCTCAGGAGGAGAAATAAAAAGCAAGCAGGCGATCTGTGCTCCTCTCATCTCCCTGCGATTCCTAGAGGTTACATATAAGAAGATTATGAAACAACACACAGACACAATTGAAAAGCTTCCTAATGAAAACAAATTTGCCATGTTTGATGGCTTATATACATCATCATTTTTTGACAGCAACATAATGTGGAAAGACAATTTAAAGAAATAAGAAGATTTCACTTTCTAAGTAAATTGTTTGGGATAGTTGTCTTACAAAGAAAGAAGAATTGAAATGACATTGGAATAACCCAATTCCAACACTCCTAAGAAGCAGAAAGGCATTGATGGAAGTTATGCTGTTCTTTTGATGGTTATTTAATTTTCTTTGGGAAATTTCAGAAAAAAAAGTCATTTCAGTGGATTGGTCAATATATGATATCTATGGGCACTGTCACGACACCCTTATTTAAGCAAAACTGATTAACACATACATCAGAAATTTGAGGCAGAAAGCTGGAGAAATCATTTCCAATCTATCCCTATGCCAAAGAAGCCTTAACTGGCTTAAGTTGCAGAAAATTATTCATACTGTGTTGAACTTCCTAATGTATAGCTTTGTAGCAGTACTACTTCTCAAAAATACATTACAGATTCTCTCTTTAAAAGTACTAATATATATTAGATACTTGTTTCTGCACTCTGTAATCTTATGATTGACTATTCATATATTCTCTACCCCTTAAAGCAAATGTTTTTCCCTGAGCTTGTAATCCCTTCCTTCCATTTTACTAGTCATAACCTTCTGGTTAAATTTGATTTCCTTGTGTTATTCTGAATACATTCATAAACTAGATAAGAGCGAGTCACTTGCTTTATTTATTGAAACACCTTTCACACCATTTTAGGATAAAATTAGCACACCTTTCACAAATTTTCACTGAAGTTCCACAAAATTTCTACTGGTGTCCTGCTGTTTCTCCAGGTACAAACATTGAAAGATTACTACTCTAAGTAACACTGAAAGATTACTACTCTAAGTAACATTGTACCAGAATTGTTCCTTTGCATCTAGAAAAAGAATGAAATCTAATAATTAAGAGAGCAGAAGCAACACCTATATCTGACACACATGTCAGTGTGGTTCCGCTATAAGGTTGTGGGATTATTTCTTCTTTAATCCAATTAAAAGTATTCGAAGGGGCAGGGGGGAAATGAATACAGGACTGACTGGGGAAAAGCAAAGCATTCTGAAGCAATTTTGAAGTTCATTTAACTTGGACTGAATTAATGAAAAATTTCTGTTGAATAAGAATAACATATGTAATATTTGTGCATAAATAATCTAGGTTGAACATCTACTTTTTGTCCCACTCTGTTTTGGAGAAATAAAGGGTGCACTGTTGACTTGACAGAAGTAATTTCTTTTATTGGGTCTGGTTTTTCAGGCATGAAGCAGGAATTTCAGCAGAATCTATGCCAACGATGAGAGATAGTAAAAAGTATTCTCTTTTCTACCTCATTGCAAAGGCAGGTAGAGGTGGCTGCCAAACAGCCTGTTTTTAAGGAGCAACAGGAATGCTTGGTCAGAGAGACAAGCAGCTGAAGGGTCATAACAGCTGAGATTAACTTTGGTTCATAATCTAGTGCTCACAAGCATGACAGAGTTTTAAGAAATGTCATACCCTGCTGCATAGCATGGGGCAGGATGTGCTTGTAGCAAGTGAGGTTCGCTGCTCTCTGCTCTGACTCCACAGAAAGTGGAAATGAAGTAACAATGCCCTGCAAATGAAACAAATTCTTAACCCTAATTGCAGAAGTCCAGCCATTACCATTGCTAGGAAGAGCATTAGCTCAGGAATTTCTACTCTTGACCAAAGTCTACCTCCTGTCACAAGACAATGTTTCTCACAGCCAATTTGCAATTGATGAAGACTACAAAAGCTGATTTGATGAGACTTGAACCTCTAGAGTTGAGAGATGGAGACTTTCACAGTAAAAGACAATAAGAACAACTGTGAAAAAGAGGGTTTCAGGTGAAATTAAGGAATAATCTTTTCCTCATGAGGAGTGACTAATGGGTTTCCAAAAGAGCCTGCACTGTTTCTGTCTTTGTTGATTAGCAAGGTTTGACTAGACACAACTCTAATCAGTCTGGTTCGCTCTCAGAATTGACCCTAATTTCAACAGGGATCTGGAATAGAAATATCCTGAGGTCCCTTCCTCTCTAAATTCTCTTAGGTCTTTTTTATGTCCCAGTCTGTTTCCTCTTCTACATTAACAGTTGAATTTTGACTAATTCTTCAAATTATTCAAAAAGAATATTAGCATTAGCAATTATTTTATATAAAACACCATCTTTTAAATTTGTGTCACCTTTTATTCCCTTTATTTCCTTCTAAATGTTAACAATAGTCTTAAGCATGTACATAAGTTTAATTAATATGCTGCTTCTGTTTTCTTTCAGATAATGAATGAAGATGTTAAAAACTGACTAAACACATTGCTTTGCTTATGTTCAACAGAAGTCATGAAAAATTACCTCTATTGTAAGACTAACTCGGTGTGCTAATTCCTTACAATAATTGGCACCAAAGTTGCTATAACTCATTATTAGTTGAATATCAATTAGCTTGACTATGACTGAGAAATTTATATTAATGTTAACCTAATGCTTAATTTACATTTCCAGCTGGTTTTAATTATTTGAAAAATCACCAAAAAAATTAGAACCTGCAATCAGTGAGGTTTCACCTTTACACAGGATTTTCTGGGAATTTAATAAACAAAGCAGATATAAATATGAGGAATTATTCCTCGGGCTTTGCTTTTGTAATTACCTTCCAACTGCTTAAATTACAGAAGTTGAAGGATGTATACATGTTTATTAAGCTACAAGAAAATAAAAAAATTCCCCAAAACCTCAGACCACAAAAAGAAAAACTACCAAAATCCAACCAAACCTAAACAAACAAACAATACCACAAACAAGCAAACTAATAATAATAATAATAATAATAATAATAATCCCAAACTCAAAACCACAGTTTCTTTCCTCTTTGACAAACATTTTGCCTGACAGGAATTTTGGAAGACACAACACAAGAGAAACCTATTCTAGACTCCCCCCTTCCTGAAAAACTCATTATCTTTGCTCTATTTCAACCAAATTTTATAGCAGTGTAGTATGTACAGGTCAAGTCAAACAATGTTCTGGGAATCTTGCATTTCTTCTTATCTTGTCCAAACTTTTGGTTCCTTTTTCTCCTGAGGAGTTTTTCATTTTTAGTTTTTAGGAATGTCTCATTTCCAACCCCGATAAGCAAAGGTTTGTAATATGCCTTAGAGTTAGAAGCCTCTTCAGTTTTTATCAGAAAAGGTTTTTGCTATTTATGGAATGCTTTTCTCTCTGTATCTTTATTCTGTTGAACACACTGGGTTTTTTTCTGATAACAGATGACAAAGATTAGAATATATAGAGAACTAACATAAATGACCTAACATTCTAAAGAAAAAAATATGCAACAGTTTCTACCAAAGTACAGGACTATTTCTGTGTCATGTCTAAGAAAAAAATCCTAGAAAATCATACCTTGTGTAGCACGCTTGTATCCAACTCTGAGAAAGCAAATACCAGCTGAGACCCTGAAGAAATTTCTCCAGTTTTCTGCAGCAGGGAAATGATTTTTTTTTCTCCTTTTTGATGTCTGCAGTTAGTGCCTTTTAACTTGAAAAGCCCGCAGAGACAAAATATTGACAGTAAACTTAGAGCTACCTTGCTTGCATTAGACTAATTGACATGGCAAACTGCTTATTGAAACAATGGACAACTGAACAGTACCTGAATGTCATGTCTGGCCTGCTGTACTGTAAGGGAGAGATTTGTCTTCTCTTGTCTAGCAGCCTGGTGAGAGGACATAACAACAGAGATCTGGAAGTTTAAAAATTAAGCATTTCTTTGTATGTAAAGCTTGTTAAGAGTAATCAATATTAATCTGAAAACAACTTGAATAATGTAATATTGAAAGAATAACCACTGTAATTTTGAGACATATATAAAGCTAGATAAGAATTACTAAAAGTGTCTTTCTTTTTTTTATAACATATTTTACAAAGAGTGAATCAATATTCTAATTTATTAGACAATAGCTGGAAGATTTCCTTTTTTCTTTTTTTTAATAAGAAAGAGAACCATTTCAAAAATTCTTAATGGGTTTTTAAATCAAAATCAACATCAAAAGTAGAATGTGTTATCATCTAAATCCTCTCAGTTGACAGGTTTGAGTTTACTCTGGGATGAAAACACTTTCTACGTGGGGTTGTAACTCTGTAACCACAGCAGTTGTGCTGGACAGTGCCTTGTTACATTTAGAGCTGAACACCATGCTGGGCACAATGACAGTCCTTTTATTTTCTTCTTTCAACACCTTTCTGGAATGGGTAAATTAATATTTTTACAGCATGTCTGCAGAAAGTGAGGAAATAATTACATAAGTTTCCATACTCTCCCTATTAAGCCCGTAAAACCCATTTCTTTACACCTATCATCTTCTAAAACTGATAATTACGAATGCAGTTTTCTAATTGCTCTGCTTTTCTCTAAATCTCTAAATCCAATTAGAGCTAAAAAGACTTGCACACATCATGTCACACTGCAACCACTAAGAGGATGGACTATTTATATATTCCTTATCTGGAGGATAAGAATAGTCCTTTTCCCCAGCCAGTTTATCTGGTGCATTAACAATATAGATTATAATCACAGATGCCATTAAATAAATTTCACATTTAATACTGCAAATACAATGTTTTTGAGATACTTCACCAGTCATTAAATATGACACCAATTAACTCTGATGGAAAAGATGTTTGGAATTCCATCTGTTTTGAGTCCTTTACTCTCTTTCACTGGTGGGATTTACTCTGTGTTATGCAACTAAATCTTAACCAATCTTTTCTGATTTAGTGCTGTATTGTGGTTTTCATTATATTTCTTCCCTTACACAGGAAGTAGCTCTAGTGAGAAACATGTCCCAGATCATATCTTCCCATCTTTATACTTCTAACACTAAAAGTTGATATGAATTTAATTCAGATACATTTTAACATTTCAAATTTTTAGTCACTGTAACACTGTAAGATCAAATGTCAATGTTTCTGTGCATTTCCTAAGATGTTGGGCGATAATTAGAAATACTTTGAGGAGTCAGTTAAAAGTCTTCCTTAAAAACAGATATAGCCAATGTGGAAAGAAAAGTTACTGTAAATGTATTGCATTTAATATTTACTTGAGATTTTTTATGTGTGATACAATATTATAAAGACATTAAATTTTTAAATTGATAAAAAAAATCAAATCTTCTAAAAAACCGTACAATTTTTCATAGCTAACATAGTAAGAAGGTAAAAATAATGCTGTATTATATTGAATAAAAGAATAACTTGTATTTGCCCAATTATTGTCATCAGGAAATTTTAAGTTTGAGAAAATATATAAAACAGATGTTTAAATCTGTGCAATCAGTGAACTGGACCATGGACAAGCTCTCTTCTCCTCTGTGTGAGTACAAACCTGGATAAGCCCCTTAGCTAGTAAGTGCTATTTGTGATATACAGCTGTGACATTGAAAGGAAGGTAGGATCTATACATTTTAAATATTTGTACTGAAAACACATTAGTAAGAGCCATCTGGATTTAGGACATAAAGAAATTAGAAGTTGGAAGCAAAACATGCAACAGTCCAGTATTCATACCTTGCCTAGAGTTAGTGGTTTGGGGTTTTTTTTTCCTTTCTTTTACTTAGGTTTTTTTTGGGGTTTTTTACCTTTTTTTCTTTTTTCTTTTTTTTTTTTTGGAAAAGGAAAATCAATAATACCTCCCAGGTCTCTGAAGCACTTTAACAGCTGGAGACTGAGAGTTTCAAGAAAGGGGGGAAAAAGCCTCAAAGAGGTAGAATGCCTTGAAGTATAATTGAAGTTTTGCTCATTAAGGGCAAACCTGTGAAGATTTGACATTTCATCAAGTTTTAGCCAGAGTTCCTAAGGAAATAGGTTTGAAAAAGTTGTACAGAGAACAGAGCTTTCTTTTGCAGTGTTACCTTTTGACACAAACCTTAGTCAGTTGCTCCAATTTCAATAAGTCAATACTGCAATTTAGAGCTTTTCAGCCAACCTGTTGACCAAGAAGAGCATAAGTTAAAGGAAGTTGCACTGTCATACTCATAAACAGATTCTAGACACTGTCATTGTTCTAAGCACTTTGCTGATTTTCCACTCCAGCCAGGCTCGTACTCTTTGGCCCAGGTCTGCTAAGGACCAAAACCTGAGTAAAACTACTCCAAAATTGACTGAGTCTAAAAGAGGGCAAACACTTGAGAGCAAATAATGTAAAGGCCATTGAGAAACATTACTTTTTCTGTGTTTATATGCACTGAATTTCAGTAAAGTCAGCAAAACCATCTCATTTCAAATGTATCAGATCATAACTGTCTGTGAAAATTTATACTAAATCATCAACCCAAGGTATATAGATACAGTTCTCTTTCCCACCCCATTGTAATGTCTCTGACACAGCAACATAATTGTTTATCCACTGGATTTTGTCTGTATCCCTTTTGTGGACAGCAGCCCACCTTTGCAACATTTCTCCACTGGCTGTTTTCTCATAGGCTGTTATAATTCCCATTGTCTCCCCTTTCTTCTGCATGTCCTCATTTCCAAGTTTTAGTAGTTACAGGATGGTGATTATGAGTCCTTGAATATTTGTCTACAGTTTTTATACAATTACCAACATTTGTGCTATTAAGTTTGCTTGGATTTACTGCTGGTTAAAGATATCTCACATAATGAGTCACTAAGAGCAAGATCCTATATACCCACAGCTCCCAAGAAGATTTGCATCTTGTATGATTTTTCTAAATATCCAAAGAGTGTCAGATGTGGTGAGTGTTAAGGAAACTTCCATGTCTGACCATCCAGGAGCCACTCTGGCAGTCACATTCACATCACCTGAGCTGGGACAGAAACCCCCCTGCAGCCACATCCCCTACACTCACACAGTCAGATTTCTTCACCATCTCGACCCCAGCTTTCCCACAGCAGTCTCAGACATCCAGATCCTTAAAATATTGCAATCATGGTGAAATAATTTAATAAAAGAACAACAGCTCAAGAAGGTGCCTGCAAGGAGGGACCCAGAATAAAGGAACCCCTGGGTTTTTATGCCCTAACAATCTAAGCACAGGAAAGTTCCCTACCTCTTGCCTGGGGCTCCTATCCAGCCAGATCTCAACTTTCAGTTTGCACATGGAGCTTCCTGCTCTGAATGTGTTCCTCAACTGTGAGTATAAAGAGTCGTTATGACAAATCACTACCATGTGTAATATTCTGGTAATTGAAAAACCTTCAAAAACCTGAGAAAATAAATTCCATCTTTATTGAGCTACAATAGCCTCAGGTTGGTGATTTACAAATAAAATCTTCATCAACAGTAACAAAACTTTACCAAGTCCCTTGATACAGTTTTAGCATTTTGAGAAGCAGGTTCACTTGCAGGATGTGAATTTATTAAATTGAGATCTAAGCTATTTTGGAACAAGAAAGAAAGCCAACTATCCAGCCTGTTCTAAAATATCTACAGTGATCAAGGGTCTTTATTTTTGCCATTTAGTCAATGATTACCTTTCAGATCATTTCTGGAGACTTTCATACTATCAGGCAGTGAAATAGCTATTTTCAAAACCTCATGGGGAATAACACTGATAAGTTTCACTCATCCAAAGAGAGATGATTCTGTGTAATATTTTTGAATTTGATGTTTGTGCAATAGATTAAAGAAGAATCCAGACATTTAAACTCTAATCTGAATCTTTTGGTCCTGGAATCTAATGTGAAGTATTTAGAGATGAGTTCATGTTTCCTGTGGAAGATGTTATTTTGTTGAAAAAGACATAGTGGAGTCTATAATCTCTGTCAGGTTTTGAATATCCCAGTGCTAAGACAAAGACTTGCAATGTTTCTGTGTTCACTATAACCTTACTGTATAGATCAACATAACTAGAACAAAAAATCTCTCAAAGATATCCCATAAATTGCATGTTAAAAGTCTGACATAGGAAAACTCTTTCATATATTCAAGTGGTCTGCAAAAACACATCAAATCTAGAGATAGGCATTCCCTATGTGTTCAAAATATATTAGAAATAGCATAAAGTCTCTGATGATACGCCTAACCAGCTGTGTGCTCGGACCTTCCAAAGCATTCAAGAAAGCCCTAGGACAATTTCTAAATCAATACTTTCCCCTGAAAGAGGCAAACCTAATTCAAACATTGTGTAACTTTTAGATATCTTTTCATCTAAGATCAAGAGTACCAATTAGATGTATCCCAGATAGTTCTTTTCATGGTCTAGCAAAACATCTGAGAATCCCACTTTCCTGCACTGGGCACTTTTACTCCATATGCAGGGGTATGATATTGAAATGACTGCTGTCATAAAGCAAGAAGATTGAAAACCACCAGGTTTTGGGCAGTCATATTAGGAATGTACTATTTTGATTTGGACCAGCCTTAATTTTTTATCTGTTCTTTGCTACTGTAATACTATTTCTTTATCATTTTATTTCATCTTCCTCATTATTACTTTTTGTATTCCAAAGGCACTTCTTTCTAGTGACTTTTGCAGACCATTATGTGTTTACACGGAAATGTTTCAGTGGTGAGAGGTCTACAGGCCTAGATTCCATAGAAATAAAACCCGTCTGTGCAGCAGCAGTTCCAGCTGGAGAAGAGAGGATCAGAATATGTGAGAGAAATAGCTCTGCAGACAGCAAGGTCAGCGAAGACAGAGGCACAGGAGGTGATCCAGGTGCTGGAGCAGAGACTGCCCTGCAGCCTGTGGTGGAGACCACGATGAGATCAGTAACGCCCCTGCAGCCCATGGAGGTCCAGGGGAGCAGAGATCCACCTCCAGCCTGTGGAGGACCCCACACCAGAACAAGCAGATGCTCAAAGAGGACTGTGATCCTATGGGAAGTCTGTGCTGGAGCAATCTTCTGGCTTGACCTGTGGAAGGAGTGGGTCGCCTAATGCTCTTCTAAGACTAACACTCTCATAATATTACAGATTGTCTAGAATGCTGGAAAGACTTAAAAAATACTTTCTTACCAAAGCCAGAGAATATTAAACATCTTGCTCATAACTCTCCATATTGAATTATAGTATTATCTTCAAGAAGTTTCACAGAACATTAGCAAACTTTTGATAGAATTTGATAAAATAATTTTCTGGTTTTATTTGACTAATTTCTGTTTTCTGGGATACAAATACAGAGTACTCATTATAGACCATAGCAAGTCTTGTGTCCAGGAACTGTCTTTAAAAAGCATAGAAACTCAAAAATTTTAAAGTATTTTCCTACAGACCTCTAGAATTTTGTGTATTCTGTGAGTGCCAGCTGAGTCATTTAATCAGCTATCCCAGCCATAGATTTGGGTCACTTAAAGCTTTTAATATCAGAACATAATATCCTCAGTCCTGCAATCTTAAGTTCATGCTTAGACCCTTACAGTGTGCAACCTAATAGTTTCTTCTAGCCTCCAGATCTAACTCTTTGCATTTTTCTGTATAGCTAAACCTGGGAAGAAATAGAACCACATACAGAACAAGGTGGAAAAAGATGACAAAATAACCAATGTTGTCATTTAATATGTTTCAGAGTATCACTAGTCTCTGCCTACAAGTTTGAGAAAAAGTGTCATCAACAGTTTGACATCTGCAAAATGTTTAAAGGATATAAAATAAACAAATTTTCAACAGAGGAATATCATTCCTTAGCACCCTTCACTTACATTCATATATTTTTTTAATAATAAGAGTAGATATGATGCAGATACATTTTAAGGGGCACTAAATGTCAGTTAGAAATAAACTCTTTAACTTCGTAGCATTCCTGAAGTAGACGATAAAATTTTTTTACAACTTTTGGGTGTTTTATGTATATACATATATGTATATATATGTATATATATATATATACACACTTCTTTTTTCCCAGAGAAAATATTGTATTTACACAATTTGTTCCATCAAAACAAAAGGTTGTTTCATTAGTTTTCCAGTAACTATTGAATCCAGAACTTACTGAGATCCAGAGATGAATGGGATAAATATTTACCTTGCAAATGACCACATTGCAAATCTGCGACGTATATATAAACCCAACTACCTTATACTAGCCCCTTAAATCTCAAGTATTAAATTTTAATTGATTTACAGTTGATTTACAAAGGAGAATAAATAGTTGCAAAGAGTAAATATTGATTAGACATTGGAGGCGGCACTGAAAAATGAAGTTCTTCCAGCAAGTTGTAACTCCTGAAAACATATCTGGCTTCATTTGTTTGCTATATGCAGCTCTATATGCAGATTTTGCTTTTGTGTGTGTGTGTGTCTGTGTGTGTTGGCACTCACTTTGCTGAGACCTGGAGCTGGGAGGGCACCTGATATCACCTGTTTCTGTGCACGTGGGCGAAAGGGAATTAAGCTGCCTGTTAGAGAGGGAGCATCTGGCATCTGGCATCATCTGCAAAGGGGCGAGCTCAAGCTGTTGAAACCATCTGTGGAGAGGAGAGAGATGCACAGAGAGAGATGCAAGATTCAGAGATGAGCATAAAGTACCAAAACTGAAAAGCTGTGTTCTTAAGTAGAAAACCTGCTCCAAATAAGTTCTTAATGATTGATAATTTTTGGATGCTGATAGAAAGAGAGGGTAAAGTTTCCCCAGTGACAGAGCCATCCATTTCTGCAGGACATCAGACATGAGGACTCTAGACAAATCCTCTGTATGGGGAACATTTGAAGTCCACAGAGGTCCATGAGTTGCAATAAGAAAAAGTCTTCTGACTTTTATTTTTGAGGTGAAAATGCAGACATGCCAATCATCAACATCCACTTCCAAATCCCATTCAGACCTCCCAATCTCTGCTATTGAAATTGGTGCAGCTGAGTTCTTTATGTATATCTGTAAGCAAGGAAATTTTGCCTCCTCTTTCTCAGTCATATTTAAAGTTGTCTTTCTTCAACAATTCTAATTTCTAGGTGGGTTTACACAATGAGCACTGTCGTGTTCATTGCTTCAAAAGAGCTAACACTAATCCTCCTTATTGGAGCTCTAATTTTAAGCAAGATCCTGTCACTTTTAAAACCTCCAAGGACTATAACCACCTCATCTGCAGTTGTGTGTATACATTAAAGGTGAAGATTTCCACTGCCATGCTGGTTGGAATCCTGGCTTCTGATTGCCTGTTTATTGCATTTTTCACACAAACAATGTCATTTTTTTCTGTTCCCACTTCTGTGTGGAAACAACTTTCAAAAATCCTCACTTCTACTTTAAATCCTTCCTTCGAGCTTGTCTTTGTGGCAATGATAGAAACCACTTGTCAGTGATTAGCCAGCTGGTATGACCACTGCATATTGCACTGGTTACAGCTGTCTTACTGCTGTTTCTCTGTTTCCTCTCCATCTGTCTTATCCACCTGCTGTCTCTCATTTCAAACTTAAATTTAAGCTCCCTGGACAAACACTCTCAATTTGTGATGCTTCTACAGTGCCTATCACAGTGTGTCCTTAGCTATAGAGTCTCCTTCCATAAAAACTAATATGCAATAAGCTCTCTGAGAAAAAGGGATGGTGCAGGTTCTGCATCTCAGGGTGAATTTACACCATCTGTTCACTGATACAGAAACCTGAGCAAGTTTAAACTCTGCTAGTTGTCTTGGCAAATTATCTGGGAAGTAAGATGAAATAGCATATTTTAGTTCCAGACTGTTGTGACTGGACCCTAGCAAAGCCTGAATGGGGGTATCTATGCAGCAGTGGAAAAGATAAATTTGGGAATATACCTGTTGAAGGAAGGAGAAAATCTATACCATAAGTATTGTGGCACACACACACTTGTATAAGATGCATGACATTGTGCACCATATTGTACACAGCACCGAGGTGAATACACCCTATTTTCACTGTAATGCCATCTGCTTTTCACCTGGCCGTAGAATAGGCTGAATAATAGTCAGAATATCTCAAAGAATAGAAAGTGAAAACTGTGAAGTTGTTTTAGTTTCACCGCTCCAAACTTTTCTTCTGATATTCGGCGGCAGTGTCCAATTTTAGAGGTACTTAAGGGGTTTAATTCAATTACAGATGGTTTTTAAACTATATTACTATTATTATTGTTATGCATACTAATCCTACTAATGTTATGGGGATATCTTTCTTTCCAAGGAGGCTTTCCTAATTATAACCAGGTCTAATTCAAATTCTATGCAACACCATATAAAAATCCTAATTCAAAAACAATTCAATAATTTCCATTTATTGTAGAATCATATAAACCAATATGTATGGTTGCGAAGGCACATCTTTGACAAAATCCTGTGTGATATTGGGAAAAAATAGCTGTATAAGATTAAATTTACTATTGCCTAAAGGCAAATTTGTTTGCTTAAGTTTAGAGAAATTCCATTTAACTTGTTTGTAAATTTGCAGCTATATAAGAATGAAACATGAAGAATAATGCTTTAAAGCATTATTCAAGTGCTTGGTACTTGCTTTGGACAAGAGAAAAGAAGTAGGCTGGAATAAAATAGGGCTCTGAATTTGAGGTACAAAACCTAAACTGCCAGTCTCTGCACAGATTGTCTAATCCTGTTTTATGGTCGTCTGCCAAAAACTTATTTATTTTATATTGAAAATTTCTCAGATTCTGTCCTTAGTGTACCTTCTTAAACTTCAGATATGCTCAATACAACAGTGACAGATCTAGCAGAGATATTATGAATGAATGAAAACTCATGAACATTATTATTAAGATTTAAAATTATAATATTATCTTCTCTGCTTTTATTCCTGATTTCTATGTTATCTTTTCTGAACTGATGACTTTATTTACATAGTGCTGGAAAGAAAGATAAAGTAAGAATCCAGTTCTGAAATTTGCATACATATAGTGAAAAATAATCAGATAGGACAGCATACCAAAACAATAGAACAGCTGAAAATCCAGCAAACCATCGAAGCATCAAACTGCCTCTCCCCACTAAAGACCACCCAGGACAAAAGCTTCAAAATTCTTGGATTATGGCTGTGAACATTTTTTGGCACCTGTTCCCTGGAGCACTTTCTGAATATGAATGTATCCTAGCAGCAACCAGATTCCCTTCACTGCTTTCCTTCTCCTCTTTTCATTCCCTTCCTCTTCTTCCCTTGCCTTCCTCACAAAAAAATCAGACGTCACAGACTCCAGTGAAGGAGTGAAGTGGTCCAAGAGATCCCCTGACATGGTTGATTAGGAAAATGCAACCCTCAGGCACTCCACAGCTTGCCCCAGCAGGTAACAGTAAATTGGTACACTGGGGATTAAATCTTTTAGACATAAATGGAGAAAGGCAAAACAAGAACCATAGGCAGAAAACTGATTTGCAAATTCACAAGGGAACCGAGAAGTATTTTAAGGCAGCTTTTTCTTTTTTTTAAACACTGAGGGATTTGTTGTTAAAAGAAACTCCTTGGTGAAACAATAAATTATTTTATTTAACCTAAGCTACTTTTACCATGCCTGTATTTTGGTCCACTGCAAGGCACTGGGATAAATGCAAGACTATTTTGATTAAATTACTTTTTATAATATTGTGGTTTTACCTTGGCCAACAATTCAGCCTCACACAGCCTCCAGTGAGACAGAGGAGAAAATGGGGAGTGAAAAAGTGAGAAAACTCAAAGTGTGTTGAGGTAGGGATAGTTCAACAGGTAAAAAAAAAGGCATACATGAAAGCGAAGAAGAAGAGAGAATTCATCCACCTCTGCCCATGGGCAGGCCCAGCCCATTGTTGGTGGGATGGAATGGCTCTGTGCAAGCACTGCTCAATCAGAGTGAAAACATCCCCGTGTTACCAACACTGTTACCAGCACAAATCCAAACCACAACCCCAAAACAGCTACTGGGGAAGGCAGGAAGGGACTTTTCATCAGGGAGTATAGTAATAGAACAAGACATAATGACTTTAAACTGAAGGATTTAGATTACATATTAGGAAGAAAATCTTTGAGTGTGGTGTGACACTGGAACAGGTTGCTCAGACAAGCTGTAGATGCCGCAACCCTGGAAGTGTTGAAGCTCTGCACAATCTCATCCTGTGGAATGTCTCCCTGCCCATGGCAACAGGGTTGCAAGTAGATGATATCTGAGGGTCCCTTTAACTCAAGCCATTCTCTGGCTATCCTACTCTATTTGAGTATTAAAGTACTGAGTATTTAAACACAGTAATTATTTAATGCTATGTAGATTTAAGGGTTTAGACCATTCCCTGTCAAAGCAAGTTTTTTAGGATTTGGGCTTTATCCTGTGTTAGCTTGAAATTTCATAATATTGATGATTTTACTGACAAAAAATTGTTGGTCTTAGTTACTTTCCAATTTAGATATCATAACAAATCTGAACATGTAAGCCAAAGTGAAGTTTCTCTCTATCTGCTTCCCTTATGTCCTTTAAGAAATTATGCATCCCTTTCTGACATTTAAGGATACTGGCACAGAAAGTTAATTTCTCCTAAACTGGAAGGGAATTTGCACCAGGAGTATAATTACATAAATTAAATTTGCATAAATCCCAAAAATAAAACACACTATTTTCCCATCAACTTAATATATTCTAAACACCTAAAATTTTCAGGTTCACAGTATTTTGTCTGTGCCCTGTGGGTGAGAGAATTATTGCTTACCTCCAACAGTCAAGTTTGAATTTAATTAATTACAGCTGCTAACTTGTGTGATTGCTACATTTACTCAGATAGTGGTCAAAATGTGATTACTACTGTCACCCACAAAGCAGCTGCCAAGCAGTGAAAGTTACTTTAATTTCTGTAATAGTTAATATTTCTTCTTTTAGAATAGTGCAGCCTCCTTTTTTAATGCCCCTAATAAGCAGGATGATTAAAAAGTCTGTAGTGTTGCTGATTAATTTACACTTTTTCATTAATTTCCAGCACTGACTGTTTTTTCTATGTTCTGCACCAACAAACTTAATTTCTCTTTTATTCTTTCTTCAGCAATTACAAAAAAAAATCCGAATTTAGTAATGTCTCTGAGAGCTCTGTGTTTCTGATTTGGGCTATTTCAAAAGTCATTAATTTTCTAAATTAAGGTAGGTGGAAAGCACTAAATCTAGTGCTATTTTTTTACAATCTTCTTAAGATAGTAAACCTATTGTGCGGCATATTAATTAAATATAGGGTAAATTGATGCAGGAGATTTTAGTTCTCAGGAATCTGAGGTTTGAAAGAAATAGTCTGGCACTGTACTTCCCATGAGCTATTTTTACACATGGATACAGGCAATGCCTTCAGCAAGCAGAGCAGATTTCATGGGGTTTACAATATTCAGAAAGCTCCTTCTAGTTTTTCTTTATTACCAAAACCAAGAACCAGAACACAGAACTTTCATTCTTGTACATGGCTGCTCTGACAGTATCTTCAGCCAGAATCTCTCACAAAACACTATAGCAGAGATCTCTTTGCTGTTTTGAGATGGAGATTCAGTGCTTTAGCATACAGTTCATCATATTATTTGGTCATAGAGCAGTATAAAAATGTCACAATGATCAAAAATGTATTCTTATTACTCTCCAAGGACATTTCAATCTTGATATCAAGAATGCTGGGTGAAACAGCCCATTGTCTGGTTTCCTTGCTGCTTTCTTTCTGGGTATATAGTGTTTAGAAATATAATTCATGTTTCAGTGATTTGTAATGTTGAACTAAAGACCTGCAAGCCTTCCATATTTTGTAGCTATACAAAAATAAGAAATAAGTAATGTTTGTAGTTTGTTGGTTTGGGGTTTTTTTTTCTTTGTTTGTTTTGGGTATTTTCTTGTATTTTTTCTCTTTTTTTGTTTTTTTCAGGTGTTTTGGTTTTGTTGTTGTTGGTTTTTGGGGTTTTTTTTCCTAATTTTGCAACATTTTTCAACTCTACAGTCCACTTCCCAGGGAAAAAAATAAGATAACAAAAAACCCCAAGAGAAGAACACAGAAGAACAATCAGATTATTAAATGAAGTTTCTTTCTGAAACAGAGCTACTTCAAATTGTGTTTATATATTTATGTCATTGCAATCACTGCCATTTTTAGTTTCTCAACTTTATATACTTTATACTTTGCAATCGCAGGCTTTTTTTCTTTTTTTTTTATAGCTGTCTAACTTTTCATTCTTTTTTTATAAATTTAGTTACTTTAGCTAAATATTAGGCTACTATTCCCCTGTTCCCATGTCCTTATTAGGTGAAAACCCCGACAATATAAAATCACTGGAATAACCTCTTTTTATCTTAGGTCAAGACATCTAATATGAGAAATAAATTTCTGACTAAAGAAAACCATCCAATAAAATTTCAATCTATCACTAGCTTCTCTGTTTGATTGCCAGAAGGACATCTGGATTTGGTTTTTAATGTTTTTCTAAAAAGAAAATAGAAAGAAGAAAAAATTTCAAAAAAAAAAAAAAAGGAAAGAAAAAATAAAAAGGAAAAGAAAAAAAGGAAAAAGAAAAAAGTTTGAAAAAAAGAGAGGAAAAGAAAAAGGAAAATTGAAAATAAAAAGTTATTAATTTCATTCATTAAATTCATTGATGTTCTTCACTCTGCAGTGAGCTATAAAAGGACCTTGATCATAAAATCTTCATATAGTGTTAATTATATGAGTTTTGGAAGAGGATTACAGGTTCTGTGAAGAGGAATACACCTCAGAGTTTTGCCAAAGAGTGAAAAATCCAAGAATGGATTCTATGGAGCAATCATATACCAAAGATATTCTTTGCAAGCTGATACCTTCTACCTCAAACATTGCTCAAGGAAGGTTACTTGTCTGACTTGTATTTAGAAATACATAGATAATGGGAATTAAAATACTGATAAAGCAAAGCATATAAACCAGGAGCTTTATTTTGGTTTTGCACAATATTTGAGATTTTTACATTTAATGAGAATTTTATATCCATGTCATCGATAAAGCTGTTATTTATATAGTTTCTGGTAATCTATATTATAAGTGTAACAAGGTCAGCAAATAATTTCTCCTGTTCATTTATCTATATACTCCCTAATTTTTGCTTTCCTCAAACATCTTTGTATCTATGAAATTGTGATGTAGTCACGGCTAGAACAAAAACTAATTTTCAGATTTTCCCATCTCTTTATTCACATATTTTTTCTCTGAGAAGTAGAACTGTCTGACAGAAAATAAAACACTTGGAGGTTTGAAAGCACCGCTTAAAGTCAGTGTGAACTTTTGCATCTGTGTTTGTTTAAAAAAGAGGAAAAATTATTAAGACCTGGATGGAATCAGATATCTTGTGGGATTATAAATTGTTTGCAGTTTGCTTTTACATACAACATCCCTGGTAAGCTTGTGTGCTGTTTAAAAAAGGATGTATCTTACAAATTGAACATATCTTTTGGAGTACTGGAACACAGAGTGCACCTGCAGAGGAACCTTCTGCCTGAATAAAAAGTTATTCCAGCTCTCTGATGTAAAGTAAAATTAAAATTACAGTCAGGAGGAGTCCCAGACTCAGGAGCAAAGGCAGCCTGGAGCTATTATTTTTCCCACACTTACTGCCTTTCAGAAGGTTTCAATACACAATACCACTGAGTGAGAAATGCCACATTTCTTATGCAAATCAATGTTTTAAGACCAGAGCAGCTATCCTATTCCAGGGAATAACCTTATCTTGACCAGCTGGTAACCCAGCTACTGTAACATGGGTACTTTGGTAAACACAAGTGAGTCTCACTGCCCTTTGATTTTATCTCGTTCTCTCCAGCATAGATAGATAAACATATCTACCTATGCATACATATGGATATGTAACATATCTGTTACAGTCAGTAATGAGACTGGTCACTTATTGCTGGTTTCAGCAGATGTAGGATAAACTCTGGAGTGTTTGACGACAGGGTAACTGATATACAGAAGAGTAAGGAAGTGTTCAAAGAGTGAAAATACACCAAAAGCACCTATATTGCCTCTTGAAGATATATTCTAATTCATGGGTAAAGTCCTAACGAGCCAAAAGAAAACTTAAAAATATTGGTAGGTAGATCTTTTCTGACTACTTAAAACAGCAGATAAATATCAAATCCTTAAATAAAGAAGTAGAAATCTTTAATCAGTGTTTAATGCAGTAATGTCTGATAGAAGGGTGAAGTACATTCTTTGTCCTATTATGTATACAAGTTCATGCTTTCTCATCTACCTGACATGTTCTGGACATTGAGGTACAGTTTGAAGTTTTAGCTGAAAGAAATAGGATAAAGATCAAAATGAAAATGATGTAAAAAGTACATTCTTGCAGATTTTATTGGAACAATATTTCTTAATTAGCTCAGTCATTAAGCTTCTCACGTCCCAGGTTTCATGAGGTCAGCTTAGGTAAATTAGAGGGACAGTGAAAAAAAGGAATTAATTGAAAAAGTTTCTGAGACTATTTCACTTGATCAAAAGCACTTTTAGAAACTTGGGTCTAGAAATATGTTTAAAAATTATATTATGATAAGATATTATATAATGATGGTTATTATTATAATGGCACAGAGCTATAGATCCTTTGAGGTTGAGATATATTTTGACATAGATCTAGATGTAGAGATAGACAGATAGACAATAAAGTAATAACTCCTGTAGCAAGGCACCTCCAGAAGAACTGAAAAAAAGTATCAGCCATTTAAAGAAAGGAGTTCCATGTTGGGAGAAAAACTAATGCCAAAGCAGCATAAGAAATGTGAAAAAGAAGAGAGACCTGCCTAAATCAGCATTCTGGAATCCCTTACCCATATCACCTCTTCAGTGACAGGGATCTTCCTCACAAGTACATTCTCACAGCTGATTCCAAATGGAGAGTGTGAAAGGGATAAGAAATGCTTTAGTTGGTGACTATTATGCCTCATCCAAAAGCTTCAAGACAGAGAAGGTTGAGTTTCTCTTTGGTAGGGAACAAAAAAGTGGCAGAATGCTAGTAAAGAGAAAATTTTAAATGTCTGTGAAATTCTGGAACTGTGTCATGAACAGATTAAATTCTACGGACTGCAAATTGCTCTGGGCTGGAAATGAGAGCATTTTATTCAAATGTGCAATGGGAAGTGTTTCTTATGTTTGTACTGCGAGGTCTTTGGTCTTGCTGTATGTCAGTACTAAGGGGAAATAAACACCGAATTCACATCTGGGGACTAATTGGACTAATCTGAAGTAAACCAAGTGTCGCTCCTTTTAAACATTTGTGCTAATAATCATAGTTAAAGAGAAGAAAGAAAAGTAAGCTAAAGAAAAGGGTTTTTACTTTCTCTTGTCATCCTCAGTGGTGTTCACAAATCAGAAACACTCTTGTTTTTAACTGGGGTGGCACTACTTCTGGAAACATTCCATTTTATTGTCATAAGCCTCTTCTCAAATTTACTTTTCTGACATCTATGTAGTGACAGAAAAATAACCCAACCAAAAGAAGAATAAGAACTAAGTAATTAAAAAA
Source organism: Arremon aurantiirostris (assembly GCA_035583995.1). Lineage (NCBI taxonomy): Eukaryota > Metazoa > Chordata > Aves > Passeriformes > Passerellidae > Arremon > Arremon aurantiirostris. The sequence continues at coordinate 71,369,563 of JAXCLO010000170.1, read as the reverse complement.
AAAAAAAAAAAGAAAAAAAAGGCATTGTATGAATATGGCTAACTTAAAGGAATAATTTTATTATTTTCCAATAATTAATCAAATCTGAGAATTTTATATACACCATTCTTTAAGAAATGTACAAAAAAATTGTTTGTTTTTTTTTGTTTGATTGTTTATTTCCCATTTCAACAGAAATCCAGTGATTGTTTGACTTCTAAATTTTAGCTGCTAAAATGAGTGCTATATTTCTACATCTTTATACCATGGCTGTCTTATATAGAATTCCTAAGTGAAGTGAACATCAATGTTCATTTCTAGGAAAAATGTTACTATGTTATGAAGAAAAAAGCACATGGCAAACTAAACAGAAAGGACCCCCACAACACCCCACACTGGCCAATTGTTCTTTATCATAATTAAATGAAACTAAAAGTCTTTTACATCACTTTATCTTTAAACTATCTTCACACTGCGGTTTTAGGGCCTCCACTTTTCCTGTAGGGAATGCTTTCTCTTTTCTATTTTCCAGCTAAGGTTCACTTTCTCTAATTCAGATTAGGAAAAGAAAAGACAGAGATAGAAAAATATAATTGACTTAATTTAGTTTAATTAACTGCAAGAGAATGGAGACAATTAGTTAACGCATCGTAATGAATTGAATTATGAAATGAATTTCTCCCACTGGGAGAAAATGATCCCTGTAATGGGAAAAGTAGATATGGAACCAAAAAATAGAACAGCAGATTGTTTTTTCTTTATGTTAGGATGACCAACCCAAAGCAAACAGAATTTCAGAGATTTACTCTGTGGTGGCATTCAATATCTTGCAGGTGATGCCTGCTTGGTGTGTTCTAAGGGAAGGCACTGCCCTAAACTCACTGAATGTGGACAAATTCCTTATTTCTGGAAATTAATGTCAGTCTTAATTCAGCTTTTAATGTATAGAAGTCAGTCATTGTAGACCTGTGGCTCTGAGTAAAATAGTGAAATATCTCTAAGTGAAACAGTGAAAGAATTATATATTTTAAAGAAAACAAAAAACCTCATCCAAGTCCTCTGAGAGCAACTTAACACTCTGAAAAAAAACCAAGCCAATTTATATATTACAATAAAAGAATATCAATTGCATTTATCTTGACTGTTTAACCATGTTATTGAAAATTGAGATGTGCATCTGAGTGAGGTACCATAATAACTCAAAAACAACTTTGTTTAGATTTTCTACTTTTTCCAAGAGACGCAAGTTGTAATGTTTTAAGCACTATTAAGTAATTTAAAACATATTTTAAATAACTGAAAAAATCCTACTTTTTGAGTATATAAATATTTTTTCTGGGAAAAATCCATTAATTTTTGGAACTGTCTAATATTTTAAGTTTTGTCCTTTTTCTGAGTTTTACTTTTTTGTGTTAATCCTGGTGAACAGAAGAAAAATATCTGGTTATATTAGTATGGTATCATCTTTTTTTTTTCTTATATTATTTAATGTATTTTAATCATTTAATGCAACAGGAAAAACAGATGAGTTCAAAACATTATTTTCATAATGCAGTGCTAACTAAATTACTACAAAACTACAAATCCTACATCAACTCAGAGGAAATATTAAATCTGTTTGTTACTACTAGGTACTAGCATTCATTTTATCACAATCATCTTTCTCTTACTTCTTAAGCTACTATTCAAGTGCTCCAGTTGCATGTTGCTCGATGGTAGAGAAGCACAAAATGAAAGGATGATTTAGAGACTGAAAATGTCAGTTGGTTTAAAAATACAGTGGTTTCTTTACATTGAGAGCACAGAACTTTTCAAGTATCTGATGCATGGGGTTGAACTAGAATCTTTTATGAAATTCAAGGCACTGCAAAGATATTTGTGTGAGTTGAAAGGAAGGGAAAGGAAAATGCCTGAAAAATATCTAATAAATATATATATAAATACCTGAAAAATTAATACCTGCTGGTTTACTCACTGCTTAAAAAGAGGACCTCTTTGCTCTTATTGTTTTCTATTGCCATGGGATGTAGACAGCAGTTTTAATACAATTTCACATACAATAATTTTTAAGTTTCTATGACTTTAATTGAAAAATTTATCATTCTATCACCATAAGTATCAGAATGAAACTGAGAATCCATTTCATATTAAAGCGACTGCCACATTCATATCAACTACAAGAAGTGGCAGCCAGTGCTCCAAGGGCTGCATTGCAGCACCCACCACAGCGTACCTACAGCACAGAACAAAACCTGTGTGATACCCTTACTAATGCCCTTAGAGACTGCTTTCTGCATTCTATTAATTTATCACAAATTAATTGAGTCTGGAGTCACATCAGAGAAAGTTTTCTGCCTTTACGGGTGAGATTAATTTCATATGGAGAACAAAAAATGACATATGAGGTTTGTAGAAAGCAACTCAAATAATTTCCAAAAGAAATTATGAAACTTGGGTGGAGTGTGTTACATTGGGAGTTAGCTAGATGGTGCTAAAAGCTACTTATGTATTGCTTAGGCTAATGTGACCAAAGGCAACAGTATTTTAGGTCACAGGTGAGGATGAATGGGATTATTTTATTTCACTGACATTTTGGTGGTTGACATTGGTGGGAGGAGTAGGATTCCTTAAGTAAAACAAAATATCTTCAGTGTTTGAGACAGAGGACAAATACAGCACTAAAAGAAACTATTCTTTGCATAAATATCGTCAGCTGAGCAGTGAAAGGCCTGGACATCTCTTAAGATTTCAGAGGGGATGCCTAAAATGATAGCCAAGAGGAGATAACTGCTTTCTGTATGTCTTACTTGCATAAATCTAATTTTGGTACTTAAGCATATAAGTTCATGTTCAATTTTCTATCAAAAAAAGATGTAGAGACACAAATTATCAAAAAATCCTCCTGACGGTCAAAGCCAGTGTGTTTTTCATAGAATTGACATGAGTGACACAAAATAAGGAAAGATTGTTCAAAAAATTTGGAAACAAAAAAACTTTTTTCAGTTCAAAAGAAAGTACATAGATGATAAAAATCAAAGGAAAATTAAATATAAGTTAGTTATTATATTAAAATAAACCAAACCCAAATTAACCCCAAAAACAACAAAAAAAAGAGGATTCTCCCTACCTTTTAGTAATGCACACTGCTGTCACATTATATTCACATATTTATAGGAACAAGATTATTGATGTAAAAGCATATTTTGAATAACAAGTACTAGACCTGTTGTGGTATAATCCCATCCCAGTCAGAACCTCCTTCTTCACAGAAGAGCATGCCTCAGCTGCATGTTCTTTTGCAGAACTGTTTCTAACCAGGACTCTTACTGGTGTTGGCAGCAGTCAGTATATGCTGTGCTCATGTTATCATTTAGGTATTCTGCTCAAGATTCTTTAGTCTTAAACTAGTCTTAAACTAGTCAGGCTTCTCAAGCAGAACAGAGTAAAAATCAATTAGTACACTAAATAGTGTACTGCAGTTGGAAATTTCCTGCCATAGTGTCTTTCAGCAGAAAAAAATTATAATTATGATAGGGAAAATTGTGCATGAAATCTATGAGATAGAAGAAAATGGAAGTGTGAACTTATACACCTAGGAAAAATTGAAACAGCTTAGGCAGAGATAATTCATTTCCAGCTTCTTCCCTCCCTCGGAAGAGAGAGATTATTTGGTTCAAACCAAGATGTTCACTTGGCATGGTCCTGATTATAGGAGAAGTTTGGAATAGATCTACTCCAAACTCTGTTCTCAGGAGCTGCAACAGTCTCTCATATGGCCTTGGAGAGAGTTAAGCTTTTTCTTCTGGGAGATGTGTAGAAGACAGCGGAGCAGGCCACAGCTTGTTGACAACTGCATTATTTCTTAGTGATGGACTGTCGAAAAAGGACCTAAGAGAATTAATTTTGTCCATTTGTATAGAATTTCTTGTTCAAAATTTCACACCCAGTTTTCAGCAGGGGAAAGGTGATTGTGTTGGTATGTGTAATTCAGTGTGCACAGTTTTCTGATGACCAATTATATTATGTTGATTTAATTTAAGTTCACGTTTTCTCCTCACTATACTTTTCTTCTTATTCCAGAAAATGTTACATAAATAAATATTTTGCAACAAAAGCCAGCATATCAAATTTTATAATTTACTTTAATTCATTTTTTTCCTTCAGGGAATGCAGAAACCCAAACCAGTTCTGTTGAGATTTACTTTAAACAGCTGTTTTCAATTCCAAACTTATCTCTCTCACATGCACGCTCTCCTTTGCTTGCTCTTTTTTTTCTTCCTAGCATTTTTACTTTTCCTCCAAAAACAAAGGAGATAAAAGCTACACTATCCTGGGAAAGTAACACACATTCCACTAATTGGATTCCTGGTCAGCTTTTATTCATATGTAAACATGTAGTCCAAAAGAAAAAGCTTTTTATTTAGTAAAATTATTATTAGGAATAGGTTTTTAGTTAATTAGGTGTTATATTACCAAACTTCATACATCAATTTATGTACAATTTACATCAATACCAGTAGCATCGTTTAGTACCAGTATCTTTGGTGTAGATATAATGTAGTTTGGAAGTACAGTCTGAATATACTGAGAGCATACATAATGATGTCACAGTGAGAACAGGTCTAATATTCATTTGAAGATCAGTAATTTCTGACTTAATCTTCTGAAAACATCCCTTGGGTTTGCAGTGACATTGAACAAGAAATCATTGGAACAGAGTTCAGGAAGATGGCTACCATTTTGTTTACAAGGAAATTCTAGTCATGATAAGAAGCTTCACCACTGAATGGGGTTATAAAAATACAAGATTTAAATAAATCCTAAGCTCATTCCTATTGCTCTATTCCTTCAAAGAACAAGTATTGCCCTATTGAAGTTTCTGTAAGTTCAGCAGAGATCTCCCACTACTGCAGGTAAATCAGGAATACATGAAAAGACTTCAAGTATCATCACTTACACTATGGAAACTTTTTTCCTACCTTTTCAGTTCTTTTTCACAACATAGTCAAAGTTGAGAGAATAGATCATCATGACAATTCCTAGGCTGTCACTTTTGCAATTCAAGATATGCAAATAAAACTGTCTTTGTAGATATATTTCCCCTTATTTATCAAAAGACAGATAGAATTGTTTCTTTCTTTTTAACATTTAATGTCTAGGAAAGCAAAAGCATGGGGATTCTTCTCCCCACTCACCACTGAATGAAAATACACAACTCCTTGAAGCAGGAGCATTAGGTTGAAGTCTTATATTTTGCAAGAGGAAAAAACCTGTATTTTTAACCAGTAAGATGTGAATCTTCAGCCACACAATCTCTATTTAATAACACTGATCAGTCAGAGTGATATTGGACCACCAACTCCAGTCTTTTCAAAAAAAAATCCACTATGTGTCCAGTAATTTCTGTGCTTCTTCAGTAGAATTTTAAACTACAGTAATTCTCATGCAGTTTAGAGAACCTAATCAAAATTCGTATTTGGCATGACAACACCCGACCCATGAACAATTAATTTTATTTTTCTGATCTGGAACACTGACAGTGATATCTGCTCCTCTTCATTTCCAGCTGAATGAGTGGTGTTTATCTGCCTAGTTCAGTTAGTAGGTTCAGTCTAGTGCTGGTAACACGTATTTCAGCAGAGGCATTTGTATTTCTCTAGTGGGTTGTGCAACTTGCTCTGCTTATGAAATTAGACTGCTGTCTATGCCTGAGAGAATTCATTTAAAGTTGGTTTGATTATGTCTAGACTGAACCACAGCCAGTGAAGCATAAAATGATTTCAGAAAAAGTTTTGACTTAATAGCTTTCTGGTGAAAATGTTTTCACAGTCACTTGGCCATGAACTAATTGCTGTATTAAAAAGGAGTCCCTGTCCCAGACATCAGGATTGTGAAGCCCATCAATCAATCTGAAACCTGCAGATCCATCTGACTCTGTATCAATAGAAGCAAATAGGAGAAAGAAATTTCTATGGTGACCACTGGGAAAAAAAAATATATATAAGAGTTCTGGGTTGTACCTGGTTAAAGAGATTTTGATGCATGAGAATTGTGACACTAAATATGTGGCAAAGGATAGATTCTGTCTGGAACCCACACTTCGGTTCCTGGAGTCAGTTCTGAGAATTCCTATTAAATTTGTCTTTGGATTTTCTAGAGAGAAAAGAAAGAAAAAAAAACCTTCCAGAGAGCATTAATCTTACTTGCCCTGAACCATCAAGGCAATTTGCACATTTGCTTCAAAAATAGCCAGAACTTTGGAGTACATGGCAATTTGTTATTAGCATGTGGTAGTTCAGACAATGATGCCAGATGTCTGGGTAATAGAGCACGAGCCTTATGAATGCTTTAAGTGGTAAGAACAGAATGAGGACATTAAAATTTAGCTATACACACACACTGCGTGTGTGGCCAAGGAGCTAGATAGAAACTTCTCTTCTTACAACAGGTGTTGCACCAGACACCACTACTGCTTAGAGGGTGCTAGAACTTAGTTTAGAAATTCCTGTATTACAACTGTTTCCAAGAAAAGTTTCCTGAGAGAATTGGTTCACTCTCAGTAGCAGAGGGGTTAGATAAAGAAAAAAAAATCACTTTTATGTCAGCAGGGGAATGAAAGCTCACCAGCAATTTGATAGTTTCAATGGATGAACAAATTTTCTCAAAATCAGGACACTCCTTTAGGTTTTGAGACACATGTTTCTTTTTACAAGAATTAGGCCTCATGGTTTCATGCATCTGTATGAAAAAAAACAAATAAACCAAACCAAACTAAAAAATCCAAAACCAATCAACCAAACAAAACCCCCAAAACCAAACTACCCCTCCCCAAAAAGAAGACCCCCATTAAAAACACAAACAAAAAAGCCCCAAACATGTTGTAGCCTGTCTAAAAATAAGGCAAGTTTCAAAATTTCAATTGCAATGTGTTAGTGGTTTTAAAATCACCTAACTGAGAAAACAAAGGTTTATAATGACCATGGTTTTTTTGCCCCAAAAATACTTTGCAGTGTAGACTAATGAAAATATCTCAATCAGCATGTCAGGACTATGTACAGAAATGTTTCGTCAGGACTATGTACAGAAATGTTTCATCAGTTCCAAATTTTTGCAGATGCTGAAGAAAAACAAAATAAAAATCTCTGATATTTTGCATTAAATTCCAGGAGGTAGCTCAACTATTTCATCTTGGAAGAAAGATTTGCTGTTAATTCTAAGCAATGGATTATACCTTCTGGAGAAACACCTACTTATTATTCTCTTAATGTCAGACATAAATCTCAATAAACTTTTTAAATGAAAACAAACCAAAACCGCTTCCTTTTTTTCCAGTTTCTGCTGTTAACTTATTTATTCAGATCATCTCACCTGTCCTTGTCCTCATTTTGTCAGAACAAAACATTCTGACACAAAGAGAATACCTTTGAGATATACCTGATGTTATGGAATTAGTTAAAGGTTGGGTATATACTTGTTCTGTTCTTAGGGTGGAGGAATAAGCATGTACTCAGAATTTGCTTTCCAGGTGATTCTGAGCTTATTCTTTTCTGAAGAAATAGTTCCACCATGAAGCTATTAAAACACACCACAGATGAGTGTGACAGGAATGTGCTGAACAGATGAGGAAGATCAGTTCTTATTTATATGATTGTGCACATTAAATTTCTTTACTGTGGTAGAAATTTGTGAGAAAGGAAAATTGTATAATTTTCCAACACAGAGCACTGCTAAACAAATTAGTCAACTCATTCTATCATTTTGATAAAGGAGAGCACTAACTGAGGTGGTGTTAGGGCCCTGAGTATCCTGGTAGGTTGTAATGGTCCTAACCACCTTTGCCTGGGACCCCTTCCCTTTCTCTCCACACAGGTGAAGAGCATTACTGCTGCTCAGTTCAGTGCCTCCTGTCCTGGTCTGAGACGTGCTGCAGCTGTACCTGTGCTCTGATGTCTTTCATGCTTGTGCTGAGATGGTTGGAATGACCTGAACCAGACTTCTCACCCTGCCTAGGCTCATGGCTTCTGTACTGGTTTTTTGTGCCCTCTTGTTGTCACCAGCTCGGTTCCACTCACTCTGCCTTTGCTGCAGCACTACACCACAGCATCAGTGGCTGAAGCTGTGGTGCCTTCCCTCTTGAAACAGCCCTGTTTCTGCTGCCCCCTGACACATATCTAGATGTCAAGAGATTTTCAGTTTGAGATTGCTGTTTATTATTTCTCATACATCTGTGATGTATTTCTCATCAAACTGACACAAATAATATTACCATAATTTAAACCTTGTTCACTTCAGGTATTCCATGTGAGATTATTGTTAAACTGGTGGTGCTTCTTTCTGGAGGTTTTCCTAATAATCTTTCTGAAGGTTTTCCTAATAATATTTTTAAAAAATAGAATAGAACAGAACAGAACAGAACAGAATAGAATAGAATAGAATAGAATACAATAGAATAGAATAGAATAGAATAGAATAGAATAGAATAATTCAATTGGAAGGGACCTACAATGATGCTCTCACACAGCTGCCTGACCAGTTCAGGGTTGGCCAACACATAAGTGTGTTTTTAAGGGCATTGTCCAAATACCTCTTAGACATGGACCTTTTAGGTCATGAACCACTTCTCTAGAAGGTCTGTTCCAGTGCTGAACCACCTTCTTGGCAAGGAAATGCTTCCCAATGTGCAGTCTGAACTTCCTGTGATGCAGCTATGAACCACTTCCATGTGTCCTGTCGCTGGATGCCAAGGAGAAGAGCTCAGCACCTCCCTCTCTGCCTCTGCTCCTCAGGAGGCTGTACAGAGCCATGAGGTTGTTCCCCAGCCTCCTTGTCTCTGAGCAAGACAAACGCAAAACCCCTAGCCACTCTCCAGGGAACATTCCTACCATCACTGTCACCAGCTTTCTTGTCCCCATCATGATGCATTCAAGTACCTTAAATATTAAGTAAGAAAAATAAAATATAAGACATCTTTTAAGAAAACCACCTATTTGCATTCCTTCTGATCATACTTTCCATGTATTTTCCCTTCAAGTCTATCAATCAAATAAAAATTTTAAAAAAAATTAATTGTGATTGAAAAGCTCTAAAAAGCTGTTGAATGTCTTTCTCCATTTATTTCAGTGTTTTCCTCTGATGTAATGAGGGTTATAATCTGGTTATATGGCTCTGTACAAGTTTTCGTATTCACTTCTTTGACTAGGTGCCACATCCAAACCTTTTTGTCTGACACTAAACTCACTATTTTTATTTCAAAAAAATTCTGGATATTCAGCTATTAAAAAATATTCATCATTCTACCAAGAAAAAATGGGTAATGAACACTTCCTTCAGCTGAAGCTGAAGACCTGTGATTAAATATGATAAATATATGTTTGCTTTCAACAGCTAGGAATTTTATTTTAAAATGACTGTCAGCCTGATTCCTCGAGCATCTTACTAAAGTAGATGGAGTGGCAAGTTAATTGAACTTGTTCAGATACTTTTCCATTATCTTGTGCCAATGTTGCGAGTTTTAAATCAGGTTCTCTTTCTTTTTCTTTTTTTTTTTCTCCTGTGTGCTTATAAATTTTTAAGATTAGCACTTCTGCACTTCTCTCCTTTTTCTCTTTAATAACTTGCCAGGTCTAGTGGTCTACATGTCAACAACTGGACCTGTTTATTTCCCAGGAAGAGATGGAAAAAATTAATAAATGTTGGAAAGTCTCCTCTTTTCCTCTTTGCCTGAGGCAGATTGTAGTATACAAAAAACTTGATGGTGGCAAATTCACAAAAATTATTTGAAATTAAGAAGCTCATCCATATTCAAAACAGGGGTATGCACAATTTTTGTAACATACAGGTATTTATATTTACAAGCCAAGGTGTTCTCTGGGATGGCTTTCATTCAGGGTATTCTTAAAATATCTGAAAAGTAACCAAAACAAATAGTTAAAGACAGGAATCAATAGCTCCAGATTTTTATTTAGAAAAAACATAAATGGATTACAGTCCTACTATTTTCTTATGGATTTTTTTTTTTCCATATCCTAGAGATAGTGAAAATATTATGACAATCCAAAAAATTGAAGCAAACTAGGAGAAAAGGCTGTCAATTACTCAGACATATATACCACAGAAACTGCTTTCTGCCTCTGATATAGTCTTGAGGTTTTCTGAAAAGTTACAGAGGATGCATTGTTGCTGAATTAATTCAACTATCACTGCCTTACATACTTCTGACAATTCCATGTGCTGTGCTGTAAACCACACTATACTATCTTTGTTCCAAGGACATATAGTGACCATGATATTATTGTACTCCCAATGGTACGGAAACCTTGAATTTTGACTCATGTACCTCATTGTGTCATGTGTAGACAATAGAAGGTATCTACTGAAGCAGAAACTTTCTATACCATAAATATGCATATATAAAAATGTTTTAACAATTGAGTTTTCAAATTACCTGGGTTCCAGCTACAATAACTTTATGGACTGAAGTTAAAAGAGCAAGAGCTCCTGAAAGACCAACTAAGAGACATCACACAAGGTATTTACTTAACAATTTCAGCTCATAAATAGTTCCTAAATAATGTTCTCCTATCTAGGGATATAATCCATGATACACTGTTTGAAATTTTCCTGGAATAACTTTCCTTTTTCCAGTAAAGACATTTTATTTCAAACATGAACCAAAAGTGTTAAAAAAAATTAGTATGTTCAAAATGCTCAGTGATTACTATGGAGCTAATACCTCTTATTTAAGAGAGTTCTACCACTATTTAGCTACTCGTTTTTGTAGCTATTACCTTTCTCTTTGAAAACAGAGGAAGCTGATGAAAAGTAATAATTTTCATATCTTTGTTACCCTACCAAAGAAGAGCCTCCTAAAAGGGCCCACCAGCTTCTTTAATAGATTTTGTAGATAAGCACTCCTCATTTTGGCCAAAACCCCACTTCTAATGTCCTTGTGTTGCATCTATACAGAACAGCACCTTTAGAACAACGTGCTGGTTTTTTTAATGTAGTCCTATTCTGTGTGATATACTAGAGTCTCTCTCTTCCTCACTGAAAAAATAAATTCCTTGTTAATGTTCTTAGGAGGCAATTTTGATCTTATTCTTTGATTTAATAGTTGCCACTACTTCTGTGGCAGTATCTCTAGCACCATTTCTCTCTGACAGATTAAGGGAAATCATTCCTCCCCTAACATTATGTGAAATCTTGTTAATGACTATGAACTCATTAAAACAATTTTGATTTTAGCAAGCCAATTTGCAATCCTCAGAGAACTTTGTATTTTATAAACACCCCAAATAACTACCATAATATCAATCCATTTGTATACCTGTGAAGGATTCACCAGCTCCCTAATGCCAGTGACTAGTAGTAGACAATCCATTTTGGACAAAAAATGTCTTTCAGTGACCTCCGTCCTTCCGGTTTTTTAGAATTTTTTTTTTATATTTTCCTCCCAAAATCGAATTATTTGGGTAGTTCAGGCAACAGAAATTGAACTAGACAAAAATAAAACTGGAATATTTTTCATAGAGAAGACAAGCTGTATTAATTTTAAAAAATTGCTTTTAATGTTACTGTGTTACATGTAATGAATGAAAGTGTCTTCCTGCATTATGGTGCTAATAAAAATATTTTGATATGGCAATTAATACCTGAATGTGAATCATTGGCATTGGGGAAACTAAAAGATAATATAAAGATTTTGTATTTTTTATTCTACTATTATATTAATGAATTTAGTAATAGTTATTCTATTTCTTTATAATTTCAACCTTAAAGTTACTTCCTTTTTCTCCTCTGAGTCTTTTACTCCACATACTGTAGTAAAGTACATTTGCTAAGTGATGTCCCATGACTAATATATTTGGAACTTAAAAGAAGAGCAAGTGTTCTCCAGAAGCCTCTAAAGCAAACAGAAGGGGAATCTAATGCAAAGCATTTTAATCTTGTAGTGACAAGTATTCTCATTTGATGATTAATTTTGTAAAGCCTGTGTTGAGTGGACTCATCAAAACACCGTGAAAGACATCTAAACACATTAAGATTTGAAAACACAAATAGAATCATAACCTCTTGGTTCTTTTTCATTCTTTCTGCTACTTAGGAAAGCAATTGGTAATCTTAATTGTTTTTGGGTTTTTTTTTGTAAACAGGTCATGGGTATTTCTGTTGGCTAAATACTGTCATCCATATTAATTTTGAACAATTCCCTACTGGATGAGAGGCCACACAAACTGTATTTTAGAGTACAGTTCAATTTGCTAACATAAGAAACGTCAGAATGCAAAATAGAAATTAGAAGAAGAAAAAAGTAAGATGTGATACAACAGGAATGTATACTGGATACTGCGTGGGAAAAGTTGTTCAGTTCTAGCTTGCATTCTTTTTTCTCTTTTAGAACTCTAAACAATTTCAAATTAATGATTAATGATAGGTCTGAGGTCCCCTTAATCTAATCTCAATAAACTATCCCATTATGAAGCTGCCTGTAATATCTCAAAGCATCTTACTTGTTTGTGGCACAGTATAGTAATTTCAGCAGAACAGAACTTATGTACCAGGTCATCAGGAGCAGCAGAACTTCTCCCTGATCTTGAATGTGGAGTATGGGAGCAGCAGAATTTCTTCATAATCTTGAATCTGGAGTATGTGTCTTTGAAATCTTCCCTAAAGATACAATTTCCATCAAGTATGAATAGAAAACCATTAAGAAACAGCAGAAATTTTTTTAACTATCCATAGCAGCCAAACCTTGAGGTTTATAGCAAAGGGAGATCCTCTGGGAGATGACAGCATTCTTCAAGGCTTTCTTAAAGTAAAATCTGACATTGTTTACCTATTATTCTCATTTTAAGGCAAACTCTGTAATCCAAATTTAATATTTTAACGCCAATAAGGCTCATTTTTTCTTTTTCAATTTTTAACTTAAATTCTGAAATTGTGCCAGCAGTTTCCTTAATACTGTCTCCTCTACTGTAAGCAGACACACATGCACACACAACCTTTGTGTAATCCACAAAACATCTACCAGAATGGTGAATTCAGGGCGTTGATGGACTGGCACAGAGGTCTGTGACCACACATTTCATTGGCTCCAAAGACAGGGACATTTGAAGATTATGGTTATGTCATGGCTAGCTTACAGACAGTAGCTTGACAGATTCATACTTCCAGTTGCACATGGTTATAGTGAAACACATAAGATCAAGTTCTATTCTTTACTTTTTCCTGTATACATCTTGGTATTTAGTCATTAAATATTTTCATTACAATTTAAATCTTATGCACTGTTTTCTGGGCAATAAAATTTTAGAATGTCATCACACTAATAACTGCTTATAGAATAAAAAATGAATTGTAAATCTACTCAATCAGGATGAATGAGTGATCTTTATTTCTACCTAAAAATATATTTTGTTATTTTTAAAGACTAATTTTTAGTGAAGGATTTCTCATCTCATTTATTTAGTTTCTGGCAAGCTTCAATTTATTGATTTCAGTTTTCTATTTAATTAAATGACTCTTGATGATTATGTCAACATCCATCAACAGACTTCATCAAAACTATTCTGGTTTTCAATGGTGTCTTATTTTGAGCTAATGCTTGAGTTTTTAAATAAGGAAACTAATCAGGTCTCCATAAGAAAAAAAAAACCCTGTTAGTTGATTCAATAATTACAGCTTTCAGAAGAGAATAAATATCATCCTCAAACGATGTATCCTATTGGTAAGTTATGCTGACGATATCCCCAGAGAAACAGCTGAGAGGTGCCAATCAGATTTGCAAAACATTTTTGTTTGCCTGTACAGCACTCCATCTCTTGGGAATTCACAGCATTTACTTGGACAAATCAAATGTCAAACTTTGCTCTGTGTTGTAACAAATTACTTTTTTTTTGAAACTCACCAAAAAATGTTGTTTTGGGCAATTTTTTTTTCACTGAGTTCTCATAATTTCAAATTAGCTTTGCTATCACGTGACCCTAGGCAATATGCTCTAGGAGGCCCTGCTTGAGCAGGGAAGTTGGACTGCATGACTTCCAGTGGTTCGTTCCAGCCTTCCCAATTCTGCAGTTCTGTGAAATTCTGTACACATTTTGGGTTGTTACATCATTAAAGACAAAGAAAATAAGTGGGGTTTAAATTTATAAAATCATTGTAACTTAACTTTGGACAGTTCAGCTTCTAGGTTAAGATAATAAATGGAGGGAAAAGTTCCATATTTTGGTCTCTAGTTCTCCTAAAAATAGGCAATGTCAGGAACACGTGGGATGAAAATTACAAGAAAGAAAGAACAGATAGCTAAGGAGAAAAGAAACAAATAACAAAACCTGAGGGGAAGAATTGAAATAACTTTATAAATATATTTTAATTGTTTAGAAGGACCTAAAGTAACATTTCAGACATAAATCAGTCAAAAGGATGAACATTTAAAATGTGATAGTAAAAAATATTAATGATTAGGAATTACAGGCCTAATACTCGAAATTTGTTTGTCTGGCTTCACTTTAAAAAGCAAACTAAATATATTCCCATGCTTTCTTCATGAGATCTGGGAGGAAAAAAACCCACAAGTGATAATTTCCTTATTCCTCCTTATTATTTCTTCTGTCTTTTTCCCTCAGCTATGGCCTTCTCATTGTTTTGTATTTGTTTCAATATATTTTCTGTATACAGAATGAAACTTTATCTGTAAAAAACACCATGTAAAAATGACTGAAGTATATATACGAACAAGAATACTTTTCAAAGATTCATACTTTTAATATTTTTGGGCTAAAAGCTAAAGAGCCTTGAAATTCTTCTCCAAAAGTATAATTTTACTTGTTAACTCTAAAATATACTGCATGGTAAGGCAGTTTAAAACCTTTTAGTCTTAGTGACTATGAATATTGACCAAAAGACAATTCCTTTTTGATACCCACAAGCTTGCAAACATTTTTATACTACATGGGATTTTTTATTTTTTGTTTTTAATAGAGAACCAGTTTGTTGCTTCAGATTTAAGATACATTGAGTCAAATTTTGAGAGTTAATATTAAGAAGTAAGTTTTGATTTCCAGCATAATATAGTAATAATATGAGTGCAATGGAGTTGTTAAAGATTCTCTCTCAATGCTGAATATAATGGAAAATGTAAAAATGATAGGCCAAGTTGGGTGTTAGGCAATTACTGCTAGTGATAGATCAACAAGAATAAAGTTCTACTCTGTGTCTGCCTTGGGCAGCAAAATGTGGAAGAGGGAGACTCCTCCAAACTGAAGAGAAATATAAAGCCTTCCTAGCAAAGCAAAAAAAAAAAAAAAAAGTAATGCTTAGCTGTGTCATAAGCTCTAGTGAGTTATCTGTTAACCCTGTAAAGAAGTTTGAGAATACTCAAAAACTTTGTGATCATCAAAGAAAAATATAAGGATTTTTGAGTTATGCCCTCCTGCATGCTAAAACCATGTTTTACTGCAGTAGCTGAAAAGACCACCTCAGAAATAGACCTTTTCCCTTTTGGCTAAGCACCAACAAAGCTTAGAATGTTCTTAGGTATGTGATATCTGGATTGTTCTTATGTATGTGATGAATCCCTATATCATTTCCTAGATCAGACAACTATATTTAAAGTAAAAAAGGATAAAAAAAAATCAAGGAAATGAAATCACCATGTTAAAATATTCCAAATACATTTGCCTAGGTTTTCCCATACATCTAACTTATGTCATAGATTTAATAAAGAAAACCCATCAGCAAAGTGAAAGGCATTAACCTCTTTTGCCTTTTACTGTGACAGATGAAAATATATTTATCAGGAAGCACTGTCCTCTAAACTCTCATACTTGATGCTCTTGCAATACACACTCCTTCATTAAACTTTACATCTTTCAGCCTTACAGTTTATTCTTGAACTTCAGCAAATCCTTGACATAAATCATCAAAAGGACGACACTGTCTGCATTTGCATCAGTCTTTCAAGAAATTCCTTAACAAGAGGACTTTGACTCAGTTTTCAGGCTTTATTCCAGGTTAACTTATGGAAATGCATAAAGGCTATCACCATGATACAAGTGAAATGTGTAAAATGCCATAATGACCATTAGTATCAGAATTGATGGGTCTTGATATTTTGTAAAAGAATATACCATTTAAAAAGTTAATATTCTGTACAAGCCCTAGAGAAATGTCTGAACAAAGAGCAGTATTATATATTGTTCCACAGAAAATCAGCATTGGGTATTAATCAATGAGATATTCACTATGTTATTTAAAAATATGGGAATAAATGTTTTAATTTGGGCTGTCTCTAAAGCTATTTTAAAGTCATGTTATGCAATTACAAAAACATCCATGATATGGCAACCAAACAAAGACTATCACATGATTTTTTCAAGTGTAGTGTTTCATTTGGTCATGAGAGATTTAAACAACTAAGGGGAATTTTAAAGACAATGAATTTAGGACCAGAAAAAACATTTGTGGGATACGGTATTTGGATATTTTTCCTTCTGTAAGCCCTGCCTGTCTTGGTACTGGAGGTAGGGATTGTCAGTGTATCGTATTTTGGCATTCAAAGACAATACAACTGAAATACAACAAAGGAGTTTATTTTGGATGTAACAAAATATAATTACAAATATTAAGAATTTCTAGTTTTGAAAAAATCAAAACAAAAACATATAGGTTGAATAAAGAAAAAAAAAATTAAACTTCATAATGGTCAATAAGCTTTTTAGAAGTGTATTCCTAAAATTTTCCCCTAAAACATATTTCCCTACATTAAGATGTTTGACTAAACAAAACAATTAAACTTTCTTTTTTAGAAAGGGTCAGAATTAGTCTCCTACATCCTTATTCAGACACCTAATGAAACAATATAATTTTCATTTGTGCTGAGTAGTCATTAAATAGGAGTAGTCAGAATCAAGTAGTAGATCAGCATGTTGGAAAACATTAAACCACTGGTTAGGAACGTTTAGAGCCATTTAAGGTACTTCTGCCATTGAGCTTTATATAAGGGGAAAAATAAAAACCACATAGGATGCTAGACTAAGCAGAGAAAAAGTGATCTTTCTTATGAGTTCTATATTTAACATTTATGACCAGGGAAATATTTTTGTTATTGATACAGTGATTGTAAAATGGATCCAGAACCAGTGTTTGTGTTTCATTATCAACATGATAGCTATGTAATATTCGCGCTCTTAGGCCTAAAGATTTTTAAAGGCATATTGTTTCATCAAATAAATTACCTGAATGAGTAATGCAACTCAAAGAGTATAGAGGCAGAGTTTTACAGTTGTGTTACAATCAGAACTAGTTGGCTTGAAAATTAGGAAATAGATGACAATCCATCCCACACCAACTTGGTCTGTAAAGTCAAGCAAGGATGTCCATACACTAACTGTGAAATTGCCTCTCTTTGTAGTGGGATGAAAAAGATGACAATTTTTCAAAAACAAGACTGGGTGTCAGGAACAAAAAAGAACCTTTTGAATTCATAACAACTCAACCCTTATATCCACTTTTAAAAATTTTCTTTCTATACAGCAATCTGGGGCACTGTATTTCTAAGTTTTATCCCTGGTTTTATCACATTTATCATGACTGAAATCATGCTGTTCAGAAATCCATGTTATTCTGCAGAGAATAAGTGATATGTAGTGTGTAGCACAGAAATAATTCCACCAGATTCCTGGAATTATTAAGTATTCAGGGCAGTTCACAAATATAGCAAGATATTCAACACAGAATTTTTTCTGTTGGAAAACAGTAAAAAAAAATAATTTCAGAATGTATCTGTCTTAATGACAGGAGAAGACCAAAGCAATTTGTTTCATTGGCCTACTTGTCTTCCCCCACTTGGTGTAATTCTTCTCTTTAGTTTCACTGTTATACTGCTGTTAAAGTTGTCCTACATTGTGCAAGGAATCAGCATCTATCAAGACTAAAAGAAGGGATGTGCTGAAACTAGGAGAATTATCTGGGATAAAGAGTTAGTTTTGTATCTTTATAATATAATTACATTAATTATTGTTGCAGCTGCAACTGTGTACAAATTCCTATATTACCACAGAACCTAATCTTGAAGGATTAAATTTTAAAAAACCCAAAATATGCAGACACCTCTAAACCACATTTCTCCTTTATTGTTAGCACCATTTTCATCTATCCATGAAAAACAGTTTTAGAAAGTGTTAAGAATTTTAGTGGAAGAGTTCAAAAGTTGCGGGGTCACAGGTAAAAGGGTAGCAGATAAAGGGGAAAAGGAATTACTCTCAAGAATAAAGTGATCAATTCTTGGAAAAAGATTTAATTTTGAAAAATGTCTGTGTTTGAAATTTCTTCTCCATCAATAAGCTCTTTCCTGATGTTAGGAATTTACATTTCCTAGACCTCCTTATCTGTTTTTTAGGCGACTCCTGAGAAAGCTGTTACAGGCCCAGGCTTCCTCCAGTCCAACTGCTGGAATGCCAGGAATCTGGGAGTCTCTGCCTCTAAGAAATAATAGATCTAGATTTGAAAAGTTTTGTTAGATCATTGGAAGAATTAAGAGGATAGTATTTGTGCTGTGGAAAGCAATTGAACATTAATTGGAGTAAGAATATTAGGAAGACCAAAGAGGGAGATGCAGAAAAATAAAAATTAGGTAGTAAAGACTTTAAAGTTGAGGGAAGTGTTTGACTGTCTTCTCATCAATGCGAGTATATTCCGTGGTAGTTATGAAAACTCAGCAGAGCATGCTTATAAAACCTACAAGGATCAGAGCAAAAGCAGAACCAAATGTTTTCATGAATATCAATTCTCAAATTGCCTCTGAGAGTTTTTTCAGTTTGTAGACTAGATTGAAATTTTGCCTCTATTTACATCCTTTAGAACTTATTTATTCCAGAAGCCTTCACTATTGTATTCAACACATAAAAAGTGTTAGTATTGTAGCACCTTTTACCGGGAGACATGTTACTGGTAGATATTCTCACTACACTAATTTAGTAAAATTGCATTTATTTACAATATCTACTTTTGCAGTTTACTGATACAACACATTAGTTTACTGATACAACACATTATCAGGATCATTATTATTTTTTTAAAATCTAACACTTAAGCAAAAGCTTAGCATATACTTTTTCTAGGTGGATAGATGCAGAAATATACTGGACATATTACAGAATAGAATAGAATAGAATAGAATAGAATAGAATAGAATAGAATAGAATAGAATAGAATAGAATATTTCTGTTGAAAGGCACCTACAATAATCATCCAACTGCCTTATCAATTTAGGGCTGATCAAGTCAGTACATGTTGTAAAGACACTGTTCAAATGCCTCTGAAATATTTGACAGGTCTGGGCCATGAACCACCTCTCTAGGAAGCCTCTTACAGGATGTTTGAACACCCTCTAGGCAAAGAAATTACTTCTAACATGCAGTCTAAATCTCCCCTGACACATTTTTGAACTGTCCCCACGTCTCATCATTGAATTGCAGGGAGAAATTTTCAGTACCTCCCTCTCTGCTTCCCCTCCTCAGGAAGCTGTAGAACAATGATATCACCTCCTCTTCCTTCTCCAGTGTCTTTTTCTCCACACTAGGTAAACCCCAATTCCTCAGCCACTGCTCACAGGACATGCCTTCCACCCTTTCACTGGCCTTGCTGCACTCCTCTGGTTGCATTCAAGGACTTGAACAGTCTTAAATTGTGAGGTCCAAAACTGCACGCTGAAAATGCGACTGCACAGCACTGAATGAAGATGAATGCATAGATGCTTATGAATAAAAGATAGATTTACACTATAGCTTGCAAATTTTTTCATACAGAATCTTCAGCTATCTCAGGAATAGTTAATCTATTTAAAGACGGCCCTCTGTGTTGTAAAATCTAAAATTCTCAATCACTCTTAAATGTTTCAGGATTGCTTGTAATTGTTTCTTTTTAACTGTAAGTGCAGAAACTTAAGGAAGGAGTTGGGGCATCCTTCATATTTCTGACATCTTAATCTTTTATAGGAATTTTATTTGCTTCATTTTTTTTCAGATATGTGTATCTTAGTGTTATGTTTTAAAATGGTTGAATATGAAAAATTCCCCACAAAATTTGCTTTAGTTGTAGACAGTTGGAACCAACTGTGGCTGTTACCATATTTCTACGTGGCAATTAAGATGTAAACTGAACTTGAAGAGTGTTGTTGCCTATTTTTGCTGGAAGAATGCCTGAAAAGAACCACCAGGAGAAGAAAGCCAAGTATTCTGCCCAACCATGTAGAACTCAAACCCATCAAACCTGAAGGAGTCATCCAGTGGCCTCCACTGACTAGTGGAGGTAGAGATGTGCTCCTAGTTGTGCCACTCTCCAGCAGTGCCATCTCAGGCAGACAGATATCACAGTAAATTGGATCTTCTGGAAAAAATAAGTAAAAAGGTCATGCCTGGTGGGAATGAGGAGAGTGATTTGTGTTTCTCTGTTGTGAAAACTCTACAATGTCAGCTAATGGACTTTCAAATATGCAAACCTGACTGTCCATGATGTTGCAATCTATGGTTCAGTTTTATAATGCTCATCTGTCTGTGACTCAGGTTTATGAACAGTTTCCTGATTGGAGAGGAGCAATTAGCTTTAACAGTTCTTTACCTGGTGATTGGCAACCACTGGACAGCACAGACAATCTTGCAAGTGAGTGTAGTGATTTGTAGACTGTTAGTCTGGCATATCACAATCATTCACCATACCCGCTAGGTAATAGATATTGAGTCATCATAAATTGCATGCAGAGAAAGCATTACAGGTTTTTCATCATCCACAAAAAAGCTGATTGCCTTTAGTACTTACTGAAAAATTGGTTTGTATTACATACTTCTATATCAGGGTCATTGAAATGTGTCAGTTCCTATGCTCTCACATGCATTGTTCACACACACCTTGTATGTTCCACAAACCCCCCATGACTGGGTATGGAGAATAAGGGTTCATCCCAGTCATTAAAGTCAGTGTTTAAACTAATGATAGGAGGAAAAAACCCACTATCTCAAAAGATAAATCAACTCATTATAAAGCACACTTCTGAAAAGGCTTTGGATGATTTAATGTCTGCAGAAGCCCTTTCCACTAACTGACAAAGGACACTAGAAGAAAAGATTAGAAGTAGGGGATTAGAAGTCTAAATGACAACCATCTAACATGATGCAAGACGATTAACACCTTGGGAGCACTAGACATACTGATGAGTTACAGGGTCAGGAAGTTTGTCACCAGCTGCGAATTCTAGCACTAGCTACTCTAACAACATAAATGCTTTTTCCTTCAACGGGAGTGGGAGAGCACAAGACCATTTGAATATTGGTGATAATACCATTAGACCGGGTTCATCAAAACTACTTTTAATATATTCTAATAAATTATTCTATAATGAATAAAATTGCCAGCGCATAGATGTGTGCGTATAAAATCCCATTTCAAAAACACACACATGCAGTTAAGATGAAAGTTCCTGCCTTGTGTTAGTTTTAGCAAAGTTAAATAACATCACATCAGGAATCCCTGGTTATATAAAATATAAGGATGTGCATTTAGAAAAAAACGTATATCATACATGCAGTCCATACGTCTATGATAGCTAACAAAATATAGTCTAATAGCTTTTCTAAATGAAGAAAAAATTTGGAAATTCAAATTAAGTTGCCTGATTGTTGTTATATAACCAGACAGAATTGCACCACAGAATGAAAAAAGCTAACATAAGGAGAAAATAGTTATCAAAATTATTATGGGAAAATTCATCAGTATAACAGACTGTTCAAAGGAGTGCTATTGAATTCTTTAACTTCAGCTGCTCCTTGAAAAGATATCACAGACACACTATCACTGTATATCACTGTACATCAAATCTTGGAAGAGAAAAGGATTTTTAAAACCACAAGAAACACAGGCTTGAAAAGCACAGAAGAAATATATGGAGACTTTTAGTAGAGCGAGACGGAGCAGGTAACAGAGCATGGTCCCCACCCAGAGAGGCCACAAATCCCTTCTGAAGTCAAGCAGAGCAGGGCTGTGTGTGTGCCCATGTCTGTGTTGCACATTTGTGTGTGTAACCTTCTTGGCCTTTGTGGGAGGTCTGCATAGAACTCATTATTTGCTGCCCTATTGATATTGATCTGTAGTGTACAGGTCGCTGACAGTTAATTATGTGTCTTTGACAAATTAATAAACCACTTTAATCTATTTCAATCCATTCTGAATTAAGGTAATGCTTAGCTAATTCTGGTAAGACTAGAACACTGAGCTAATCAAGTTTGTCTGCTGTATTCATTACTGGCAAACAGTCAATGACACAAAATATGCATAACCTACATTCCTTGAAGGGATAAGCTACTTAAGGGGATAAAGTTCAGACAGAAGTTATTTAGCTGTTCTTATTTTACATAAGGTGTTATAATCGGGGGTTTTGGTTTCAACTCTGGTATACTGAAGAATCTGCTCAATGCTGTAGCAAAACGCTAAGTGAGACTCCATCAGCATAAACACAATTTCATGAAGTGAAATATTTTTCGAATAACTTCTGAATGCAATTTTAATCAGTACTTTTATTGGCTTTATGATGAATTTGAATTAATAAGCTAAAGTATATATGTTCTTGGGTGTTTGATCACCTTACGTTATCAGAGGTTTTTTGAGTTCAATGCAATACCACTAGGCTTTTTTCTAGATGAATTTTGCAGACACATATGTGTAACACCTGCCACTTATGTATAGAAACAACTTTGGAGTATTCTTGGATTTAATTTATTGAAAGGTGGATCATAACGAGCTTCTTGATGTCTATATGTATGTAGCACAAGACACCTATTCTGCCTCTGAACAGTACAGTTTTTATCTGGGTATCAGCTATAAATACTTTCACATTTACAATCCATTAACATGCTTCTGCAGTATGATTGTCTCTGACTTTAGGAGCTATAAATTTCCATGTGCTGGATCACATTTTCTCTAGGTTAGAATAAAGAAATTTATCAAATTTACCATACATACTTAAAATTAATAAGAATTTGGAAATTGGTCACATTTATTATTTGGTGCACATTCCGGAATTTATCAATATTTTAATTTTACTAATTTGATTTGGTTTGAGCTTTTTGGTGGTGTGGGCTTTTTTTGTCTGTTTTGCTTTGGTTTTTTAAGTACACCCTGCATCTCTATCCTATATCTCTAAATGATCTGATACTCTGCTGAAGTGAATAACACAAGCAGACCCATTAGATACAGAACAATAACTCCTCATGTGACGTGAAATAAAAATTGATCATGTCAATTTATCAAATTTGAAACATATGCCTTGTCCTGATCCAAATCAATCTGCATTTTTTTAATAGACCAGAAAAAACATTGTGTGAACAAAGGTTTACAGAGGACTAGAATCATTTTATTCCCTGTGATGGTTATCAGCAGGTATAACATCAGTAATTCTTGGTATTTCATGCACAATTATGATACCACTTGTTGTGAGAAAATAAAATAATAAAGTTCATTGTCGCAGACATCTTTTCATTAAAAATCTTTCCTTAAGATTTTTTCCTCCTGAGAAGCTAAGAGGCCTCAGGGACAGAATGGAAACAATGGTTATCTGTGGCTGTGGAATGCAACAGGTGCATCTGTGATTGGTCTCCTGGATGTTTAGTATTAATGGC
>JAXCLO010000170.1:71323770-71345818 GCA_035583995.1 Arremon aurantiirostris | reverse complement strand
AAACAATGGTTATCTGTGGCTGTGGAATGCAACAGGTGCATCTGTGATTGGTCTCCTGGATGTTTAGTATTAATGGCCAATCGCTGCACAGCTGGCTCAGACAGAGAGTCTGAGGCAGCTGCCTTTGTTATCATTCTTTTCTTTTCTATTCTTAGCTTAGCCAGCCTTCTGAGATGAAACCTTTCCTTGTATTCTTTAGTATAGTTTTAATGTAATATATATCATAAAATAATAAATCAAGCCTTCTGAAACATGGAGTCAGATCAACATCTCTTCCCTCATCCTAAGACCCCTGTGACCACCATCACATTCATAACCATTGCACACTAAGCAATATAAGACTCATCTGTTCTACTCTGTTTCTATTTTATTTTAAAATTTCCTTTCTCAAGTGTCTAATCATTTGTATAAAGGTAACATGGGCTGTTTGTCTACAGCACAGAACAGGGCAAACTCGATGCAGAGGCAACAATGAGCATGAGAGGAGAGAGAATCTTGCAGTACCTTGCTTCTTCACTGTGTCACCTCCTGCCCCATTGTTCTGCTCAGGAAAGCTCTGGAGACATCTAAGTTATTAACACTCCCAGGGCTTGCTCTCTAGCCCTGAACATAGCTGCACACACTGACTATATACTGTGGGCTGCATTTAAAAGTGCTTTAGCATCCATGACATTTTTCACCTGAAAACCACTCATATGGAAAGTTACTGCTCCATGCTTTGTTCCCACACTATCCTTGGAAGAAAACTATTTGTCCTGGCCCAAAGATGTGCTGAAGATTGTTCTAACATTCAGAGTATGCACAATTTTTAAATTTCAGTATTTTTACCCATGATTTGATATTATTTATTTTACTAACACACAGGACTTTTTTGCAGCTAAAATCCCTGAAACTATGCTGTTGTTTTCCAACTCCATAAAAACTCAGGATATTAAAATAAAATGTCATACGTTATTTGATTACTCCTATCTATGGTTCTCTGATGTCTCAAGCCAGGGGCTGCTTTTCCTCCTTTCACTGATGGCAGAGTTCCTTCCTCATGCTGTGGATTTTCCTGTTGCACAGCTTGAAGAGAGGGGAATTCTCTTCCTGACCTGGACTCTTGGAATGCATTCCATCTTCTCTACTTTTGCACTTCTCAAAACTTTATTGCACAAAAATCTCTGTTAAAGAACCATTCTCATTCAGAAATGTCTGTATATATACAAGACTAAAAAATACTAACTTAACAGTGACGTTAAAATTTTAGAATTTGCCAGCCTAAAATGATTAGTAGTGAAATTATGGAAAGTCACAAATTAAGTTTAGGTGACCTCCTTTTTGATCAATGCTTGTGTTTTAAAATTCCAGCTATGTCTGCTGGTGTCCCCTGCTTCTTTTCCATTCACATTATCCTTTTAATAAACATTCTATTCAATTGTTTATATTGGGGTTTTTTTTGTTCTTTAGGAGAGACACAGACCTATATATTAAAAAAAAAAAGCTTAATGTTATTATAATGAGAGGATAAATTATATTCAGAGTTAAAATCTCCAATGCTCACTTCAATACCAAAACATAACTGGCAAGTTGTAAACTTCAGTCCACAAACAAAGATTGTTCTCTTTTCATCATTAAAGGAGTGCATGAATGGAGTTCTCCTATGAATTCATATTTAAAGCAGCTTATTAGCTCCAGAATTTTAAAATTGCCTTTAAAATTAAAACGGTTGTTTACAGCTAAGGCAGTAGCCTATGATTTTCAGGGTTTTTTTAAACTTTTTTTACTTTTACTTCAGAAAACTGACTTATTGCTTGTTACATTGGTGTTCTTTTATATTGGAGATTTGTCTGAGCATGTTTTTATTGGACAGTGAGGGACAGAAAAAATTCTTCACTGCTTTCGTAGTTTAGATGGTGTTAAAGACATCTGACGATGATGTGATTGCCTCATAATTTACAAAGAAATGAGGTCCTACAGGAGTAATCAAAGGGAATGAGATTCATAAGGAAAAGGGAAAAGGCTTATGAAATTAATAATTTTATTTATGTTAGTACCTTCCAGTTTAGTTTTGGACTCTGGATGCACAATTCCCTGCTAAAAAGATAAGGAACTGAGTATTATTATTGAAAATACAGTTGAAATACCATGAATTTTAAGACAATGAGTATTTTATCAGGCTAGTGCAGGTGCATCTTCCCATAACTTTATCTGTGTGCCAGTTCTAAAGTGTTACCAAGGTATAACAAACAGTAAGAGGAAGGGAAAAAAGTTCCTGATAAAAATAAACAATCAGATAGGACTATCTAGTGAACAATCCAGTTTTAGTATTTCTTTCTAATAGAGTTTTAACTGATATAGCTACCAAGCTGATCTTCAGCTGAAAAGAACAAACATCTATTTCCCAGCACCAGCAGTGAATCCTAGATTAAATTATCATCAGCAACAACAGATATTCAAATTATTTCCGCTGATGATTTGTGAATACTTTGAACAGTTGATTTCAGCATTTGCACATTACTAGAGCTGGAGAATACAAACTTTACATTTAAGTAGAATATTTAGGAAGGCGTATCTCAACGCATATCTCATTGCCAATATTTTTGAACAATAAGACTTATCACATGAATACACACATCCCATAGGAATCAGAAACCTTTCCTGTAGCATAGGTTTTTAACTACTCTCCAGAATTCTGGTAAAAGAATCTGAGCAAAGATTTCTTTAAAAAATCCTTTATTTTCCGATTTGAATTGAAGTGTTTAAGTGTTTTCTCAAAAGAAGATGAATAGAGAAGAACATTTTTTTAAAACTTATATTACGACTTCAAAAACTCATTGGCAAATTAATTTTTAGTAATTAGTTTTGGTTCTGGCTTGGGGTTTTTTTGGGGAGGGGAGTTTATTTGGTTGGTTTTATTTTGTTATAATTTAGGTAGAAACCAGATGTCTTGGTATAAAAATTAATATCTTCTAAAATTTGTCTTTCTAAATTAGGGAGGTCTGTCTCTCCCTAGAAATTTGGGTAGAAGTTGGAAATATCCTGTTCTATGAAACACTTTGGGTTTTGACCGAGTAGTACTTTGCTTTATGAGCTGTAATTTTCAGGGTACTTACCACTTTTGTCTATGTACATTTCCTAAAACACAGAATAAAAGAGACAAATTCAAGATAAGATCAAGTAAATGTGCTGGTTTTAAGGATAGTTTGTGATTATGTCTACGATTTTGGTTTTCAAGCTTGCCCCTGAGTGGGAAATGTGGAATACTCAGGATTTACTAAGAATAAGTATTCAAATAATACTTTCATTTACCAAAAATATAAACAAATATCCTGTTTTCTCAGTGTCTCTTAAAATTTGATTGTAACAATATTACTGTACTAACATAATATTAAATTTTTTTAATGTTAAAATGTTAGTCTGCATGGCACTGCATTGTGTTAAAATAAGAAAACTCTTAGGGAGTTAAAATGAAAATATCTAACATAAAGGTAACTATACAGCTGATCTGTAGTCATGGGCATGAGGAACCTCCAAGTTCACTTTCTCTTCTTTGTGGTCAAAATATTTCACAGGGCAACTTACTGCTGCTGAGTATATGTATATGCTGAATGAGAGTCCAGCACTCATATTTTTCCTTGGAAAAAGAAGAAACTGTTACCACTCCATGGAGTCCTCTTCAACTTCCTTCCTAAATTGTAGGGGAACTTTTTCACATCTGTTAAGACCTGGGCTGTGTGTGAAACACAAGTTTTCAAGTTGAAAGCCTAAGAAGGAGTAGAAACATTAAAGGTAGCAAAACTTCTATTGTTGGCCTCTCAAATGCCCATCCAGAGATGCCCATTAAACTAGATATACAGTTTAAAATATTCTGTAATCTCATCATTTTCTGAATCCTGCACAGATAATTGCAAGTTATCATCTGGCATATGGGATTACTATGGCAGTCCATATGTTTTGTAACAGTTGGTATTCAAATGAAATTTGCAAAGTCAAATAAGAAGGTGGCCAAGGCAACAAAGCCTGATTACTAGCTGCTACAACAAGCTGCTGGTTCCAACTCAAAATATTTTCCTTTCAGTTTGTTGGTTGAAACTGAATTGTATTAACCTGTTTTACAACTCCAAAAATGTAATGACAACATGGACTTGTATTTATACAATAAACTTAAGTCCCAATAAGCTCAACTTGGAACACTGCAGATGATTTGAAGGAGGCTATTTATTCTGTTTTGTTTATCTAAGCTGTGGCCTTATAAGTTGTCTGTGGTATAGACGTGTCAGTATGCTTTCATGGGATCAAAAATATTGCTCTTCTGGAGAAGCACTGGCTCAGTTCTAGACTCAAAATGAAATGATGCTTCATGCTACTACATACTTCAAGTGCAAAAGGTCTGTTTCATTTCCATCTCAAGTTGCTCTTTCACTTTGAGCTCTTTTTCTGATACTTTTCTTCTGTTTGTTCTGTGTTTCTAAAAAGCTATCTTAGAATCCTTCTGACAGATGTTTTTGCTCATTTAAAGCTATGTACCTTGCTCTTTAAACTCAAATCACTGTTAATCTTTTGAAGGGAATATCTTGATCATCCCTGCACTTAGATTTGCATCATAAACTCTTCTCTGTATACATCTACATTGAAAATTTAGCGTGAAGGATAGTGGGGTTTTTTTCATCTCCCATTGTGGAGAGGGAGATTTTTTTTTTCAGGGAGGGCCTTGTTTTTTTCCATTGAAAATTGCCTTGCATTTTTTGTGCCTTACAGTGTGCTCTAGAGTGCACCTCTGATATGCTCAAAGCAATTTTCTTCTTCGTGGAAGGAAAGTTAAAATTAATTCTCTCTGTGTATGTGCCTAAGACAGGAAACTACTGTGAACTTGATTTCAACAGACACAATGTGAATCAGAGTCCTAGAATGGTAATAAATCACATTTATTGTGATTCAACTTCTATCTATCTGTGTTCTCCCTGTAGCAGCCAGGTTGAATATACAAACTGGATTCCCTTCAGCGCAAGTTAACATGGAAGATGGCCTCCAGAAGCACTCCAACAGCTATTGGATACCTGAGCAGGGGATCAGGCAATACTACAAAATAAAGTTTTCTTGGTGAATATTCAATAGTTTCATTCAACTGTTTACTAAGACAATAGAATTCTTCTCTCCCAGATTGTCACCTAAGCCATTGCTGCTCTAGGGCCCAAAGAAATCTCCATTATCTTAGTCAGTAAATGGCATTTGCTGATTCAAAAGTTAATCTCAATTTTCTTTACAACTGCTAAACAGAGGATAACTGGGCAGGTGCCTGCCTCTACTGAAAGTAAAAGGTGTTTTAATTAAATATGTTCTCAAATAATCTACTTTGGAGAGATGGCTAAAGTAAGCTGGAATGAACTCAAGCTAGTTAAGGCTTATTTGGGGTCAATGCAATAGACAAATAAGAAACACAATTTAAGGGAAGGATTTTCCTTTAGCTGAAGAAACTCTAAAATAATCTGAGACAGGATTAAGAGGAGGTTTTAAAGCATTGCAAAGTTTTCAAAGTCCCTTTTCAGAGTCCCTTTTATTTTCTGCAATTAAACTTACCTGTAATGATAACAGGTTTTCTGTACATGAGTTTGTAACTTTGTGTAAAGCCCTCTATCATGTAAGTTGTGCAAGGTTCTCTGGCTCTAGAGTGAGCAGCAAAACAACCAACAAAAAAACACAAAAGAAACAACCAAAGAAACAAAAAGTTTCAAGTGGTTGAACACATAATCAGGTGGAAATACAGGTAGATAATCCAGAATGCAGCACTGAAAACTTCTAATCAAGAGTCCTTTCATGAGGTGTCAGATATTTTCTTAGATACAGAAACTAGGTCTGCAGCTAGAAGCAAAGGAATTATAATAACTGGAAACTGGTGTGTATTTATTGCATAAGCATGGAGTGATATATTTGGATTTAGCTGCAAATTTAACATTTTTTATTAGGAATCTTCCAGGAGTCTTCCAAGGATTATCTGAATCATGTTTTCTAACATATAGGATTGGGATCCTGGTGATGTCTTTGGACAAAAGAACCAAAATAACATAGATAGAAATTATATCATAGATAGAAATTACATCAGAGTAATTTATTCAGAGAAGCAATTAACAAAGTTTATTGAAGAGACTGTGAGTTAAGTTCACAATATTAAACTCATCATTGATTTCACAGGATGTTATAAATTGCATCTTTCTTCCACTCTGTGTTCTCATTTTTTCAAACCAATTCACCATTAGAATTTCACTGTACCTGGATAAAACTTCTATGCCTTTTATCATATATGAGATGTTCATCTACAACACACCAGCAGTTGTTCTTTTATGGATTATCTTTTGCTTACTCTATTTCCTAAGAAAATTTCTGCTTCTGCCACTGGTTCCCTGTCATTCCTCTTCCATGGCGACCAGCTACATAAGATTGCTTTATCACAAGATTTTTTTCCCCACTCTGTCCTTTCCAGTAAGTGGGTTGAGGGTATGCAAGTTTGAAGAAGACACAAGCAGGATAAGAGATTATTCCATACTATTTGATGTCACAATTAGCAATTAATCCAGGGAGAGAATGTCAGGGGGAAAGTTCATAGTTATGGCATTGGTTTTTCCAAGTAACTAGTATGCATAAGGGAGACTTGCTTCCTTGGAAGTGGCTAAATATCTGTTTGCAGATGGAAAATAGTAAATGAACTCCTTATTTTGCTTTGCTTGCGCATGTTGCTTTGGTTCTCTCATTAAATTTTCTTGCTTTTGCCCTAACCACTCTCTTCCCCATCATGTTGGGTGTGGGTCAGCAAGCAGATGTGAGCTTAGCTACTGGCCAGAGTCAATCCACCATGGCACCAGAAGTAACCTTAGATAGCAGAAAATTGATAAGCTATGGCAGTCCAGTGTAAAATTTCTGATACTGCCACATCTAATGAAAGAGATTAATAGACTGTTTACAACAGTTAAGTTAAACATGCAATGGTTGCATGCATGCTATTCATCATGTCAACCAGTCTACCTTAATGTCTAAAGTAATAAAGGATAAAGTAGTTTTCTGCATTTGAATGCTAGTGAAAAGCATTTTTTTGTATACCAAGCATCAATTTTGCTTGTTATACATACACTGATCACATATGCCTCTTTCAAAAACTACTGTGCAAAATCATGAACACCAGTATCGTTTTTATTGCTGTGCTTAAATTAAGCATTAACAGAAAACAGGAGACTCCAAAACTCCTTATATAACTGTAGTTTATAATCATCAATTAAAACCCATGTGCCAAAAACAAATTAGTTTACATACACACAAAGAGGTCGCATATAGTAAGTGTATTGTTGTGATTAACTCTCTATCAGCCACAGTGGTCTGATCACACACAACTAGGAATGCCTTTTCTTTACTAAGAGTAAATTCTTTCCCTTCAAACTTACTCTCAATATATTCCATTATGTATTAGATATTTAAAATACATCATCACAGTATTTTGTAAATCTTGGTTAAGCTCTTCAAAATGAAATTAGCTTCATTTTAAAAATTCTAACACTTTAGAGCCTAAGACAATATAGAAAAAAATTATGTTTTAAATATGTATTATCACACCATAAATTGAACTTAAAAGTTTAATGGGAGCAGAACCTGAAGAGAAAATATTTTATTTTATTTGAGTAAGGTTATTTTGCACAGCTTTGCAATCTTTATGAGCTAGCTGCAGCTTATGAGGTACTTTCTGAATTGACCTCATCTGAACCTGCTTTGCATGTATCAAAACCATAATGTCACTCTGTTTAAAGACCACTCATTTGTCCTTAGAACTCTGCCCATACTTAAACTTATTTTTGGACACAAGTTACTATCTCATAGTTCTTCTCCCCTACCTCTTCCTAGTACAGTTATTTCTGTTACTAGAAAATTAAGACCAGCTCAGGACAGATCCGTGACACCAAAGCTGCCTGGCATAGATTGATTCATGTTTTCACTACTTGGGAAGTTATTGTTCCTGGTCTGTTTTAATTTGCTAACTATGCTTGGAAGTGCTAAGAAGTGTACCCTCTTTTCAGCCATACCAAAGTGACTTCTGGTGTTCAGGGATATTCCTTTGTACTCTTCAATTTATGCAGGTAGATATGATTTCATACATTGTAAATTTTTTTTTTTTTACTGTAACTCCTCTCATCGGCTTCTTCAGTTTTTCTTCTTTTCCCTTTCAATTGTCTCTTCTGCACCTGTCTCACTCTTATCTTCATTTAATCCAATTGATCAAAAGGTCATATTATCAAAATTAATTCAAACCATTCAAATATTCATTCAAATTTATCAGGCTACCTCCTTGCCCTTTACTAATATTTTTTCTTCATTTAGTACTTTTAAAATTCACCTTTTGCATAAATACTTGGTGTTTCACGTCTAACATTCTTCATCCCAATTATTTTTCCTTTTGTCTCTCCTTGGTACAATATCTAGATTTTATAGTATTAGCGTGAATGAAATTAATAATTTTGAAATTGCTTGATAGCTAATGTGATTTTTAATTGCATTAATTATTTTTTATTTTATTATTAGCTAAATAATTAGCTTCAGTGGAATTTTCGAAGGGAGAGGAAGCATTACTTGATTATTTAAGACTAAAGATTTCAATATCAACTTAGAAAAAAATTATTAAAATAAATACGATAGAAAAATCACTGAAACTATAAGAGTACACTATATTGAGTCTTTTACAGACAGCATGGAGTTTATGGACAAAGTAATACTGTATCTTTCACAGTCAAGAATTCAGACTACAAGGACTGTGCAAAAGCCACACAAACTTTAAGGAGAGTAACAAAGTAGTGAGCAAAGGATAATTCCCATTATATAATGCAAGGACTAGGGTCAATAACATGAGAAAGGAATTTTTGGAAAGAAACTTGAATATCTGAGTGATTTTTATTCTGCATTTAAAAGAGAAAAAAAAAACCAGAAATCTAAATATGTGACCATTTTGTGAATCTTAAAAATTGCTATGTTTCCAAAGTCTGCAGTCATTTTTGAGATATTGCGTGACAGAGATTCATTTGTCCTGCCACATTACTGCTCCCAGGTGGTGGGGGAGATAAGAGAGGGGAAAAAAGGAGTCAAGACTAGTAGCAAAGATTATACACCAACCAAACTAATGGGAACCATAAGAAAGATTCTTTTTAATATTGGGTAGGGTTCAAGAAGACACAGAGAGGTAAATTTTGATCTAGCAAGCTGAAATGTTTCCAGGATGTGCACTGATATTTTAGCAGCTGAAGTGGCAGGATCTGTGAATGTGTGGCAAGATAAACAAGAGCTGAAAATGGAAACCCTGAAATCCAAACAAACCATTTTGACACATTTGCCAGCTGGAGCATCAAGCTGACAATTAAAATTCACTGACTAAACATAGTCAGACACAATAGAAACACAAATATTGGCAGAAAACAATGTAAGAATGAATATGCCACACATCAAGGTACATTATAAACTGCTAATGAGAAAATAGAAGTCAAGAATCAACTGGGAAAAAAAATCCAAAAAAGGAATGCAATAAATTAGCGGGAAGTGTTTCATAAGACTTGGAGCCAACAAGTCCTTCTGGGCCCTCAGAAATGCAATTAATTCGAAGGTTTCTAATACCTCTAGCTTATATTAACCTTACTTCTTCAAAATAGCATTTGTTACATATCAAAGGTGCACATAGTGTATAATTTTCTTCAAAGATTACTCTTTTCTATCCCTTTTACTAGTCAATTATCTGCAGGATTCACTCTACAAGCACACCTGCCTAAAATTGTGAACTGAATGAACGTAAATACTCCAGGCTATAGCTCAGCATCACTATTCAATTATTTACTGTTACAAGAACCATGCCAGCTTTAAGCTCTCTTTTGGTCTATGGCTATCCTATTTCAGCTTGAAAGAGAAGATGAATTACCAAATTTTGTAGGCTAAGTTCTCTAATGCAGTCTAGTACTCTATGACAGACTGGAACAAGTGCACCAAGTGCTTCAGATAGCCTACTTGACATTCCATCCAAAAAACTGATTACTCTAGAAAGAAAGGCACAGCAGTTCTAAAGGAGCTTAAAGACAAAACACTTTTAACAGAGTGCCTTTTACTATTCATGAAAACATCAAATGCCAGGCGGACAATAAAACAAACAAACAAACGAACCAAACCTTAAATTTAGTAATTTTAAAAATCTGATCTCTCCAACACAAAAGTCTTTAGGGCAACAGTAGATTAGCACAAAGCATCAGGTGGATGCCTGACAAAGGGCATTTAATTGAACTTGGCATCCTGAAAAAGTAAAATGTTAGGCTCAGGAGTCAGTCATACCTATACCTGACCACCACTGAATGTATTGAATTGGTACATCACCATTTACTGACTACTTGGTTCAAGGTTACCAGAGGGAATAGTTAGAAATGGTGAGAATACTTTAGAGTTTTCAATGAAAACAAAGGATCAACTCTTATTTCAGCAGAAGTCTGTTATGGATAAGACTGTAACTGACCAACTGAATGCTGAAAATACTAAATTACTTCAAATAGCTACCCTTCCCTATTATTAGTAGTTTTGTTTTTTTTTTTAATGTGAGAACACAAGAGCTTCATTGTTCCTTTTACAACCAATATCTGCACTCCAGCATGCTAAATGTTGTATTCAGACAGATATACAAGTCCTATTAGTTTAAACTATGGTCCTTAGACACCGCACAATTAACACAGGATAAATATATTCCTAAAATTTAAATTACCTCCAAAATATGAATTTCATATGCAGTACTGCCTTCTTTAAATACAAACCAGAAGTTCAACAACTTCAGTTCAGAAAAAAAAAGGCAAGCCAATGCAGTGAGTGTACCACCAAACTCTTCAGCCTTGCTGCAGGGTTCAGCTGACTGCTTTCACACAAGGGCACCTCAAAGGTACAGCAGCTGTGTAACCTTGAATCCAGGTGCTCTGAAGAGTAATAGTTGTTAGAAAAAGCTGTGAGAAACCTCATTGGTGCCTCTTTGGTTTGTGTCGGGGTCTGCAGAGAGCCTCAGGTACTTTTCTTTGGACCTTGCCTGAGCAAAAGCACAGGTACGCTGGCCTTGTTTTTGATGATCCTGGCCTTGCCTTGTTGACTTGACATCCAGGCTTGACCTCCAGACCTCCTTATCACCACAGGCTTGTCTGGAAACATCACTTCTGGCTGACCCTTGTCATCACCAGACCTCTGCTTACCTTGTTCAGTCACTGTGGGACTGTGTCTTTGTTGGTGATGCTCCTATTCTGTCCACCCTGCCATCACCCTGTGGGCTTTATTTCTTTTGCAGGAAAACATGTATCACTGAAAGTGATTGGCCTTATCTTTTGTATAGAAAACCAGGCTGAGCTGATTTTCACTGATGATGAGAACATTAATATTTCCTGAAATCCACATCCTGTTTTCTTAGAAAGACAAAAAATACAAAACACTTAGTTACAAATTGAACCTGTACACTTACATGGTACCTGCTGTTTCCCCTCTAGTCTGAATCTTTTTGGTCTTGAGACTAATTAGCAATACAGAATAAAGCTCACCTTTCTAAAACACATCCTTGTGTGTTTTCCATTCACAGTGTTAAATATGTAATTTATAGGCAGAATTGAATGTGCAAACAGGAAGTTGTCCAATTAATTTTTGAGAATCAAACATCAAACCTAAAAACCAATTCTGAACAGTCAATTTCTGCATCCAAAGCTCACAAGACTATCACTAGGGTGAGGTTTCTTGTCTAAATTATTCCATATTTGAAATGGGCCAATGAGAAAACTATAGCTAAAAGGCCAGTATCATATAGATAATTCTGAGCTTGGTTTTATTTAAGGCTAAGTAACTGAGAAGACAGTTCTGGTTACACTCCACAGATTGCTGCAGTAAAAAACTATAGCTGTAGCAGGACAATCCTGAGTCTAATTAATGCAATCATTTGGCTTGTAAGAACTTTAATAGTTGAACTTCAAGACCTTGTTTTCTTTCTAGTGCTTCTACATTGTGGAGACAACTGCTTTCAGTGAATATGATCCTCTTAACTGTCCGAGCATCCATCATGGTTAACATCACTCCCTACACACTTATTACAACAGTAATTAGCCTCAGGATTGCATCCTCTTTCATATATTATGTGCCCATTCTTGCCTATAATTCTCTTCTACATTAAATTACTATTACACTTAGAGATAATATAAGTTAATATAAAATATTAAGGATTAGATTCATTGAGAGAACCTATCCTACCTCTTCATCTACTCCAGAAACCTGAAGGTAAAAATTGAAGAACCTTTTACTATTGTATTTATCATTATATCCACATTATTTTTTCTCCAACTTTTTAACAGAAAAGGACTTACTTAAACCCCGATGTAAGAGGTGTCAGAATCCATTTCAAATGTTACAGCCAGCTAAATATTGAGCTATTAGGGAACATCCAAAGGTGGGCAACGAGGATGATGGAGGAGAAGCTGTATTAGGAGTGGCTGAGGTCACTTGGTCTGCTCAGCCTGAAGAAGAGTGAGGGGAGGCCTCGTTGCAGTCACAACTTCCTCATGAGGGGAAATAAAGGGGCAAGCACTGACCTCTTCACTCTGGTGAGCAGTGACAAGAGGTGAGGAAACAGCTTGTGGCTGAGTCAGGGGAGGTTTGGGTTGAACACCAGGAAAAGGTTTTTCACCCAGAGCGGTGGTTGACCACTGGAACAGGTTCCCCTGGACTGTGGCCCCAGCACCAAGCCTGACAGAGTGCAGGAAGCATTTGGGAAATGCTCTCAGGCACATGGTGTTACTCTTGAGCTGTCCTCTGCAGGGCCAGAAGCTTGACTCGATGATTGTGACAGGTCCCTTCCAACTCAGCATTCTATGATTTAATGATTCTGTGACCAGAAACCAGTCCAAATCTAATTTTTAAGTCTTTTTGAGTTATTATTTATTTAATATTTTCCAGTTATAAGGAGATCTACAGTGTAGTTAGACATTGTGAAGAAGAATGAGAAATCTTCTTATATACAAGAATCTCTTCTTGAATAGAAGAAATGCTTAATCAGGTAAAAACTTTCTACCATTCACTTTCACTGAATATTGCCTTCTTTTTGGTATTCCCTCATAATTAAATTAAAAAATATTAAAGCACTTAAAACACCATTCTGTTATCCTAATTACGGAGTATACTGTATGCTGTAATATGTGATTAGATTATTTTTACTATTCTCCAAAATTGTCGTGCTTTTCTTAGACCGTAAAATATTTGTCCAGTATTTTTATATGTGTATTTAAACTAGAATCCTTTGCAACTGAAATGGGGAATTAGAAGCTTTTAAAATTCTCTCTACTTTTTCCAAAACTTTGGGCTAGATCTTCTTCAACCGGAGTCTAATACCCAGCTGACGCTTCTAGTGTGTGTCAATCATGAAACTGACAGGAACAATAAGTGTGAATATTAACTTCATTGATATCACAGAAAAGCAATTACAGACCCTGTCAGTTTTTTGGCTGCAGACTTCTGGATTTTCTGCCAAATATGTAATCCGAGAAAATAGAATAATTGGCCAAAAAAAATTACACATGCCAATTGTAGTACCATAAGAAAATTACATTCTTTGTTTACTTATGTATTGCCTAGTAAAGTTAAGTTATAAACTTAGTCACTAAAAGATCTATAGTATCTCTGATAATGCAAATAAATAATTTGTGTACTCTGTATAATCTGAGAAATTTGATATAGGCACATGATGCTCAAAAATTTGTTGAAAGTTTTAACGAAAATATCCCCACCTCCCTGTCTGCCTTTTTTCCCCTCCATGAGAATGTATTGCATTGCTAGTTCTTACATTCTAAGCTTCACAAGAAAAAAATAATAGCGATAGCATAAGGGTTTTTGTTTGGGATAATTTTCATCTTAACAAGTACATCAAATTTTATAGATGAGCATTCTAGGTGAACAAAAACAGTACAGGATCTCCTTCAGTTTGGGCCAAGGAGTGGAAGAAGATGTTGATTGCATATAAATGATATATTTCAATATATTACATATATTACATATAAATATACAATCTGATAAACCATTAGTAAGACATACATCATTGAAACAATTTAAGTAGTTTCATTGATTAATATTTTTCTAAAATCTGACAAATTATGTCTGTCTTATAAAAAGGTTCTTTTTTACCTTAATATGTAACACAAAATCTGCTCATATGTATACAATAATTTGTTTTCCTCTAAACGCTGGAGCAAAATCCCTCCAGTCAGTTTGCCTCCACAGTTTGATGCTGTTAACAGTTGCCTTTTGACTTATAAATAAAAAAGGCTTCAATTTCAGCAGAGAAAGTAAGCAAAGAAAATTACAGTAAAGCAAAGAAAGATGTTAATGGGATTTTTAAAAAATATTGGTACATGTTGACCAGATTCTGATTTTCTGATGTTTGAATAGAAAGTTAGTAAGATGAAAAATATTAGATAGACAAAACAAATCCTTGATGAAGCAATATAATTAAATGAAGAATCACACTTCTAATTGTTTAATTATTACAAGTTATCTACTTAATTCTTATTTTTAATGTCACATTAAGTGAATTTCAATATAGATCTTGGCACTCAAGACTAAATAATGGTAGAAAGCCATTTAAATAAATTTCCTACATAGAGCAGTTACTTTTTCATCACCAAATGGCAGTATCTAAATTAACATAATTGAATAGTAACCACTTAAACAGACTGGCATCTGTTATCTGATGTACTGGTGACAAATGTCTTTCTATGTGATTCAGTCCTTTCCACTATTCATTCTCTGCTGAAAAACAGCAGTACAGTCCTAAGAGAACTTTTGACCTCTACTGGCTCACCACCAGCTGGAAAAAGACCTGTTCCAGGGGACAAAAAACAGTGTTTCCAAGTGGATAAGAAGTCAATAACATTTTGAATTTAAAACATGTAATTAAAACCCCATCATCAAACTTTTCTATTAATATTATTAAATGATTCAAAAGTTCAGTGCCTCATTCCAAGGTTTTGCAAATTTTCTACATAATATATATATTCTAAACGTGATATGATATGACAATTATATATTTTTAAATTATATCTTTTTTAATTATCATTTGCAGCTATATATTAGCAACCCCTTTTAAAACTGTTTCATGTATATGGGAATCAAGTGTTCACACTGGAATAGGTCACAATTTCTTTTCTTCTTCTTCTTCTCCTTCCTGTTACTAAGATGGTCAAAATTTGTTATTTTTAGCTGCTGAAATTTTTGTGTTCTATTCAAGTGAATGAAATTTTCAAGCATTAAGCTTCCATCTGGAATCATCTTCTAAGCAACAATAACACTGGAAAACGTTCCTTATTTTCAGTTTTTATCTTTCTGCAAGCCATTTGTGCTATTCAGCTCCATGACTACATAAGTTACTTACAGACAGAAGTATTTCCATTATCCTCAATGACTTTAATTTCAGCTCTGGATGGAGTTTGCCTTCTTACTTTCAAATATGAGAATTATAAACATAGACTCACACAACTACGCATACGCACACACACACATGCAAATGGTAATAATCTGTTGGTATGAAACATATCTAAATTCCAGATATTAATATATAATGTGACTTTCCCAGAATCACTTGACCTTGTATTAGTTTATTATGTTTAAAAATCACTTTAATTTGCATGGTATTTAACTTTCAAAATGCCATTTTAAGATGACCCTATGCATCCCAGAGGAAGCATCTCCCAGATATAAACAGTCAGGTAACACAGCTCTGATCTAGTTTTAGGCCAAGTAGTATATCAGACTTCAGACCAGTTCCTATTTAAAAATCCTAAAAATGTAAATAACATCGTATAGGTGTTTAAGCACTCAGAAAAGAAGTACCACATGTAGTGTGAATTCTGGTGTGAAACTTCTGTGTCTCTGTTTCATTTGTGACCATGGTTTGCCTGGGTGAGCAGTGACTCCAGAAACAATGAGGAGAAGGCCTGATCCTATCAAAAGGGAAAAGGTCCTGCTGTCTTTACTACACTTGGCTGCCAGTCACCACACTCTTGTCCGAGATGTGCGCTTTTGCTCCTACATCAGTACTAGCACAGGCATTTTGAGGAGGGTTTACTTGTGAAAATGTTGGCCAAGGGCCTTGCTCTCTGTCTTCCTCTATGTACAGCTGTTCATTGCACACAAAGAGGGTGTCAGGTGTTTCATTAGGGCGTTGTAAAAGCAGCCTAGACTATAACATTTTGCTATGTTCCTGTGGAGAATCTGTTTACAGAGACTGAACTTCCTTTGAAGCACTGACACAGAGTTGTGCCTTTTATATATACTCACTGTGGTCATTTGGTCAGTACATTTTCTGCTAAAAAACTGTTACACATTTTGCAGGTCTGTTGGTATTCATTTTTTTCCCCTATTATTATTTAAATATGCATAAGTCCTCATCTCTGGCATCTTTCCTTCTTAGAGGAAGAAGATTATAACCGTGATTGCATTTCAATGACAAGATCAGAATCAGAAAATGTTATTTACACATTTCCACTTTAAATAAATATTTATCTTTCTGAACTGTGTCAATGTCTTCAAAAGGAGGTGTTTTTTTTTCCTGAACATATTGATAAAAATCATACATTGCAGTGGTCTATTGATTGAGATACTCTCATGTGAAATAAGAATGTTAGTTAAGTATTAGGTAGCATTAACTTCCCAGTACTTTGAAAATGGGGTAACATAACAGCTCAGACAGACTGAAATATTTAATAATATTTGGTAAACGACTGCTGCAGAAGTGCAACCATGTCTTGCATCTGCTGCTCCTTGTATGTCTCTATCAGTTGTATTATAAAGTCGTCTATAGTGGTCACATTATAGTTACTATAAGAAATAAAACAATTATCTGATTGATTCAGTGTATCATTACCAAGGAATTCAAGATGTTCTTATGGTGCTGCTGCCAGGCTGAAGTCTTGCCTGACTGTAATGGGGTCTATTCATTTCACATACTTGATAAGTCAAACTCTTGTTTTATTCTTGGATAGTCACATTTGCTAACAACTAGGAGTGACTGTTAAAAGATAGGTGG
The DNA here is from genome assembly GCA_035583995.1 of Arremon aurantiirostris. Taxonomy (NCBI): domain Eukaryota; kingdom Metazoa; phylum Chordata; class Aves; order Passeriformes; family Passerellidae; genus Arremon; species Arremon aurantiirostris. The sequence goes on along the minus strand of JAXCLO010000170.1, from coordinate 71,328,744 downwards.
GAAAAATTTACATATTGTGTTAAAAGCAAGGGAGGATTTTTGGTACAAGAACCTCTCATCAAACTATTTTCTTGTCAGCTTTCCAGGTATAGACAAAGCAGGAAGAGCAATAGAGAGCTTTATACTGGAGTATTTTTTTTTTTCAAACTACAAAAAAGTAGATAAGTATATATGCCACAGAAGAGGACAATAAAAGTTTTATTTTTCTGTCCTGATTATTTGCCTGTACTTGTGATGTTATTAATGGGACTGCCTAAAATTCTACAAGATGGAATGGTATCTCAGTTGCTTATCAGTATGGCATTATTTATCACAGCTTCTGAAAGGGAAAAAAGAATACAAGAAATAATAGGATATGTGGTAGAAAATAATAAGGAACATGAATGTTAAATCAGAAAAATAATTCAGATATCCAAAAAGTTTTGTTGGTTCAAATTCATTCCAAAAACCAGTGAACACTAGATACCACGTTTGTTTACTGGTTTGGGCTGGGGAAATAATTTGGAGGGTTTTTTTCATAGATGTTTTGATGGTGTTAGTTTTGGATTTGTGACTAAAGTAGTGTTGGAAACATACCAATGTTTTAGTTATGTCTGAACAGCGCTTGCATGGAATCAAGGTCTTTCACTATTTCTCCAGTTGCTCTTCCTGTGACTAGGCTGGGGTTCAGAAGAAGTTTGGAGGGGACACAACCAAGATAGCTGACCCCAACTGACGAGAAGGATATCCCACAACATATCATAGAATCATGGAATGATTTGAGACCTTAAAAATTCTCTGGTTCCATAGGTAGTGATACCTTCCACTTGACCAGGTTGCTCAAAGTCCCATCCAACATGGCCTTGAACATTTACAGGGATGGGATATCCAGAACTTCTTTGGGCAACCTCTTATGGTGTCTCACCACTGTTTGGGTAAAAAATGTCCTTCTTACACCCAATCTAAATAATAGAACCACAAAATATGCTGACTTGGGAGGAATCCACAAAGATTGTGGAGTATTTTTTTTGCACTGGAATTCTATACCAGGTCTCATTATAACATGTCATAATTTGGAAGGTTGGCAGAAGAAATTTTGAGGAAGAATTTTTAGAATTTCCACAAAATTTCCATTGTTATGTATCTCTTGTAACACAACTTACCTCAAAAAACACAGCTGTATTCTCAAACTGGATAAATCATACTCCCATGACTTGCAAAAAGACAAAGGCATCAGAAAGTAGACTAGAGCCCCACTCATGCATCCAGTGCACTTAATTCTGCGCAAAAACTCAAATTACAGAGTAATGAGAAAGGATGGGGCATATAAAACACGCTAAACAAAAACACCTAAAATAAAATAAAATACACATACACAAAAAAAAAAAAACAATCTCAAACCAAGAAAGAGCATGTGTTCATGCCCTAAGGCTGTGGTGGTGGTGGGAGACAGTTAAGTTACAGAGCAGTAAGACATTCTTCAGGCTATTCTAATATATTGAGACTGGTTCTAATATGTTTTATATTGGTCACTGACAGAAGACAATGCTCTAATTCCTGTATAATTTATAAACCTTTCTAACAAAGCTTTCACGTAAAGACATACATGTACATCAAAATAAGTTCAGAGGTTTGTGGGGAGCTGCTGGCATGATATCAGACTGTTTTTATGAGGAATCTAACAGGCCTGCAATACTTCCCCTTCCATTAACACTAATAAGGCTATTGAGTATACTTTTCCAGATGGCTCCAGCTGCTTGTAATTTTGACAGCTCAGCTGTGGACCAGCTCCCTGTAGCTCAAGTGGAAATAGTGACCTAGGAATATAAAAATTCCTCCCTACTGTAGTGATGAGCGCAGATCACAAGTAGTGATCTCTCACTACTGAGGGATCAAAGAAACTTCTACTTATTCCCTATTGTTAAATTTCATTTCCACTGGGCATAGACATTTATATTTTTTCATCAAGTTTGCCAAATTCCTTCCCTTTCTCTTTTTATATTGCATGCTAGTGAGCCTTGAAGGACATTTCCTGAACAACTAACATTTTTTTCCCTTTCAAAATGCTTAGCACATTTGATATATTAAAGTGAAAATACCCCTGAAAAGAGATTACTCTTAAACCATTAATTTCCTGCATTTTATTTCTCAGAAGCACATCTCCTTCAAGTATCAACTGTCTACACTCTTCTTTATCAGGTATCCTAAATGCATTCAAAATTTAATCGTTTCAGTTATGACTTCTTGGGGGGAAAATATGGGTGCATGTATAATACACTTCATTACAATATTGATTTGCAACAACTTCACAGAGAGAGAGAGAGAGAGAATAATCTGATCTGCTTTAATCTATTTACAGCCCCAGGCTGCATGCATAGGAGAACTAGATTCCCAGACCACATTGGTGATATCCTTAAAGGCAGAAAAAGCTTAAGGATAATACTTTGCTTTCTCCAAAGAATTTCAATTGAACAGGAAACCTTTTCTTAAAATAGATATTCTATCTAATGGCAATTTTGTAAGGATGTATGCCAACACTTTATAGCAATTTAGTAAGGAATGTGTACAGTTTGGATTTATGCAATATACTTAGGCCTTCTCCAAAATATTGGTGAAGACTGGGATCCAAATGTTACCTTTCAATGACATTAAACTTTCCAAGATCAGATCCTTCTTACCTCAGTATATCATTTCTATGAGAACAAAACGTATTTGGTTTCCATCAAGATGTTACTTCAGTGCAACTCCAGTTCTGACATAAAATGAGATAATTTCACCACTGATGTGTTGTGACCCTTGGGTGTCTGCCACACTAATGTTTTGCTGAATATGTCTTTTTTCCTCTCATCACAGTGTAAGTCTATAATATAAAACTCAGAAAAAGAAATTAATATTGGTCTGTACTGTCCCAGGTTTATATAAATGAAGAACTGATAATGTTAAAAAAGTTTCACTGTAATAATCTAAGCTGCTTTTCTCTATAATGCAAGTGATAACATTCCATAAAATAGATAAGAAAGAAAGCAAGAAAGAAAGAAAGAAAGAAAGAAGAAATAAAAAGCAATATTGATTAAAAATTTGCACTTAAAAACTTTAAGCTAAAACTTAAAAACTAGAGACATTAATTCAGGTTCCATTTCATATAGACAAAAGAGAGGTGTGTGATAGAAATTTAAAAATATATTAATAAGGATATAATTAGGCTTTGCTAGGCTTAAACCTAAATATAAATAATGCAGCAAAAAACAATACAGAAGATTTTTGTAAGATTTTCATGGTATAGGCAAGGAGAAGTTAGTGTGTTAGATTTGGAACCCCTCAGTACAAGACATTAAGACATTGGAGTGTGTCCAAGGAAGGGCAACAAAGCTTATGTCTAGAAAGCAAAACTTGTGAGGGAGTTGGCTTTATTTAGCCTGCAGAAAAAGAGACCCAGGATTGTGGTAAGGTGGGTGTCAGTCTCATACTTCTGCTAAGTAACAAGTGATGGAACAGAAGGAAATTACCTCGAGTTGCTCCAGGGTAGGTTCAAAATGGATATCAGGAAAAATTTATTTGCTGAAAGAGCTATCAAGAATTAGAACAGGCTGCTCAGGGAAGTGGTGAAGTCAGCATCTCTGGAGATATTTCATAGCTGTGTAGATGTGATACTTAGGGACATGGTTTAGAGGTGGACTTGGTAGTGCTAGGTTTAAAGACGTACTTAATGAACTGAAAGGCTTTTTACAACCTATGATTCTAAGTTCTAAGCAATTTATGTGAGTTTATAAGCCGCATAAACTCCAGAGGGGGAAGAGGAATGTAGTTGTATTTGAGAGATCTTCAGGAAAAAAGAATTCCAGGCATCACACAAGAAGAAGAGCTACAAGTAAGCAAGGCATTGTGCAGAATACATGAAGTGGATAATGGCAAAACCAAAACCAAGACATGCATTATCAGGAGCATAACTTCAGGGGGGAGGGATACTGTAGGATAAAAACATCAGTCGTAACAGAGGAAAGTTGGAAAAGAAAGAGAACAAACTGACCTCTCTTAAAGATTCAGCTGTTAAACACCTCTCAAGCCTGATCCCCTCTGTGGCTGAGAGCCATAGCCATCACAGCTGACTGCAGGTGTTGACTGCATCAGTGAAAAGACATCAGCTCTGGGGTATGGCATACTGATAGCTGATTGAGAGTATAAGTGACTAAACCAGCAAGTTTTTCATATGAAGCAATGAAAATTGCTAAGATTGCTCTCTTGATAAGAGCCAAGAATACTTAAATTAGAAAATTTTTCTTTTACGTTTCAAAACTGGCCTCACTTTTCAGTCTTCTGAGCCTTCTCATCCTGATGATCTGCATATACATATATTTGTCTTGGTTTCAAACGACAGGTGTTTGCCAAGGTAGGCAGGAACCTCCACTGAAATGGAATATGTAAATCCCCTCCCTCCAAATTGCCATAAATTTTAAATTAAGGGTCTCTCAGGCAAAAATGTGGGAGCAGGAATAACAGGGAATTATTAGGGAAGAAAATAAAAAGATAAAATAAACAACGCAGTAAACTAAAACAACACTGAAAGTCAGAACACAGCCTGACACCCTGTTGGTCAGAGTGTTGATAGCAGTCCAATTGGAATTGTGGCTGCAGTCTCCTGGAGTGTCAAGTGTGGTTCTGTTGGAACAGGGATCCTACAGAAAAGAGTATAGTCTTCCTCTGAAGATCCAGTGGAAGAGGCAGCGGTTCCTCTGGGAAATCCAGTGGAGAAGCTGTGATGGTGTTCCAGAATCTCAATATTATATCTAGGTGGGAATGTTCGGCTCCTCCCTCTGGGCAGAGCATCTCACAGTGGGATGCCATAGCTATTATCAGTCATGCAGTGACATTCAATAGCCTGTTATCAGCAGATGTCTCCCTGGAGGGAGGAGTGTTGCTGGAAGAGATAAGGAAAACTGCCCACTTAACAGAAGACAACTGCCATACAGATGGCAAATAGAATACAATTTGCTTGGC
>JAXCLO010000170.1:71293325-71323670 GCA_035583995.1 Arremon aurantiirostris | reverse complement strand
GAAGAGATAAGGAAAACTGCCCACTTAACAGAAGACAACTGCCATACAGATGGCAAATAGAATACAATTTGCTTGGCAATCCAGGACAATATTCCATTGAGGAATTCAGATTATGTTTTCAGGCAGCTGTCTACCTGCTAAGGTCCACAGTTGCACTAGGTGTCTAAATGCCAATCATAACATTTGGTCACTGCATTCTTACCACTAGGTCCTGACTTAAAGGACTCTCCTTCCTTCATTGACTACAATGATTACGTGTCTGTTGATTACAATTACTTTTTTTGACTCTTGGCGACCCTGTAGTAATTTGTATGTCACTGTCTGACTGCACTGTGTTAAAGTCTTTGGATTTAGTTGCCCAACTGGTGCTATTTTAAAGAGACAAGATGCAAGGCATATGGACCAGGCAAGTAAGGCTCAAAGTTTTAAGATAGCCATATCTTTAAAGCCAAAGCCAAAAGTCAGGTGCAATATCTTAAGCCATTTCAAATAATAGTATAGGCCTGTTTAGGCTATTGTATTGATGCAGTCTTCTTTTGTTTGTTATGAAGTTTGATTTTATCTGTCTTATGTTTCAATCTAACCTTTCTGAAAAGTACATGTCTTTCAGTCAATCCTATAATATACCTAAGCCTTTAAAAACAGATGTGATCCAGAGATAAAGATATTCCAGCTAAAAGAACAAATGAAGATATGATTGGGAAATGTTCTTCTGTAGTAAACTAGATGAATCCAAAAGTAAATATTTCCAGAGTTTACCTGAAATAATTATTATTTAAACTTTTCCCATTCCCTGTGTCATAGACTTCTTACTAAAGATAGCATATTTTGCTACACCATTCAGTCATGTGGAGATTTTCTTATTGTCATTGTCTTTTTTCTTTTCTAATATGGAACATAATCAGTTAAAAAAATTTAGCAAAGATGTTTCTTGTCTGTGGAGCGAATGTATATTTTTACTTGAGAGTAGTTTATGCAACTTGCATCTTTTTCAACTTATGCATTTGTATTTGTAACAAATTCTTTTCTTTTTAATGGAAGAATTTTTATTGATGTATCTTTTAAAATTTATTTGCTTTATAAAAGCACTGAGACTAGAGATTGAAATATCCACTATTCTTCTGGAACGGTGAATGAGGAGAAGCCAGTTTTACTCTTGAAAAAATGATAACACCTCTCTCCCTATAACATGAATTATGCATTACAGGATGCAAGTTACATTAGATTATGTCAAAGCAGGTAGTTTGACATACATAGAAATCTGTACCAGCTTGATGTTTAGATTATAATCAAAACCCTTATTCTCACTGTAGATAAAGTCCAATAGATGATAAGAATTATATTCATCATGTTAAAGTACCTCTCTCATGTGAGATTTTTCATTCAGACTATGCTGAAAGCATTTTGCCATTTTCTTTGACACTTCATATAAATCATGCTTTCCCAGAAACTTCTGCTTTGTTAGATCTTCTGCAAAACTCTTCCATTGAATATATTCCTTTAACCTTCTTTTTAACAAAGTACATCAGATGAGAACACAGGAAATGGAAAAAAACCCAAAATCTAGAGAACATTAGAAAGAGATATCTTATGTCTTTCACAGTAATAGTGAACTAGGAAATATGAAAAAGCAGAAAGCAAAGCTTACTGCTGTCTGCAGAAGTGGTTCTTTGTGCAAATAATTGGTATCTTTCTTCATCTTTTTTTCCCTCTATTTCCATGAAATCACTGCCTTTCACTTTGTTTAACAGAAGAAAAAAGACAATGAAATGATGCAGCTCAAAAATCTGATACTAGCGTATAATACTCTGGGCCATAGTATATATTTAATGATAAGTACAGTACAATTAGTAATGTTTGTATGTTGGAAAAACCTGACAGGTTCTCCTCATCGGCCCAAAGTTCTGGACAATTCAGTCAGACCACACTACCACTTTATAGTAAGAGAGAAAAAGCTTTCTCTAAAATTACACAGATGGCATTATTAGCATATGGACTAAACTCTCCTCCTTCTCAAGTACAGAGGTAGTTCCCTTTGGGCTGTATGGTTACTTTCATGAATGGTGGTGGTGTAATAGCGAATGTTTAAGATGGCTTTTAACAGCACTCTTTTATAAACAAGCTAACCCTTTTTAGAAGTCTAGTTTTGCTGGCTGTATGCAGGAAAATCTGTGCTGAAATGTAATAGACGGCATTCTTGGTGACCTGTTAAAAAACTTCAGGTATGGGAACAATTGCTGTTAGTTTTTTCTGTGGGCACATACTAAAGACACTTAGACAAAAAGTAATTCCCAGATCTCCTCAGAGAAAGTTAGCTTGGCGATAAACCTGCTTTTTTGTCTTGATTGTATTAGAACTGTCATCAGAAAAAAATAATAAAATATCAATAAAGAGACTTTGGACAGGAGTATGCTAATGTGCCTGGATTGATTCTGTCAAATGACTGATCACTCTCTGATCTCATTTTATATTTTTTCTGTCCTAACAGTCCCTCTCATCTGTTCCCGACACCTTTCCAAACACATTTATTCCACCTTCATTTTGGAAAACTCTGGACATAGCCCCAAACAAATTCTGTACCTTTTCTCCCCTGTAAGGGAAAGGTTCAAAGAAAAAAACCAAAACCAACAACCTTGAATGATTCTCCTCCTCTTTATGTAGAGAAATACAGCAGATAGAGGATCTGGCCATTAGATATTTTTTAGATGATTTTCTGTTGAAAAGAATTTTCAAATTTTTTACAACTCAGACATTTCTCTTCAGTCTCCCGACTGTCTCACAAATCTGGCTTTCAAAGCATTTACATGATGAAATAAAATCCATTAAGTAAATCTGTTAGCGTGACACTCTCCAGACTGAACAGTTTATGTTCATATAATGAGCCTTGAGTAACTAATGGAATGAAAATAGCTAAGAAAAGTTGCCACCCATAAATTTCACAGATTCTGTATGCATTCCTTTCCTTATCATTAGAGTTTTGGCTTTCAGGATATGCTATAAAGACAAATGAATGAAAATGCTCTCATTCCTCAGAGGAAACATTTCCTCACCAGAAAAAAATAAAAAGAAAAAATTAGTTCCTTTAGCTTATAGGACTTCCATGACTTCATTTGCAAGAGCCTGTGGACACATACTGTTTTATGTGTCTATTACAATTGCATAACACTAATATACATATTAGAGTGTAGATTGCCAGAATTGTTTACCTTCCACAAGGAATTAGTTGTTTGTCTACCCGTGCCTGCAGCTGGGGGAATATGAAAATTGCACCCTTCCTGTTAAATGATGTATGAATGAATAAATAGTATGACAGTCACTAATTCTGAATGAGTTTCTTGCTGCACAGAGAAACGGAAATGGCAAATAGTGAGGTGTGTTGAAAGTAGACTAACCAAAATGTTCAGTCCTCTCTGTCGAGTTAGCACTGTCAGAATATCTCAAATTGCTCAGTTTTATGGGTACTCCAAACAACTTACCTTTCTAAAAATATTTTCTTCTACAACGTGTCTGTAAAAAATTGTGAACTGTGGCCACTACAGAAAGGTATTTAATTTTTTTTCAGTAAGTCTTTGGTGAATCTGGCCATTCTCTTAAAACAGCAGCACTTTGATATCTCTATACTGGCTTACCTTCCATGTATCAGATTAATAAGCCATGTAATGCTAGGAAAGAAGTGTAGCACTTTGTAACCAGTGTATGAAAAAGTAAAAAAGGAGGAGAGGACAATAGCAAAATATTTGGGGAATTTCTGATGCAGGGCAATGAATTGGAAAAGAGAAAAGAAAAAAGAAAGTGCACCTAACCAAAGACGAGGTGTAGCTCACCTGAGTGGAATTCACTAGTTCTATGCATAAATAGAAAGTTATTGTAAAATCCTACAAGTACATAGTGATTATTTTTCCTCATTTCTTTTTCTTTTTTCATTTGCAATATGTACACTGATAGGCAAAATAGCATATTTTTCACGTTATCAACCTGAAAATACATAAACAATTTCTCTGTACTGCTTTTTCTTGCTAGTAGTAAAATGCAAGAGGAAAAAAGAGGAATATAAAAGTAGTGCTTCCATAAACAATTGTTAACATGTTTAGTTTGTGCATAGCACAACAATTCAGATTAACTTGATAGATTAAATATGTCGTAAGATTAAAAAAAAAATTAAAAACAGAAAACCAAACTCATATGAAACCAAAGCATATATTGACAAATCCAAGGAACCATGTTACCACTTCATCTGGCAGAAAAAGGGAACAAGAAGCAAAGAAATAGAATGCAATTGATGCAGCAATAAATAATTCTAGAAAGTAATAAGATAATGAGGGGTTTTTTCCATTTTTAGTCTTTTAATAATTATAAAAGGAAAATCTTTGGGCAGGAAGGGTGAGACTAAATTGGTCAATGTGCCCTTAACTCAGGTGGACCAAGCTATCACAGTACTTCACTCTTCAAGGTGACAGGCATACCTTGTTGCCTTAGCACTCTGGAACTTGAGAGTATCAAAGGCAGGGCAAATAAAAATCCCACATTGCCATTTCACCTGCTATTTCAGTGACTTGTCTTAATGATGCTGCCATTCATTTAGTGGCAGAGTTCTGCAAATAATTATCTTAGAACTTACTGTGATTGTGTCTCATATGAGTGAAGAGGTTCATTAGACTACACATATGCTTATCATGAGGAATGAAAGGATGCAGACAAAGGAAACTATTCCTGGCACAATCACATTCTTCTCATTTTGGTCCTTAAGTATTCACAGAGAGGTGTCTCAGGACTGCATTTACAGTGACAGCCCTGTTTATTACCTTCTGTCCAGAATTTAGATATTTGTACTTTAATGCATACAACGGAGCTATACTCCATTGGTTATTGTTGATAGCACAAAGGCCTTGATAATAAATCAGTTCAGTTAATTAGATGGATACAATAACTTTTACAAGATTAAGAAATGTCTTAATACAAAAGAGTTTGACTACTTCCAAAACAAAAGGGTATATGTTCCTAAAATTATACCTGAAACAAAGGTTTATAAATTATATTAAATATACTTTCAGGTCACAGGAAATGAAGTAATTTTGGATTTTTTTTTTAATGTGTAAATTAAGTTGTTTTCACATTTGCATATTATTCCCATGGAATTGACCTAGCTCATAGGCTGTTAAGTTTCACAAATCACAGCTCATACAATTTGTTTTCTTACTTGAACATCCTGCAGATACATGGATAACTTGAGAGTGCTAAAGAGTACTACTCTAATTGAAAGAGCTCCATTAAAGCATGGTGACCTACTCTTCCTGAAAGTTAACCTCATGTTGACTAGCTTTGAGAATATTAGCAATTTGTTTACTCCAAAATACTGATGCTTGGGGTGATGCTAGGGGTGGCTGAACTGTCAAAATTTAAGTATGTGTAATTTGGAGTATAAGCTCTTTATTTCTCTTTACAATGTCCAAACTCTGCCACCTTCATGGTATTAAGATATTGTACATTAAGTGTTTAGTCTGCTTATGTATAATGTTCCAAGAATTCCCCCACCTCTCTCATAATTCCACTTAGAAAGACAAACACTTACTATTCCAAACTGCAGTGTTTTTTCTGATTTTTGACTTATTCTCTTGTGTTATTACTATGTATTTCCAGAGAAGAATATATAAGAATATTTATATTAGAACTGTGCAAACAAAAACTAATAGGTATTCAAACCAGCAGTAGTAACCTATATATAAATGTATGTTATTATAATTTATAGTAAAAGATATTGAAATAAACTTATAGGAAAAAAATCTCTGCAAAAAAAAACAACTATGTGTAGCTCCTTTGGAAGAAGAATTACTTGGAATTTTTTATTAAGTTAATTTTTGGGTTGGTTTGGTTTAAAATATTTTTTTTTCTCTTAAATGAATTCAACATTTTAACAAAATATCCTGTGGTTTGAGTTGATCTTTAAAATCAAGAGGCAAGGAAAGATCTCAAAATAGTATTTAAACCAAGAAACTAATAAAGATATTCATTACTAGATCTAGTTTGTTTTTTTGTTTTACAGTGATTATCATAACATTATTTTAATGTTAATGAATTACCTCAAAACATTTTGAAAGACATATGCAGATAACTCACATGCTTCAATGTGAAGAAATAAAAATAACAGATTGTATATTCTGTGTAACATGATCCAAAGCCTATTGAGGTAAAGGAAAAATTGCTACTGCCAATGGACCAGATTCTTCAATTTATCAGTCTGAAGGTCATCTTGGTATTATTACTTGTAATGAATTCACTGCATAAAAGATCCAGACACACATTTTCATTGTAAAACTTTAATACTATTGCAAACACTTGAAATTTTACAGGGGAATATGTAGTCAGGCTTTTGTTTTTCTATTTACAAGAAGATGTGTTTACAGTGGGTGAATCAAAAGGAAGAGACTCTATAATCTTCAAAATGCCAGAAATCTGCCTGACATTATTAAGATCCTCGCCAGTGTGTGGAAAGTTGGCCATGCCCTTTCTTTGTACATTTTCCTTGCAGATGAACATCTAAATCACTACCTAATACTGAAATAATATCAATGCATGAGATTCTACATTTTTATTCATGGGCTCATATTATCTTGAATTATTATAGCTTAAAACATTAAGAAGTGAAAGAATAATTCACCTTGAAAGTCAAACTATGTGTCTATTTTGATTAAAAAAAAAAATCTGAAATTGGAATATGTCATTGTCCAGTGAATCTTAATAGCCCTCACTCAATGTCTAAGAATTTCCACTTCGTCTTGAAAACATTTCTCCTTCGGTAATGAACTTTGATATTTGCATTTCCAGTTCCAAAATTACTCTGAACAACATTTTCAGAGGATCATGAAATACAGGATCTTGGAAATATTTGGACTGCCACTGGATTAGGGGCTGAAATACCTTTGTTGTCCCAGATCAAAGTCCAGATAACTTTTATTGACACTTAGTGCCCAAATCCCTATAGAAGATAACTTTATCTGCACTCAGACATGCAAACCCAGCACATTTTTATTGCCTTACTCTGATTTGATTGGTGATAAATTAAGCTAATTCTCCAGATTTGAGTCTGTTATGCCTGTGATGGCAATTACTGATCTCTCTCTGTCCTTATCTTGAACCATGAACCTTTTGTTATGTTCTCTTTTCCAAATTCCATTTAGGAGGAGAGAGCTACAAAGGTTTGGTGGACACTTGGCATCCAGTCTGAGTCAGTCCACCACAGGCATATAAACACAACTGAAGGAACAATGGCAGATGGAACTGAATTTTTTTTAATTCTTTCTTATATCTGTCAAGTATAGGATTTTGGTTTTTTGGTTTTTTTTTCTGAACAGAGAATTGAGAGTAAGCAACTTGACTAAATTAACAAAATGAATTTGTGAGAGATATGGTAATTGAAAAGGGGACCAGCTTCCTAACCAGTACCTGACTTAGACCAAGTGTTTTAAAATTTTATCTTACAATAATTTTTTTTTTTTGGTCTGGAAATAAGATTTAAACTTTTTTATCTTTTTCTAGATTTAAATAAGAAAATATTTCAAGTAATTGCTTTCTGCCTTACTTCATCACTGTAATTTCTATCTTTCTCAGATTATATTTTAAATAAGAGAGAAATTTAGGAGTTCCTTCTAAAATATGTATCTTTGTATCTTTCAAAGGAATAGATTTTCTTACTTCTACTTTCATAGATTGCAATATTTCTCAATAATTTACTAATTTCATATACAGACAGATTTAAAAATTGTTATAATAAGAGAGTGTTAAAACTTAATGGCAGAATACCTGAGCAATTGATCACTTTGTTCCTATATAGAAATTTTTGTGTACATCATATACTACATCTTATTATATGGTGAATAGGAAAATATTTTTACCATGAAAATTACAAAATGATTATAATGTTTTCCTCTGTTTCCTAGAATCATGTGTTACTGTACAATGAAACAAAACCTGAAGAAATAAGTTGCTGAAATAAGTGAGTTTGACCTTAAAACTGATCTCAAGACGATATTCTTCTTTAACACCTGGTAAAGATTTTAATGTGAATAGCTTGTAAGAGATTCTAATTTTTAGGGCCTAATTTAGTTTTAGAGTTTCTTCCATTGACATTAATTAAATTTTCCCCAAGTTAGATATTAAGAAAAAATTCTTTACTGTGAGGGTAACCTAGACCTAATCTCTTTCAATTTAAAGCCATTCCACCTTGTTCAATCACTATTTATACATCCTTGTAAAAACTCTTGTTTTAGGCTCCCTTTAAGTACTGGAAGGATATGTTTAAGTCACCCTGAGGCCTTCTCTTTTCAGACTGAAGAATCCCAACTCTCTCAGCCTTTCCTCATACAAGATGTGCTCAATCCCTCTAATTATCTTGATGGCCTCTTCTGGAGTCACTCCAGCAGGTGTTCGTCCTTCCTGTGCTGGGGACACAAGAGCTGGAGGCAGCACTCCAATGGGGCCCTATGAGAATAGAGAGGCCTTGTTATTAATTTCCTTTAATATTAGCTGCTTAATTGTTCATTGTCTAACGCAATGATAGTAATTCTAAGCATTTTTACTGTTAATGCAGAGCAATAACCACCCTCAAATTATTCGTGATATCCTAAAACAGATCTCCGAGGGAAAGATGAGATATTCTGTAAAGAAATACATCTGTCATTTGTTTCCTTATACTAAGTATACAAGAAAGCCAGAATGCATTTTTTTTATTTGAATAATTAACATTTAGAGATGTAATATTAGGTTATAAATATGCCAAAGAATTATAGACTTCACTGAATAGATATGTGTTTCATACCCCCAACAGCTCCAAAAAGCAGGTACCTTACTACTAACCATATTTTAACTTGGGGTCAGAACGAATTCTGAATGCTGATCTGAGTATCATTTCAATCCTTTCTCAGTCAGATTACTCTAAATATTTCCCTTCTTAAAAAAAAATAAAATAAAATAAAAATGGTGAGAACACTAGCACAGAACTCCATATCTTTAAAAGAAATGAACAGTGAACAGTATGTGCCAGGTGCTGCTTTTGGAACCTATGCAGAAGGTAGCCTACTAAGAAAGTAACCTTTTTCTCTTAGTTTAATCCATGTATGAATTTCAGTAAAATGTTTATAAAGCTTAAAAAATATTAAGGCATTTGATAGATCATCTGTGAAAGAGTAATACGTAAATAAATTCTTCAGAGGCAGAACACCCACCATTGATTATTAGCCTTGCCTGTAAGCAAAAGGGAAGAATAAACTCTCCAACCATCCAAATACGATGTCAATACAGCTTTCCCTTAAATGAATGCTGTTCTAGCTGTTCATGCCTGCTTTTCAGCTGTACTAGGGCTTATTCCTATCCTCCTGCCTTAAATATTTTAGCATTCCCTTTATCAGAAGGACTTAAAAAACTCAATGGCTGCTTTAGGCAAGCCAAGTAAAATCAACACTATAATTGAATTACAATTGCAGAAGTCATAATAGACATCTTTAACTGAAAACTAACAAAACAAGCCTTGTGCATGAACACCAATAACACTCTCCTCGTGTTAAGGCATTGTGGGCTGGGGGCTCTCTGGAAGCTGGTAACGTGGGCAGAGGGGCCACCCAGAGCCTGTCCCACTGCCCACCAGGAGCAGGGCAGCCAGGGGGACACTGGGGGACACTGAGAGCCTCTCTGGGGCTGTGGGTGGAACTTGTGGCTGGACACAGCAGGGCTGGAGTGAGCTGGAGACTGGGATCTCTGGGACACAGACAAGTGGCACCAGTGGGATGGAATGGCATCTTGGGCTGTGGGTGGCCTGGGGGGAACCCCAGGAAAGGGCAGTCATGGAATGAAATGCCTCTCTTGCCCTAAGGCCCCAAATGTTTCATACTTCGTGGAAAGCTGCAAGATAATTAAGAAATCACTGCTTCTTGCAATGCCATTCAAATAACATTCTGCTAGGCAAACAGTACAGAGGTGAAAATGGTAACATTTTATTTTAAAATGGAAAAAAAAAGAAAAACAGCTGGAAAAGACAATTTTTTTGCTTTTAAACCATGATATACCTCATAAAGAGAGCTTCATCTTCATTCTTGAAATGGACTTTTTGAAAACAGCGTGGTTTTTGCACCTGTTATTTGTATACAGTTGAACTTGTGAACAGGGAGGTATTATACACAGAAATTAATTTTAAGCTGACAGAAACAATGCGGTTCTTGGAAAGTGGAGAGTGCACTGCATAATTTCATGGTCTGAACTTAATCAATATGTTTGTTAAGTAAAAGTTCCAGTTGCAGAACTTTTCCTCAGTTCCACTGTTTTTGGGGTTTACCCTTCAGTTACATTTATGCAAACTGAATGAAGGTAATGGAGTTGCACAAGTGAATTCAAAGGCAATACTTGGCCTGCAAAAATCTTTATTATTGGTGATCTATGAGTCAGATAGAAGACAAATAAGCTCCCAAATCCCAGGCCTAATTTAAGGACTGGCAGTCAGAAAAGCATTTCAATTGTAAACTGAATTAGTTTGATTGAGAAATTGTGGTGGAGAAAAAAACTATTGAATGTGACAACAGTATTGTTGTGGAGAGTTTATAGAATAACCTTGCACTTTTAGAATTAATTACATCCTGCTGCTTATTCCCTACTTGAAGACAAAATACTTCATTTTGGTATTTCAATTGGTTGCCGTAGAAATGATAATCAAGGTTAAAAAAAGCACCAAAAAATTTATGCCTTCTGGTTAGATATAACCTGAGGAACCCTTGCAAAACAAAGAAATTTTCTTCCTTATAAGCATCAGTTATAACAAATACAAAGAACAGGAAAGTTAATTTTTACATGCAAAAACACATTTATATAAATTAAGTTAAAAGTAGGTTTTGGGGTTTTTTTTGTTTTAAGAAATGCAGCTTCATTTAATTGCAAAGAAAGAGTGATGGGGTAGCACATTGCTATTTAATATCCTAACTGGGCAAAAACAAATTATAGAGTAAGTCTTAAAAGTTAACACACACACAGAGAAAGAAAACATAAAAACAACCCCAAAAAAATTGCAATGAACTTCCCCAAATCACTATAGACGTGTTTACAACATGGACCATAAAGGTGGTAGGCCTTTTGCATTCTTCATATCTTTATCATAAAAATGAGAATATGTAGTTAAACTTTTTCACATAATTAGATATTTCACGGTCTTAGTGTTATTAGCACCATGCTATAATCAACTGAGCTGCTCTCAGGGTCAGTGATAGCTCTGCCTGGCTAACAAGATCAGGTTTATACACTGTATAAGGATCAAACAGAGCTTAAAAAATATTACATACCCAGTATGAAAGTCAAGCAGAAGCTACACATGAATAAGACTCCATAACCTCTTTCTTCTCTTGAAAGAATCATGGGTTTTCTGGAGACTTTCTATACTATTCTGTAGACTGTAAGAGCAATTAAAAAAATGGGAGTAGTCTAGAGAGATATATGGGAGCCAGGGCGTTCTACCACTCTTTATAAACTCTCCAAACTTTAGGGTGAAATCCTATCATCTGTGTTTTTTTCACTTTCATGTGAGGTATAGTTTTTTTGGGAGAAATTGAAAGGTATTTTCACCCAGTCATACCTAGCCTAATGAAGACAGTATTTTAACAGGTGAGTTTGGTTCCTCAAGTCTTCCAAATGTGATATATACTCCTTTCTCAAATATTCAGTATAATAATGTTCATTGCTCATAGGTTTTTGGTATGGGTGTACATTTCTTTTCATTACCTATTCTGTTCATTGTCCTGAAAATTATTATTTCTCCTTTTTGTTACACTCCTTGAAATAATCTCTCTTTATTTCACTATTATAATGATTTCTTCTCTGGGCTGGCAACACTTTCTTTGTAGATTCCTAAGATGACAATGACAAGCTTCTTCAAAGCATATTTGAGATACATCCATTTTTCACTCCTATTTTCACATTCTCATTAGAGGGTAATGTTGAAAGTTGTTTCACTGCTCTATTCCTTTATTTATTTGCCCAACCTATCACTTGAGGGTTTGTTATGCAGTACTCATATCTTCACTAATAATTTTCCGGCTAAAATTGGGAAATTAAACATGTTGAAGAATTGATTCTTTACAAGGGAAGATAAAAAAACCCAAACAAAAAAAATTCAAAAAACCAAAATCCCCAAAACCTAAACAAAGCTGTTGTCTCTGAACTAATAACAAACTACACAGTAAAAAATGTGCAATTATTGTCTGTCAAAGCAGTACTGGTTATTGCCTCCATAAATTCAGAAAAAAAAATATGCTGCTGATGGATACAGGTCATTGCACACATTAGTATAAGAGCCAGAGAGTTTCCTAGAACAAGATATTAGATGTGCAGTGTATGTTCAGAAAACAGCAGTGGTGGAACTTTTCTTTAGCAAGTAATGAAAATTGGTATAAATTAAAGAGCTTCACTCTGTAATTCTTTTTTTCTCTTTTTAAGTGGCAAGCATGAAGCAGGTATACTAATGAAGTGAAAACTCATGTCAGAAGGGTGATAGCACCACTGGCATGCATAAAATTATTTCAGGACATTCAAAATTTCTAATTTGTGAAAGTCAAAACTAAATTCTAGTTTTACTTTTCTTCCCTAGAAGAAAACAAAAAATTCTACTTAATTCATGATCTCTAAAACACACCTGTTAAGCAAACCTTGATTTTGTGAAGCCTGCATTAAATTTCATGAATAAAATATTAATTTTCCCCTACTATAACACTGTTTTCAAGACTATATTCATATTTCATGGTCCAGCATGCTAAACTGAGAAGGCTTGAGATTAGTCAAGTTCTTAAATTTGTACATATGCAGTCTTCTCTGTACATAGTTGTTGGAACTGAAGAGACAGAAGAGATATTTTCATTTTTTTTACAGTACAGCAGGTGAATTATTAAGTAACAGTGATCAAAAAGATTTAATGGCCATCAAGGGAATTTTGGGGCAAACAGATTCTTACTAATTCAGATAAAAATTTCTTCTTAATTGTTGGACTTTACTGGTCTTAAATCTATGACTTGGTTGAAACTCACACTGACCTTCATGACCTGGTACACAGCTGTTACAGCTAAAGATATGACAAGGAAATGAAGCATTGAAAGATAGAAGATATGAACAATATAAATACAGGACAAGGTGTAAAAACTTTCCAGCGGAAGGAAGGTAGATTTAAATTGCATACTATTCACTGTGAGGGTGGTGAGGCGCTGAAGCAGGTTGCCCAGGGGAGGTGTGGTTGCCACATCCCTGGAAGTGCTCAAGCCAGGCTGGATGGTGAGCTGGGCAATCCAGTCTAGCAGAAGGTGCTCCCGCTGTTGGCAAGGGCATTTGAACTGGATGAGCCTTAAGGTCCCTTCCAGGACAAAGCATTCTATGGCTCTATGATTCCATGAAAAGGCCTCTACAGAAAAGCCAATAAAATGTCTTCTTACAGTAACAGACGGAGTTGCAGAAAATCATACATTTTAATACTTACATCAATAAAACTTTTTTCAGTCACTCAAAACCTCCTTGCTTACAACATGTTACAATAAACAAGAAAAATATATTCTTTCCTGCTTGATATTTCAAGCTAAGAAATAAAATGGGACTTAACAAAACTTTAAGATAAACTGTTTTCACTTGAGTCTACTTCTAAGAAAAATGGTGCTCATAAATCCTTATAGAACACTGACTTCTCTAAATTGCAGTGAAAATATTAAAAATTTAACAGCAGATGATGTAAGACAGGGATATTATGATAAAATATATCTCTATCACATTAAGAATAACTTTATTACAACAATGCTCTACCTCTATTGATGTCCATCACTATAATAACTAAACCTTGTGCTATAATTTGGCGGCCATTTAAGCAAGACTGTCAACTTCTCCTGTTTTTTGGTTTAGTTTTTTTTTACTTTACCTGAAAAGAACTTAGGAAATGAGTTTCTTGGGTAAATCACTGTTCCTTACTTAAATCAGCATGAAGCTGCAAAGAGCTCTGTGGAAGGCTAAGCATAAGAGGGAATTGGCAGAGTCATCTTTGGTAGCAGTTTTGCCTTTCATATACATCAACCTGATACATCCTTCACAAGACAGGCATGGTTTGCCTTTTAGATTTGCTGAAATATCCTTTCATCTATTGATTAAAGTCACAGCTGGACCTTTACATGGCAGTTGAATGACATCCAGTTGAATGAATTTTGTTGGAGTTGTGTTGAGTAAAATTCACAGATTACGATCCCCAGAGTTTTACACCTAAAAAGGGTAGGCCCAGGTTTTAAGTATATTGTTGTTTTTATTTTTTGTTTTTATTTTTTTGTTTTGCCATTTTGTCAGTTTCTTTGAGGCTTTTCCCAACTGTTTTGTCTGTCAGAGAATCCTCTGTCCAACAGTTACTCATAATCTCCACTGTAATACTCCCAGACTAAAAATCTCACACATTGTAGAATTAATTAAATCCTTAGGAAAACAGAGATGACTTTGAAACATACTTTGATTACAGCAATGTATCAGCTCTTAAATTCTAAAAATTTCTCTTTATCATTACATATAAAATGTTAAATCTATATGCATTCTGTAAGGACTGTATCAGTACATATAGTCTATAAGACATTAAAATTTTCTACCTAAACTCTTACATTTTAAACATGTACTTGTAAGAATGATTTTAACACACTGTAATTTGCCTTTTATTTTGAACAACAAATTGAACCCGTTGTACCGCAGCTCTGTATCTGAACATGACGTTCTGTGGGCCTCTAATTAGTTTTGATGGGTTGCCATGGAAACTAGAGAGAAAGAAAAAGGAGGTGAATACTTTTGTAAGATTTACTACAGAGAGTTACATCCTCTTCCACATTTCGGAGAAAGAAATTGGTGATTGAATGACAACAATGTATTTTTAGAGATAGGTTGTAGTACAGCATTTTTGGCAAGATAGAAGGTATTAATGATTTATGCTAGATTTGCATTAAAGGCTTCTGTTTTTATACTAAGACCATGAATGTCACTGGTAATGGGAGTTCAAGCTGTCTGAAATTTTTATCAACCCACCTCCCCAGCACAAATGGGGCATGAGAGTGAAAGATGAACCTATGAAATTGTGCTGCATGATGAGACATCAGAAAGCTGCTGGTTCTGAAAAGAATCAAATATTAATCTCCTTTTTGAAATGCTCTCATCTTACAATGACTTTTTGGCCAGATCAATGTGGGTTAAAATTAAAAGATAGATGAAAAGTTTTGTATAAGGTCCAAGTTTATAAGGCTATTTGACAAATAAGTGTGTGGAAAACCCCCCACAATTGTAATAAAAAAGAAGAATTTTCTGGATTCTAAATAGGGTTTAGAAATAAAAATTATGGGTTTTTTTAGGGTTTCAAGCTAGCAAGCATTCAAAACAAAACAAAACAACAAACAAAAAGACCCAGAAATTTTTAAAAATGAGCTGAAATTTGACAGTCATATTATGTGTCAACTGTTACTACTTGCATTGGACAAACTTGGTAATACTTTAAAAGCATTTTGTGGGGTATATAAAATGCTTGAGTAGGTGAATGCTCTAACCACCATTTTATATATGCTATGTATATTTACGCAGTTTATTTTAGATAGATACGCTGACTTTATCTTGAACTGACTGTTACATGTTTATTGAGAAAAAGTTAATTTGTATCACAATTCTATATACTTGCTAAGACTTAATGGGCTTTTTAGTCAGCAGGTTGTACAGGAAAGAAAATTTATCCATTCACTAGAAAACTGCCAAACAGAGGTACAGGTCCATTTCATTTTTTCCTTTTTGTTTTTTTCCCCTACAGATTAGAAGAAAAGCAACTATATTATTAAAATAAAGAGAAGAAAAAAAAAAATCTGCAGCACCTACTGTTGTCCAATCTAAATTTAACAAATTATCATGTGATTAGAAATCACCATGTACGAACTGAAGATTCAGGTCCTCTGTCTTCTGCTATAGGATTAAACTTCTTTTAAAGTTCAAGACAAATTGTAGTACATAGGTGCTGTACGTGTTGAGTTGCCTACAACCAGAAGTGGCTGTGATCTATGGAGTGAAAACAAGTGCCAGAAAAGGGCACTTAAACCCTGCATGTGTGCAAATTAAACCGAGGAGCAGATTTTTTTATTTTGGATTTTATCTTCTACTAGTCTGCTGTGGCACTGGGAATTCAGAGATGCCAAGAAAATGCAGCTCAGTAGTTTCTTCATTCTTCCTTGGCTCATATGGTGGGAAACAGAATGAAATTGTGGTGGTAAACAATATAAATAAACCTTTTTTTTTTTTTTTCTCATGGAAGTGCTGCAGTTACACGATCTTCGTTATGTGATCTGATAGCAGAAACAAGTAAAAGGCTTATGACACTGACATGAAAACCATGCCCTTTCCATAAGTACAACACAGATGAAAAAGGAATCTCTCATCTTTAAAAGCCAATTTTTATAATAAAGTTAAATCCTTATAAATCCTTTTTCCTTTGTTGGATTCCTGAGTCTTACTTTTACAGATGCTTTTCTGACATTTGAGACACTCAATCTTCTTTTGGATTGAAACCTCTTGAAAAACTCTGTATTCCTTCAACAGCAAAATATTCAGAAACAGGAACTGAAGTTATCTGTGTGAAATATCTCGGTTTTGTTATATGTACATGTGTTCATACTTTACAGATTTAACTGGAGATCTGCAGTATCATTAAGTGTTGCAGTTCTTAATCATGGCTTGAGTGATTGGAATCAAAGCTCTGACTCTATTAAGATCATCACTAAAACTTTCCCTGCCTTTTACAAGTCAGGATTGTTTTTATGTAAGCCTAAAGACACATCTTGAAAATGCTTAGCAGAGATAACTTGTCAGTCAATTATGTGCAATGTTTAATTACTTTTCAATTACCATGCTACTGGGATAAATTTAAATGTTCATGCTGAGAGTGTGGGTTGATATTAACAAAGAAACAAAAAGCAAAGTAAATAATTATTTACCTGTTATAATTCTGCAGGGGAAAGCACACTAGACTAAGTATGAGCAAGTTTCCATGTAGCAGAAGATAAACTAAGACATTTAAGAAAAATCCTTTGAAAAAATTTAATAGACTGCTTTGGCACATACCAAAGTGACAAGACACTTGAAGTTATATTTAATAATAAAAGTAGTCTGTGTATTCTCATCAGTCATATGTGTTATCTATCAATGCTTTCATATGGGCAACGTATAACAGGAAGAAATTTTAATTAAAAATTATGTTAAGTGGTCCCAGTGGAAACAGAGACATTGAAAAGATATTAAGCTATTTGAAAATTGTTCAAGTACTAAATTTTAAGATGATAAAAAATGTAAAAGATCATTGTGCAAAATAAAATCTAGTGCCCAATACTGTGACTGTTGTTATCTTCAGATTTCACGTAAAAACAAAAATCCTATAATTCTAAGTTATTCAGGTAAATTACTTAGATATTCTAACCTTTTTCTCTCCATTTGTAAGGCAAACAATTTTTCCAAATTATATGAATTCATCTAACATTACTGAGCTGATGCCAATTTCCATTACCAAGGAAGAGTGCGGAAGCACTCATACACTTTTGAGGCTATAAAAGGGCTGTACTGCCTTCCCCATTCTAATCAGGAGACAATATTCTTCTGATTAGACTGCATTTGTCCAGAGAAACATCTTGCAGTTTTAGTGATCAAAGCACTTATTCCTGAATAAAAATAATACTTTGAAGAAAAGAATCATATCAATTCATAAAATTCATGATGGCAATAAATAATATGTTAAAAATCGCATAAATTCTCCTTGCACTATGCTGAAAAAATTGAGGATTTTCACTGAAAGAAAGTTCCACACTTAAAAATAATTTTTCGTATGCAATTTGACTTTCTTGAAGGTGGACAGAGAAGTTATTCTATTTTTTGTAAAAATATTATGGTACCACATGCATTAAGGATCTCCTGTATCCTGTATCCATAACAAACATTCCAAGATGCAATATGAGTACTTCAAATTTTAGGTTTCTGGGAGTTGCAGAACTAGGCAATTTGATCCTTAAATAGTTAAAATTTAGCTACTTTCAAGTGTGATGTCTAAAATAGACTGCAACGTGGTATGTAAACATTTAGAGACTAGAAACCTTCAGTTTAGATGGCATAATTTAGCTTACATTTGTTTCATACTGAATGTAATAATATTAATTGTACATGCAGTAACTAGGGCAGGCCATACTTGTTTTGACACTTATTTTAAAATTGTTTTAAGGCAAAAGATTTTGGTATAAATTGTATCCAAGGCTCCCATAAAATTTCTGATTAATGTTGATATATTTTAATATATTTTATATCTTTTTATTTGTTATATATTTTATATTTTGATATATTTTTGATATATATTTAATTAATGCTGATATTTTTTCCTTAATATTGACAGGATTCATTAATTTTAGGTAAGTAAAAAATCAAACAAATTGTTGTTTAAAAAAAAAATTCCTAGGTTGCATTTTCTCCTATATGTATTCACCTACCAATCCTAAGAAAATAACTGTTTGAATAAATGGCCCAATATTAAATTTTAAAAATCAGCAATGCAATGTTCAGCCAAGTGTACTTGGGATTTTTAACTTACTGAAAAATACAGAGCAATGCTCCTCTGGTAGTGGCAAAAAGCTAAGACACAACAAAAATACATTTGCAGAGGAGAAAGTAAAAGATGGGTGGGGTTTTCCTTGTTTATTTGGTTCTATTTTCTTTATAAACAGTGATTAGATTGGAAAATTAGCCACTTTGGGATTTTTCAACCAGTGGTAACAGATGGCTAAGTTAGTGATGATCCACTGAGGGGGCTGAAGATTTGATAAGGGAGACTAACCGAGAGAATGTATCCTCAAATTGGCAGAATGCCTAGTAAAAGCAGTGACCCATCACTTATAGCAAGTCTTTGAAATATTAAGTGGACATATACATTCAGAATGGTGGGGGAGGAAGGAAGGTGACAGGGAAGCTTGCACAACTATTTTTTTTTTTCCCATAAAGTTTTCAGATAGAAACAATTTTTTTTCTGTGCTTAGAATATAAACTTACTTCAATCATCTGAAAGGTAAAAGACTGGCATTGCTGGTTTTCATTACCCACTTTGGTGGAGCATTTGAAAAAAATTATCTGTGGAAAATGTCTCTGGTTTTAACTTAAAGGTCTAGAAGAATATAAAGGAGGTTAATTTTCCACTGTAGACTAAATGCAACCTTAGACCATAGGACTTAAATTATGAAGTATAATGTTCTTTCTCTGGCGCTAGATACTTCCACCATTTCTTTTATTTGCTGCATTCTACAGCCACTCTACTAACATAGATAGCTGTGCTGGATAGAGTCATCCAAGACAAGCACTTTTATAAATCACCAGTTCTGATTGCGCTAGGCTAACAATGCCTCAGTAATTTCAAGAATGTGTTTTAGGAAAGCAATAACTCGTTCCTACTACAGTTATCTAAAGCTGCACCACATTTTCCATAATGCAGTTTGTTCCCTTTGGTTATTTGGTTGCTATCATCAATGTGTTGGGTTTACATGGCAAAGTCTTTGTAGTGGAGGGTCTGAAGAAGTGCCTGGGGGGTCTGAAGAAGTGCCTTCTGTGAGAGGACACCAGAAGTCGTTTCCATGTCAGGCAGAGCCTGTTCTAGACAGCTTCAATGGAGACTTTTGCTGGCCAAAACTGAGCCCATCAGTGATGTTGGTACTGTCTCTGTCAAAATACATTCAAGGATAAAAGGTGTTGCAGAATAGCAACTGGGATAGAGGAGGTAGAAAATGTGGGAGAAGCTATTTAGAAGACCCTGAGGTGGATGCCTTGAGAGGCTACCTAGAATAAAGGCTGGGGAATGTCAAAGAAGTAAAGTAGGTATTTATTAAAAGGGCTACAAAGGATGCACTTTGGGCGGTACCAGGGCCCAGCCATGGCTCCACCCAAGATGGACACCAAGTCATGAGTTTTCAGAATTTTGGTGTGAAACTTTTAAGTTTTAGTCCATTTATATATCGGGGTTAATTGCCCAATTACAGCTTCAGGTTGTGAAGTCCCATCCTCCCAAATTGCTCTTCTCAATTTGCTGTTGTTTATATCTTTTGGGCCTGAAGCTGCAGCAGTGTCCTTGGTTCTCAGGCTGGAAAAGGATTGTTTTGTCTAACTAAACTGTGAAGAGAACTTGCTATCATTTTATATGAAGTTCAGAGTTATATACTAATGCAGTAGAGTATCTGGAAAATATGAAAGATAAAACTAAAGGTGTTAGTGTTCAAAAACACATAATCACGTAGGGATTATATGCGGTGCTTTTATTAAAGAGCTCTGGGAATCGGGGCATTACTCAAATCTGATTCCAACCATACATCTGAAACGAGCATGTTTTTATACTCTATCGTTATATAACTTTCATGTTAATTATTAAACTTATATTGTTCTATTATATACATAGATTTAGCCTCCCTCTGAATTTCCAACATAGTTTCTCATTATTCTTCTTATGGTTAGATAATAATTACATTTAATTACTAAACAATCACCACATCTAACAATTATATAATTTATCATACTGCTTATGCAGGTGCAGTTGATCTGGGAAAACACAAACCTTAACATTTTAGATTCTATCTTTAACTTTTTTCAGGGCTCCACTATCAAAGGCATCAAGGCCACAGAAGAAGGATAGGTAGAAGTTGCCCCAGCTGCTGAAGCATACACTCCTCTGCAGCTAGTGGTGATGGCCTTGGTGAAGCAGCTGTGTCCCTGAAGTCCATGGAGAGCCAAGATGGAACACATTTTCACCTGCAGTCCGTGAAGGATGCCATCCTGGAGCAGATGAATGTGCCCTGAAGCAAGATGTAGCCTGAGAAGGGCCACACTGGACCAGAATCCTGCATCCCTGTGAAGATCACTGGAGCAGTCTATTCATAAAGGGCTCCACACTGTGGAAAGGAACCGTGCTGGAGCAATTTGTGAAGTGCTGTCCATTGAGAGAAGAACCCATAAAATTAATGAAGGAAAGTCTTCCTTAGGAGGACTCCATGCTGCAACCAGGAAAGAGCGTGAGGAGGAAGCAGCATATAGTGGTTTGTCTCAATTCTTCACGGCTTCTATGTGTCCTTGAATGCTCTGTCACCAAGTGTGTAGGGGATTGACCTAGACCCTTACTACTTCAATTTGAACTTAGCAAAAAGTTAGTGTTTCTTTTTCATAAAGATTTGTAATATATTTGCAAATTTGTATACAATTATTTCCTGGCTTCTGCATACTCCATCTCTAATGCATCAATAATTCTTGTGCTGTGGAAAGAGAAGAATCAAGTAGCATATTTGGAGAGATATTTAAAAAAAGAAGCTCATGGTAAATTAGAGTAAATTATGTCAAATTTTCAGCAATTATAACAAGTACTTAAACTTTTCAAGCTAATCATTCAAATTAATTTGCTTTCCTATAATTATTCATCTGCATTGTTTAGGACTCATTTAGTAATCTTTCATGACTGTTTTTGAGTAGGGAACCTGAAATAATTCACTATGATTCAGGAGATTCACTAGAGGCTTGAGAATATTATAATACTGTTGAATTGGGTGTCTTTCCCCTAGGCATACATTTATGAAGAAATTACACATTTTTTGATTGATTATTGGGAATATTAATGACTACTGGGTTTCTGATAAAAAATGATGTGTCTGCCAGAAAGGAAATTAATGCTTAAATCCATTTAGTTCTGTTTCCAATTGCCTTTTTTCAATTTACATTAGATCTGTCTTTCAGAACAAAATATAGGTCAACTACTAATAAAGAGGAAATGTTACCCACAATACAGTGCTTATTATAAACATGCAAAATAACTTGTCACAGAAACCAGATCTTGTTTTGATCATTTCACTTTTAAATTATATATAACATTGTTTATTTCTGTTCAGATATGCAGATACTAGCATACATTTAATTAAATCAATCTACTCAATGGAAGAAGTAAATCTGCCACTGGAAGCAAAATAAAAAGTATTAATTTTTAAATATAATTTGATTCACCATAATGGCCAAACTTGTAGGGTTTAGTCTGCAAGGTTTTTTTCTTTCCTTTGCTTTATGTAATCCAAAGGAATGTTCAACGAAGAAAATAAACTTTCAGCAGGAATTCCGAACAAATAAAAGTTTGAGTGTCCAATGGCTTGGAAAAAGGTACTATCTGTAACTGTATAGATGTGTAAATAAAAGTATGTTTATATATGTGTGTGTAGGGGTAAAGTTTTTCTCAATTACACTATCTACACTGAGGAAAATTCTAGTAAGAAAAACCCTGCGTTCAATGTCTTTATGGCACCATTTTTAGAGAGATCAATAATTACACTGCAAGAGTAGTAGCTAAGTTTGATTCTTTGTATTGGCAAGTGAAGTATGCTTTTATGTCAAGAGTGATATTGTTGTCTTTCTTTTAGAAAGAGGTAGCTGAAACATAATTGGCAATATTCAAAATCCAATGATAAAACTTGGGTAGGCAGGTGAGAAATAGATAGAAGTGTAACAGAACTGCTTACAGAAGAAAAGAAAAAAAAACCACCCTAATGTCCCTAATTTGGACCTACAACATTAATATTACTTTATCTTTTGATTTAAAAATTAATTTAATTCATTAAAATATATCTTAGCTATTCTAATGGGTCTTTAAGACTTACACATTTTCCCCATTTTCTCTTGGGCAACTATGAGCACGTCTGTAAAATCCCGGCTTTGCAGCTTGCATGGAATTTTAGAGCGTGGATTTCAAACATCAGTATCAAGAATATTTGACAGGAATTTTATACATAATGAATCTTATAAGCCAATTCATGTACAATTTATTTTGTCAAATGACAGGTTAATAGTAGCAAATATTATTTGACAGCAAATAGTAGCAAAATTACTTCTTAGAAGTAATAATAAAAAACTAATTTTGCAAGAGCAATTAAGAAATGAAGAAGTTCTGCAGTCAGTTTGCTCCTACCACAATAAAGGAAGATATCTCAGTTCCCTCCTCTTAGTACCTAGCTGTTGCCAAAAAATATATATAAATATATACAAACTGCAGCCCTTTGTGAACATGAATAACATAAATGAGGTTAAGAGTTTATCCAGTGGTTCTAAATCTAAAGAACATCAATTGCCTGCACAAGTTCAAGATAAGAATTTGCAAGGCGTCTGAAAATATGTTCCTAGGTGCTCTAAGTAGAGAAAAGATTTTGCCTAAGTGTTATCTTTTTATTGAGAGTGCAATTACTATCAGGAATCGGCAATGTCCAAGGTATTTATAACAGACATAAGTAACACAAATTTCAAAGTTGTATACATATTTGTTAAAATATGATACTATGATAGAAAAGTAATCATATATGGTAAAAGAAGCCATGCCTAAACCAACAAAGTAATTTTCATTACCAATGGGAAAAAGAAAAAAGACATGAGAAAAAGGATATTGCATTACAGTTCTCTGTAGCTCTACTGTGTCTCTCCCAGTTCAGTGCTCTGAAAGTAGCATTGAAGGTCAACTTAACAATTTAAAGACGCTGGATTTTATCTTTCTGGAGGAACAGATAATATATTCCTCCTTAGAAGGAGTGAAATTATTTTTTAGACTTGAACACCATTTTTATATTTTATAAATAGAACACACATTGCGAGTTTCTTT
The DNA here is from genome assembly GCA_035583995.1 of Arremon aurantiirostris. Lineage (NCBI taxonomy): Eukaryota > Metazoa > Chordata > Aves > Passeriformes > Passerellidae > Arremon > Arremon aurantiirostris. The sequence continues at coordinate 71,299,978 of JAXCLO010000170.1, read as the reverse complement.
TGATGTAAGAATAAAATTCTAGTGTTTTGTAAAACTTTGGGATGCCAATTGATTTATTATATATTCTAAAATTTATTGTATTCAATTCAACAATTTTATGACTGTCCTTCCAAACCAAAAAGTTATGAAGACTAAAAAATCCATAAAAAAGAGTAAATACTCTCCATTGAAAACACATTAAGAGTATGACCTTGATTTGGATTCCCTCTGCAGTTAATGAGTGACACAGATGCTCAGTAAAGGAAAATTGTACTTCTGCTCTTAAACATAAAGAGCAAAGGGGACTGTCTCAGTGCACAGGTAGTGAGTGTCCTTGGAGGATGGGATGAACGATCATGTCTCTGTAATTTAATAGCTGAAATAATGCTAATAACAATTCAACATCTGTTCACAGTAGAAATCAGACAATTTATAACACTGCAATTTTCCATGCCTGCTTCCATCCACTCCCTGACAGAGAACTGGGTACTTTTTGGATTTTAAGGCCAACATCTGGTGTGGATGTTGGAAATTTAGCTTTTTAATTTCATCCAATTTCTGTTATATTGAACAGTATGGATAGCTGAAACGATATATCCAAAGCAATACAAATGATACTTTATCACTTGTGTAAACCTGGCAATGCAATGTTTCCTAGGACATCCCAGGTATGAAAATATTTTCTTCCACTTCTACAATTTTCAAGTACATTTTCCTGTTTGAAGTAGGGGGCTCAAGAATGTGCTTGAAAAGGTCATTACTTGTGATTGAAACACAAAAACAATCTGCAATTTCCCTTTGCTCTTCATGGTGTTTTTGGAGGGCACTTGGAGAGCTCTAAATTCACTCCAGTGAATCTTCACATATGGCATCACTGTGGATGACTCTTCACACTATTCATGTGTGAACTGCTTTTCTAATTCTGGATCAGCCTGTCCATCAATGGTGCTAATAGACCTGCCTCTATTGCCTCTAATCATTCTCATTGTTTAAAAGTTCTCATTGGTGCAAATTTAAATTTGTCCAACTGCAATTCCCAGCTTTTTGCTTAGGTTGTGTTTTTCTTTGTTAGAGTACAGTTCTCAGGCACACTATTTGTGATGAGTCAAAAATGTTTTGAACCTAACTGACTTTCTTCAGAATCCATTACAAAAACAGTAACAAAGAAGGCTTGAACGGAAAAGAGAAAACCTTCTTAATAGTTCTTCAACACTATGTTTATCCTCATGTAAATGTAGACAGAGAAAATTTTGCTAGCCTCAGAAACATATCTGCTTCTGGAGTGAAGAAAAAAAATAATAGCATCTGGGAACAATCAGAATCAGAAATGAAGGATATGCTGAACTTCTTTGTAGCTAGCAAAGTTGAATATGAAAAGACAAGGTTTATTATCCACATTTACTGTTCTCAGATATAGGAACAATGCCCCTAACCTGGCTTTGAAGAAAGTGAAATGTAATGAATAAAGACTTTGGAAAAAACAGATTGTCTTCTCTGTTAATGTCTTACGCTAGAAAACTGATCTCAGAGAAAACAGGATAATTTCACTGCATTAATTTATATTTTCTGTATTGTTCAGTTTAACTGAGCATTTTGATTTTAGAAGGATATGTGTCATTTAAAACAGGCACAGCATTCTTTTTACTGTTCAGTTTCTCAGAGTGAAAATTATCCAATTAGATAAAAATAAAGTTTTCTAAATATGAGAAATTATTTGTTTTACTGAGGATAAGGTGCACAAACATGAACGCACCCCTCAGACACACAAAAAAGAAACATCAGTGTTATATGAAGGAAGAACATCACTGTGAGACATATGAAAACAGGATTATAGAATGTTTGGTGTTGGAGGACACCTCTGAATGTTGTCTGATTCAACCCCTTCTTCTCAAGCACGGTCCCTAGAGAAAGCTGTCCATGACTATGTCCAAACAGCTCTTGAATATTTCCATAGATGGAGATTCCACAACCTCTCTTTGTTATAAAAACATCATCACACATTTTCAATTTGTTTTTTTCTGAAGTATATGCTTTCATTTGGGTGAAGGTGAAAAGCAGAAAGAAGAAATTAGAAAATGAAAGTCATACAAAATTAAGAACTTCAATATAATAATCAGGAAAATAAGGATTTAATTTGTTCTGTTTGGGTTTTATTTTTTGTTGATAGCCTTTCTGAAAGTGGTATTTCTCTTCCCTAACATCCAGACTATGAAGGCTATCTAAAATTCAAAATAAATGGATACATGCATACATACATACATACATACATACATACATACATACATACATACATACATAATATATATATATATAAAGGGAAATAAAAATAAATTGAATATGTCCATCTAGTTTTCTTGTTTCACTTGTGTGCTTTATAAGTAGTGCAAAACTCTTGAAACAGACCCTTAAATCGTATTTCTATCTGCTTTGTACTGTGACACTGTGGGAAGAAACTGAACAGTTGGTTATATGGACCAAATCCTTTTACAGGTTGTAATTCCACAAAGGACATATAAAACAAAATACATTACACTAAAAATCAGAGAAAATTAATCATCTATGTGAATTAGGAGTCTGAAAAAGATTACAGAACCATTCTTGATAAGTTCATTTTAAAATAAAAATGGAGCTGTGTCTCCCAATCAAATGAGAATAGTAGTAGATTAACCTTAGGGTATGCATTCAGCATGTCCAATTCATCCTGTGCCTTTTTCAGATGCAATCTAGGAGATGAATTTTCATTCCACATGAGTGTTATTATCATATAAAGCTATGTAAACAAATCTAATGTTTTCTTGATTTTCATACAGATCATTATATTTTGATAGGCTCAGGATCAGAATTTTGAATTGTTTGCTGAAACAAGGTCTACAGAGAGAAGATAAAAAATAGGGACCAAAAGAGAAAGCAGTGGTAATCTTTTTTAGTCATTAATTCCATACCTTCTGTTGTACAAATCTTCACAGGTTATTAAGACTTGTCCTCAGAGATCTTTATATTTCAAACTTTATTTTTTCTTTCTAGAGTGTCATTTTTTTGAGTTCATAAATAATTTAAGACAGAAGTATATGATAGTTCTTTTGGGAATAACTATTTTATTCTTTGTTCTGTAACAGTATCAAGTGTGTTAATTGAGATCAGATCTCTAATGCACAGAAACTATTAAGAACCATTATTAATGAGAGTAACAAGTCTCTCTTAATTTGAAAGGAGACGGGGGAATGGAAGATAAATGGAAAAAAAAAAGGTATTATCTGGTGTTTACATTTAAACATTTAAAAAATTTAATCACTGAAGAAGTTACACTAGCAGTAAGAAACACATATTCCATACTTGTCCCTGACTCAGGAGATTCCAATCCATGTCTCCCATCACCCTGAAATGTGTTATCTGCACAGATGGATTTTTTGGGAAGAAACTCCACTTAACCTTCCCAACAAAGAATGCAAAAACGGAGATATGTTGTTCTTTGGATTTGACCACAGCTATTTGGGACTACAGGATTTTATCTTTTTTCTAAAGTAGTTTATGTATTTTATTTTTTGAGTGGGTAAAACTCCATTCTGTTAAAGACTAGTTTAATCTATAGGATTATAATTGTTTATAATTGTAATAGCATTATAGTTGTTTTTCTCCCTGGCAATCATGTTTGAAGGAAAAGTTAGTTTTGATAATTTTGCAAGAAAACTGATCACATAACTGCATTTCAGGAACCTATTAATGGATCAGGTCTTTCAAGAGTAAAGGGATACCTCCCAAGACCTACAAATCTTAAATAAGGCAGTGACACTGAAATACTGAAACTAAGGAATTTAGAGTGGTCCAAGTCTCAAAAGCCAGGGAATTCTAAATCTGACCAGAGAGATCCAGCAATTTAGGTGCTTTGTGACAGCAACAGCTAAGAAAATAGTAGAGGACAGGCAATACTGCAAGTTTATATTTCTGTGTCTTGAAAGATTTTTTTGAGTTCATTTAGTTGAAAGTCACTCTCTCTATTTTGTTCCAATATTAGAAATGAAATCTGATGAAGAGTTGCGAATAGAATTTTCAGTGTTCATGTCCCTTTATAGTGTTTAATTCCTGAGCATGTTCTGCTTCAAGAGACAACAGTAAGTCAGAGAATGGAAATGGAAGAAATGAGGGAAAAACTGAGGACACTAGTTAGAGAAGGAGCTGGAAGAGAAGAGCCATTGTGGTTTTTAGTACAACTCACTTTCCAGAGCTTAGCTAACCATTTATGCCAAAACTCTTCAGGTCATTGCATGTACAAAGAATTCTCTACAGCACAAATAAAAGAGAATCCTTATTCTAAAAACAATAACAGCAAAACAAACAAACAAAACGAACCCAAAACCCCCAACAAATAAACAAAGACCCCAAACAAACAAAAAAAATCCCAAACTGTTTTAGATACAAACTAAATCTCAGCAAAATCTCCAAATGATACAAGTAAGAAGAAAATTCATTTAGTTGGTTGTTTAGCCATATGGGAGTTGGACTAGATGATCCTTGTTGCTCCCTTTCAACTCAGCATATTTTGTGATACTGTTATATTTTTACAGAAAAAAATAAAAGTAATCTGGGACATGCTTGCTTCATACTATAAGTTAAAAAGTTATGTAATGTAAGTCAGCATAGTTTATGTGCAGCCAGAAGACCAAATATGGCTCATAAACTTTTCCATTCATCTGATTGCTTATTCTGTAAGAAACTGAGAAGATTTTTTCAAGCAACTAAAACAACTGATCTTGTATGTGCTAGGAGCCCAAATTAGAAAATTAGAGTGCTACACATGCATCATATAGAAATGAAAGTTAATGATGTCAATGAGACAGTCATTGTCTTGCTTCTTCAGGGGAGGTCCTCCAATAATTGCTGCTGCATAATGAGAGATAGCCCAAAGCTGGTTCTTGAATCTGCTTCCTCTCTCTGCAGTTTATGAGCTTTGGTCTTGCTGACATCAAAATACATCTGAGTTGTGAGCAAAATGGAGAAAACCATCTCTACAGCCCTTACAGTTTTTCTTCAGTAAAGGATAGGTTTTGTGATTTAATCCCAGTAGGAAGGCAAACTTCACACAGATTCCTGTCCACTCCCCTGCAGTGCAATGCAGGGGAGATTAGAAGAATGAAGGTGAGAAAACACATGGATTGAGGTAATGAAAGTTTGACAGGTAAAGAAAAATCTGTGCTCACAAGCAAAGCAAAATGAGGAATTCATTAATCCCTTTTCATCAACAGGCAGGTGTTAAGCCGTCTCTAGAAAAGAATGGATCCATCACATCTAACAGTTACTTGGGATGACAAACACCATCACTTCAAATGCCATTCTTTTCTTCTTTGTTCCCCCCAGTTTTTTTGCTGAGCATGATGCCATATGGTCCAGGATATCCTTTTGTCCAGTTGGAGTCAGCAGTCCCAGCTGCGTCAACTCCCAGCTTCCTTTATACCCCCAGCCAACTTGTTAGTGAAGCAGCATGACAAACAGAAAATGCCTTGATGTTGTGATAGTGCAGTTCAGCAATAATTAAAACATTATCAGCACTGTTTTAAGCAACAGTATAAAACCACATGAGCTACTATGAAGAAAATTAAATCCAACCCAGTCAAATGCAGTACAACAGGCCATAGGACCTCAGCTTTAATGAAAAAGAATGTCAAGTTGCCAGCAGTATTCAGGACATCAAAGACACCTTGTCTTTTCTCTACTTGTCTATGATAAAGATTTTTTTTTTTATTCTTAGGGAGGAATAGTACTTTTTTTTAGGCAACTGCGCAATACTTAGCAGAATAGATTTAGAATCTGAGCAGAGGTGTAGAATTAGTGTACATTTTACAGAAAACTGTTTTTAAGAATTTTTTAAGGTAGCCACTGCAAACATTATGAAAAAGAACTCTTGTATGAACTGGAACATTTCTCAAACAGAGAGATACAAACATGTATCAAACATGTAACAGTTTACCATTAATATTTTCTGTGCTGATGTTTCACAACTAATCCTGGCTCTTGTCCTTAGCTTTCCGCCTCTGTGTTATTGCAGGAACCAAGCACAGAGCTAAATCCCTGTTCAACCTCTTCACTGGAGAGGAATCCTGGACATCCAAAAGAGAGACCAGACCAAGAAGATGAGATTACCTGAGTAAGGGCCTTCAACATGACTTAAAACTAGACCAAAAGAGACTTCAGTTTGCATGAGAGATGGTTTAACTCAAGAGTTCCAACTGAATGCTGTTTCTGCCAATGTGAAGTAATTTGGACAGAGGTCAAGGGAGAATTCTTCTGGCGGTCTGAACAACTCATACAGTCAGTTATTGCTGATGCTGTCAGGGAAAAGCAAATCAAAGTCACATATGGCCAACAATATGCAAAGGGAAAGGCAGATTGCTGTCCATTTTAGCCTTCACAGCTTCCTCTTTGTGAATGCTAGCATCTAAATTGCAGTCTTTGAGAGGTGTTATGAGTGGCACGAGCCTAAAATTGAGAAACCATGATTCTTTTCCATTGTTCTTACTTTGTTTAAAATAAAAAAAGGAGAAAAAAGAGAAGAGAAGAGAAGAGAAGAGAAGAGAAGAGAAGAGAAGAGAAGAGAAGAGAAGAGAAGGGAAGAGAAGAGAAGAGAAGAGAAGAGAAGAGAAGAGAAGAGAAGAGAAGAGAAGAGAAGAGAAGAGAAGAGA
>JAXCLO010000170.1:71176830-71293225 GCA_035583995.1 Arremon aurantiirostris | reverse complement strand
GGAGGCCGGGGCAGCGCCCGCCGCCCGTCCCGCCGCCGCTGCCGCCGGAGGATGTGGCGGCGGGTTCGAGACCCGGGGGCTCCCGCGGCGCCGGGGCGTGCGGTGGGGCGGAGGCTGCGCTCAGGGGGCGACCGGGCTGCCGGGGCGGGGAGGGGAGGAAGGCGCGGGAAGGGACGCGGCGATGGCGGCCTGTCCCTGTCACCTGCAGGCGCTGCCGGGACGGCCCCGGCCCCCGCTCCCGCCCTGGCCCGTGCCCGCACAGCCCGCGGGGAGCCGGGCCGGGGGCGGGCTGTGCCTGTTGCATTGTCCTTGGCGGGGCTGCCCGTGAGCGCCCGCCGCTATCTGAGGCCGGGGACCCCGGCGGTGCCCTGTGTCGGACTCTCTGCCCCGCCTGATAGCGGCTGCACCCTGCTCGGTTGCACGTCCCTTGCGGCTCCCGCCGGGGCTCTCTCCCCTTTTGTCTGTGTATTTTTAGGTCATTAGAGTGGAGGGGTAGGTAATCCCCAGGCTCAAGTTCCAGAGGGGCGGGTTCTGGACGGAGGTGGAGTCACTTTTCATTTAAATCCCTGACTATAAAATGGGCTTAAAGAGAAGCGGGATCTCAGCTGTGCTGCACAGACCCCGGCACGCAGGGTGCGTGGGGGCCCCCCGGCAGCCAGCGCCCTGCAGCACAAGCCGCTGCGATGCTCCACTCCGTCGGCGTTCACACCTTGCAGCTGCTCACCCAGGCGGCCGCCTGCATCCTCCTATTTCCCCGCTTCCTGCTCACCGCCGTGATGCTCTGGCTCCTGGATTTTCTGTGCATTAGGAAGAAGATGCTGACGATGCCCACGGCGGAGGAGGCGGCCAGCGCCAGCGAGGAGCCGCCCCCCGACGACCCCCCGGTCTGCGTGTCCGACTCCAACCGCATGTTCACGCTGGAGTCGCTGAAAGCCGTGTGGCACGGGCAGAAGCTGGACTTCTTCAAGTCGGCGCACGTGGGTTCCTTGGCCCCTAACCCCGAGGTGATCCAGCTGGACGGGCAGAAGAGGCTCCGCATCCTGGACTTCGCCCGCGGCAAGAGACCCCTCATCCTCAACTTCGGCAGCTGCACCTGACCCCCGTTCATGGCCCGCCTGAGGTCCTTCCAGCGCCTGGCCGCGCACTTCGTGGACATTGCCGACTTCCTGCTGGTGTACATTGAAGAAGCACACCCGTCCGACGGCTGGGTCAGCTCGGATGCAGCCTACAACATCCCCAAGCACCAGTGCCTCCAGGACAGGCTGCGGGCAGCTCAGCTGATGAGGGAAGGGGCTCCCGATTGCCCCCTGGCCGTGGACACCATGGACAATGCTTCCAGCGCCGCCTACGGTGCCTACTTCGAGAGGCTCTACATCATCCAGGAGGAGAAGGTGATGTACCAGGGAGGCAGAGGACCAGAGGGCTACAAGATCTCGGAGCTGAGGAGCTGGCTAGACCAGTACAAAACCCGGCTCCAGAGCCCCAGCACGGTGGTCATCCAAGTGTAAAAAGGACCTGGCAAGAAGCGCAGGGGTGGAGAGGCGAGGGAGGGCGGGAGGAGAGGTGGGGAGGGAGAAGGCACTGCGTCGCGGATGGCAGGAGCTGTCTTCCCGCGGGGACACTCGAAGGAGGCTGCTGTGCGAGCTTTCGAGCAAGACGTGCCATAGTCCTTTCTCTATTCAAATCATGTTGATTTGCCAGCCACGCTCTGTCAATACTGTATTTCCATGTGCGTTTTGTAAATAACTCTCTTTCTTTTTTTTTTTTTTTTCCCTAGCGTTTACTATTTTTTAAGGAGGCTCTCTTCCTACGGGATCTGTTCCCGGCTGCGTGTGTGCGCGGGTGTGTGTCTGAAAAGTTGTGTACAAGTGCTCCGTGCTGCCTAGCAAGTGCTAACTGGGATTTCTAGTATTTCTTTGTGATGACCGATTTTGAAATGGGTTTCTCTAATGCCAGGAAATCGCGTCTGATGTTGTCAAATACTAGAACTGCCAATAGCCAGAGCTGGACGGAATGTCCTATTTATGTGGGGGGGTTTTGTAAGACGTTCGTTCACCTTCCTTTTTTTTATGAATTTTTTTAAATAATAAAGGTTGAGTAACTACACGTCTAAGGTTGACTGCCTTTCTCTATCTTCAGACCGCTGCGTTCACTTTCCCTTTTGCCTACCTCGCAGCACCCCCCCGCAGCCGAGGAGGGGCCGGCGGAGCGGCAGGCGGGAGAGGATGCGCTGCCGGGGGCTCGGGGGCGGCGGGCTCAGCCTCGGCAGCGGCAGGAGCGCGCACCGCCCGCGACCCGCAGGCAAGGGAGAGGACTGGGTGTCCCCATGGGGAAATCCAAACCTGCGGGGCTCCTGGGGGAGGAGACCGGTCAGGGGGACCGCGTGCTCCCTCAGTGATCCCGGACTGAGCCCTGAGCCCTGGAGGGCGAAGGTGCAGGGCTGACCGGTGCAGGCAAGCGTGTCCCGGCCGAAAGCACAGGCTGGGGAAAGCTGCCCTGGGCGGGAGAGCCGTCCCGCCAAGGACACCTCGTCTCGGGCAGGCTGTGCCGGAGCGGACCCCGGCCGGGGGCAGCGCGAACCGCACCTGCGGCGAGGCGCGGCTGAGGGGCTCGAGCAGGAGGGCAGCGCCCAGCCCGGCCGTGCGAGGCTCAGCCCCACCCCCGGGGGCCGGCAGATACGCTGGAAAGGGTGCGGGGTGCCGAACCTTGCTCCCTTGGACCCCGACAGGTGAGACAGGGCGTGGAGAGCATCCCGCAACCTCCGCAGGAGCCGTACAAAGCTGCCCAGAGACTGTGGGTCTTTAAGGACCACCCGTGGCGCCTCTGAACGCCTCCACGTCCTTGAGAGCAGCGGCACAAGGCGCCCGAGCTGTTGAGCCCTAAGTTTTGGAGAAGGGTGCACGGCCCGAAAGCAGGGCAAGCTGCGGACACCGCTCTCCGCAGCTGGGCACCGAGTCGCGCCCGCAGTGCTGAACTGAACCCGCGGGAAGCTGTTTGTAAGAGCGTTACAGCTCCTGTCTTGACAATGCTCCTCTGGACCCGCAGTGTTCCAGTCTTTCAACATGCACCGTTTAGACTAGCACGCGTAACTGCTCCCGCCTTTCCCCGCAACAAAAGCAGCACCGGGTGGTCCCTCACAGAGAAATCAGGTGCTCCGACCCTGCTCATCTGTCCCCTTCTCCCCCGCAGCCCCTCTGAAAATGGGGCCGCTCTGTTGAGGTGTCGAAGGATCCGGCTCAGGCGCCCGCTCCGGGCTCCCCGACCCGCCCGGCCACTGCGCCTGCTCTAACGGGGTCTAAACCCTTTCAGCCCTTCTTCACCTTTCCGCTGCCCCCAAGAGCCGATCCCCCGGCACCGGGCTCAAGACACCGGTTCCACCCGGCTCAGGTGCCTCCGGTTCATGCTGGGGCTGCGGGGCGATAGCCCACCCTGAGGTGGTCTTGCTTCCCTGGCCGGGCGCTGCGCGCAAGCACAGAGCCCTCTGCGAAGTCCCGGAGGGGAGGGGAGCCTCGGCGGCAGAGCCGGCAGGACAAGCTGCTGCAGGGCATCATCCCGCTCCCCCTGGCATCGCCCCGCTCCCCCTGGCATCGCCCCGCTCCCTCTGGAATCACCCCGCTCCCCCCGGCATCACCCCGCTCCCTCCGGAATCACCCCGCTCCCCCCGGCATCACCCCGCTCCCTCCGGCATCGCCCCGCTCCCCCCGGCACGGGCGGCGCCCGCCCAGGCACGGTAAAGGTGTGTGTGCGTGCCTGAGCCGCGGCCAGCGCCCGTCAGTGCCTCCCGCCTGCACGGGCACATCAGCCTCGGCTCCCTCCCGGCACCCCAGGAGGGAGAGTGAGCGCTCCTCCCTGGTGCGAGGCTCCCGAGCCCCGCGAAGCTCGCCCTGCCCCACTGCGGGACAGCAGAGCCCCCGCTCCGCCTGCTGCCCGCGGCTCTCAGCGCGGCACCGGCCCCGGCCCTGCCCTGCTGCGCCTTTCCCAGCCCCACGCACGCCGTGCCGTACAAAACAAAGGCAGAGGAGCAGCGGGTCTCCTCTCTCGGCTACGAGGGCAGACTGTGTACGCGATTGCTTTGGGGTTTTTTTTTCTTTTTTTTTTTTCTTTTTTTCTTTTTTTTTTTTTTTTTACTGCTTAGTTTTCCTGACTTTACAATAAAGCCATTCTTTGCTTTCTCACCTCGTTATCTCTTTCCTTTATCCGCTTTTGGCAAGCTTTAGTTGTAATTCCTAAGTTACTGCAAGACCCGGGCACATCCCCGCCCCGGCCTGGCCCCCAGGACATTTTCCGGTCATACAGACAGAAATGGTCACTGTGGGCTTTAATAATAACAGAAACAGCCTCATCTTTACTCTCCACTACTAGCGGATCTTGGTCAAAGGCTATATGAGGTCAGGATTTTTTTTTTCCCTAAATAAGTCAGCTTTCTAAAGCTACATTTCTCCTTTAAAGCGAACATAGAGATCTTATTTATCACTTTCTCTTTAATCAGCAACAGAAGAAAAATTTGCTATGAATTCCTGGAATCCCTGAAAGAGATCATACTTTTCCTTTGCACAAATCAAAGTTATCTGCTTCTATTATATCCTCCACTTAAAATGAATCATAAGCCTCCATCCCACTGAGCTTTCTCAGGGATACTTGTTTAGCACAGACGAGAACAATACGCTGTACATCTAAAGAGCCCCGGGCGGCAGAAGCCTCCCCGACTGATACAAAGGATTGAGAAACGTCCTATCTTTAAAACGCATTTTTAGTGCCTTTCCACCTCCCTAGTGCGCTACAAACAGAAGTCAGAGAGTGCAGAGAGATTTATCAGGGAGAGATCTGAGCGGCAATTACATGTTCTGTCAATAATTAATTGAATTATGTCCTCATCATAATTGCATACAGTCCTCTAGCCAGGAGGAGAAAGGAAAGAAGGAAGTTGTGGTGTGGTCAGAGGGGGATCTCAGGACATGATTCCAGTCATTAAAAATGTGATGTAACATTGCAATCTGGTGTATTCTGAGACACAAATGGGGAAACACAAACGAAACCAACTACTAAAATCTTATTTGATTTACAGCAGGGAGACAGAAAAAGCACTTGCCTTCATTAGTTGTTTTCATTACTACTTTCTGCTGGGGATTTAAAGGTACTTTGCCATGCAAAGGCCAAAGGTCTTGCTCATTTGAACTATGACCTATATGTTGTAGTCTTTCTATTGTTCACCACACACTACCTGACTACATTGGATGTTTCTGATGTTTGAAATAAAAAATTTAATTGGTCCAGAAACTAAAATTAGTCCAGCAAAGCATCCTATACTCAATACAAATGACACATTCAAATAGTCTTGCGAGAAAATTCTTACTCTGACACTTCTTTCTCTGTACTTCTTCCAGTCATAAGGGAGATCATCATATCATTATTAATTTATTATTTACTAAGAGCTGTTAGAGTACTCTTTTGGTACACAAATGCAGGAAAACAAAGAGCTTGATTCAGTTCTCACACAAGTTTTGCACTGGTGTAACTTCAATGACACGGGTGTAGTCTCTTCAGAACCACCTGGGTGTAATTATGATCAAAATCTGGGCTATTGCACTTCCTTTGCTTTTCTAATGGTTCAAAACCTCTATTTTTCTACAGCATGCTGTGGAAGACAGACAGCTGTTTGCATATAGAGCTCAAAAATCATTCTCAAGTTCCTCCTCACTGCCAGTGCCAGGGTCCTATATCCTGCCACAATTTAGGCATGTCAGCACATTTCCTCACCATTCTGCATCCTCCCTACAGCATGAGAGCTGTAAACCCCATCAATATGTGTTTTCTTCCACTTGTTAAGGCAAATCCTCCTGGTGTCTTGAGCTTTAGATCAGGTAGCTTTTCATTCTAATTGCTTTTAAGACCCAGCTGCCAAAAGGGAATTTGACACCTGCTTCCCTCTTTGCAAATTTCTCTTTTCAGACAAAAGTTTGATGATGCCTCTTGAAAAGGGGTTCATTTATGACCTCCACTTAATTGACTAACTCATGTATTTCTCATCTTCGTGGCCTTCCACCTGCTTCTTCAGAGATTTTGGAAGTGGTTTACGTTGGTAAATGCCCAAACACTTACTGGCCAAAAATATCTTAACTGAAATTGTGAGCAGCATTCAGTACTTCCTAAGTGAAAATGCAATACAGGACAAGGTTAAAATCCTTCAGCCGGTGTGTTTTGCATGAGAATCCTTCTCAGGGCTAGTGCCCTCAAAAGTAAGTCTCCCTCACTCTGGTCCATGGAGTTCCTGGGCTGATCAATCTTAGAAGATCAGGTCTGTATGTTGTTTGGCAAATTAATAGCTCTGTACTTACTTTGCTCATGGAAGCATTTGCTTCCATTTCCTTTCAAGTAATAAATGTCCTCCATCTGGAAAGGACCTTTAGGACATGGCCATGTGGGGTAAGGTAGATCAACCCCCTGCACAAACCCCCAGTGGCCAGAATTACCCCAACACTAAGGTGATCCCTGAAAGTCTCATAAAAATATCCAAGAGCTGCATTTCTTACTGGAATCTCCAAGAATGAACTGGCACATATTTCCCAGCAGAAGAGCATTCCATTATCCATTATAAAGCTACGGGCACCATGGAAAATTATAAACAGATTTGGATTTTACAGAAACTCCTAGCAATGAGGGTAAGAACCATGACAAAGCTTTCATTCTTTTATGCCTATCTTCTCACCATCTTAGGTTTATAAAGCATCTAGTGCTTCAGTGGTCTGCATTTGATGAGATTTTCACATTCTGTTCCAAGTCATCCCAGGCTGGAATTTTAGGGTCATATTTCTATTTTTCTTGCATCTTGATTTTCTTGCCTGAAGAGTCAGTCAGGATATATATTCAGAATCACAACATATTCTGAGCTGGAAGGGACTCACAAGGATTACCAAGTTCAACTCTTACATGAATGGCCCACATGGGAATGAAACCCACAACTCTGGCACTATCAGTACCACGCTCTAATCAGCTGAGCTAATCCCTTGCAGTGACAAAAATTCAGTGTAGTTATTTAATCACTACAGGTTGTCAGGCATAATTTCTCAAATTATATACCACCTTACAGAAATTAAATGAGGTGTCATTGCATAGAACCTCACTTCAAGTACCATAAATTTAAAAAACTTTGTGTTGAAACATTCTAGAGCTTTATCTAAGTTCATATAACTTTGCAAGCATAATTATACCAAAGATATCATTAGTGCCAAAGACCTGATAGTGAGATTAATTCCTAAGAATAAAAAAATTCAAAGCATCTGGATAATTTTTTTTAAAATCTATGTTTATTAAAAATACATTTTATTAAGTTATAGATAATGTTTTAATATATATATTATGACTTTTAAGAATTGTTCTAATGGAAGTGACCCTTAAAAATCTATGGGACTGAGCTGAAGAAATTCTGGAAGTTGCACAATTCCATGCAAGAAAAAAAATATTGTTTATTTGATCATTTTCCATTTGTGATGAAGGACAATCAGGAAAGAAAAGGGTGCAAGGCTGCTGTCAACCAGATTTGCAGCACATGGACATAAAGAACATACTGTGCCACCAACACACGACACATACAATTGCAGAGATCAAAATTAGCCCAAAGTGTATTTGGAACATTGGAAAGGGAGAGGCAGGGAGTTGGGCATTTTATAGAATAAAATAGTTATTTCAAGAAGTGATAAATATACACAATATTTTTTAAATTACTAAGTTTCTCACTCAGAAGTGGAACACATCCATTGCATGGTGAATAAAGAACAGCTTTGGGGAAATAGAAGAGATTAGATGAAACTCAGTTGTCTAGTTCCCTCTATTTCATTTAATCATGGTTTTTTTCCTTTTAACTTTATATTGCCTTCTCTAGAAGGCATACCACTGGAATTATTATGCTGGGTTCTAGTTTATTTGATGCTCATGCAGATCTGTGTGCATTTCTGTCAGTGTTTAGTTGACTGAAGTATTTTTGATACTAAATAATCTACCATGACATCAAACTGAGGCAATTGTTTTATCTACCTGATTAGAGCAAAAGCATGGTAAGCAAATGCAAAAGAAGAATTTGGAACTGCTCCCCAGAACTGACCGTCCAGACCTCTCCTATTCCCATGAGATGTTTTCAGTTGATTCATTCAGCCATAATAAATTCCAGAAGTTATCTATTGGGAGGAACAAAATGGAAGAAAAAAGAGCAGACTGAGGAAGAAATGTCATGGATCTTGCATTTCAGGTTTTTTACTTACTGAGTAAAAGTCTTCTGCTGCCTTTTCATGAACACAAAGACAGGTTTGGAGGAGCTCTATAGTGATTTACCAGTAGAACTGAAACAAATTGGTACATACCTTAGAAGTACATCTGTTTTCTAAAACTGGGTAGGAAGCTACCCAGAAAGATGTGTATTAGCACTTCCTGCAGCTATTGCTGGAAGCTGGATAGATATTTTTTCTTTTGCCACATATTCTGTGTCACTATGAAATCACTTTGAAATCTTCTGATTTGTTAATAAATCTAATCCAAAGAAAAGAGCCTTGACAAAAAGGAAGTTCCAGTTATTGAGTGTGCCCACTGACTCACAGTTCATTCCTAGATCTGTCAAGCCCCTCTTGCTCAATGCAGTAGGGCAGTGGTTCAGGGCTGGACAATGGGGAAGAAGCCACTAAGGGCTCTGAAAGGGACCACAGCACTGCACTACAAATTCCTGAGATCAGGGCCAAACTGTGGGACAATGAGAAGAGGGAGAAGATTATCCATCCCCATGCCCAGCACTGACAGCTGACAGACATGCACAGATAAATACTGTCTCTGAGACCTGGGGCTATTTTTGCTGCCAGGTGAGAAATTCAGGCGTTCTTTGCAATTCCCATGTCATTCCTTTTTAGACGATGGATGTGTCATCATTGCAAAATGGAATTTGGGGTTTTTGGAGGAGAAATCAACACTTAAGTCATACTTTTGAGCAAGTCAAAAGACACCCAAGGGTATGATTACCTTGTGTGCTGTTCTTCTTAATAAGGCCAAGGAAAAGCATCACTGGATGGGATCATAATCATCTGCTGCTTTAATGCAGACAATCGAAGAAGTCTCCTTACTGATGGCTGTAAATTCATCATTATGGATACCACTCAGAGTCATTTGGCATGACATTTTTTATGCATAGAACAGAAAAGTGCAGTATTAGCTCCTGAGTGATTGGATGAGTTGTACACCCATTAATGTGCATAACAGAAAATGTTTCCAAGCTCTGACTTATCTCTCCTACACAAACTGAGAAGATGCAGATTGACTTGCTGCTGTTTATTCAAATTTTTGGTGCATTTTTTTATTCTATCCAAAGTCCTGTATTTTTGAGAACCTACTATCATCATGCATTGTAGATTTCACAGCTGACTCTGAGATTGTAGCAGTCTGGCTATGTTCACATATTATGAAATTTACTGGATGACAGGGAATAGTTGCACTAACCCCATAATGAATAAACATTTCTCAGTTCACTGCTTTGGGAAATGATGGAATTGGTAGACCATAAGCCCAGGAAATCTGGAAAAATGTTTAACCAAATTTTTTATCCACCCAATTGTTAGTTCAACCTGGTTAAAATCCATGTGTCATTCATCTGAAAACTGCAAAATTAGTCCACCAAGAATCCATTATAACATAAAAACATTAAAATTAAAACAAAACACTTTTTGCTCATTTTCATAATAGACCACCTTTTTCATTTAAGATGTTTCATTTCTAAATGTAGCTAGATTAAATTTTCCAGAAAAAAGAAATTCATTTTCCATTTTGGCCAACTCAAAAATATACATTTTCCAGTTATTCAAGTGAAATAAAATATACATTTTTCAAATTCCCTAGTCTGTAGTGTGTCTTCCTGTTCATGAATTGTTCAGGAACTGGTTATAAATTAACTGATCAGTTAATTTATGCAAACACTTCCTCAGTCAAATTACATGAAGAAATCTCAGCCAAGAGTGTATCAACTAATTGTTCACTTAGGATATTTATTTGACTGTGATATAGAATCATCACTTATAAGAATGGTGTCCTATTTGCTCCCCTGCTGATTATAAGGCTTTTTTTTTTCAGAGAGGAAATACCAAATATTAAAGTAAATATCAAATATCAAGCAATGGCACTTTTTAGATGTGAATTATCAGACAAATAATCATTAAATGTTTATGAGATATACAAATTTTCTATCTAGACAGCAGCATTATCTATGTTTAAGCCGTTAACACATTTTCAGAAGTCTGAACCAACACCTTTTATTTAATAATATGCACAAACTAGAGTTTATAAGAGAGACCTAGATTATAAGAATGCTCTTAAAAATAATAAATAAAAAAGCCTACATTTTAGCATTTAGGCTTCCAATATAAACAATAGGGAGAACTCAACCCTACCTCAGCTGCCAGATAGTGCGGGCACTTACTTAAAGGAGGATATTCTGGTACAAGCCCAGCCCATGTCCACGGATCTGAACCTGGAAATTCCATAACCTGGACAATGTCATAGCCTGTGAAACACAGAAACCATTTTCTTGGAACTTTAAGGGAAGAGGTACTGGTCAGCACTTGTGGCAAATGGCTGGAGAAAGACTGTTCATTTTCCTAACAAAGCTACTTTCTGAGTATATAAAACAGCTGTGTTACAGTATTAAGCAAAATATCAGGTACATGCCATAACTGTGAGGCTACTATTTAATTCCAGATGACCAACATTCTTTATTTTATTCTGACCAGAATGGCTATTCTGGCTTGAGAAAGCTTCCCAACATTTAACCAATATATTCCCTCATGAAAGTACTTAACTCACCAGAAATTTACACATGCTCCAAACAAAACAAAACAAAGGAAAAGGAAAAGGAAAAGGAAAGGAAAGGAAAGGAAAGGAAAGGAAAGGAAAGGAAAGAAAAGAAAAGAAAAGAAAAGAAAAGAAAAGAAAAGAAAAGAAAAGAAAAGAAAAGAAAAGAAAAGCTGTAAAGACAACAAATTTCTGCTCAGCTCAACTACTAAGCATGAACCTCAAACTGGACATGTGTGGCCCATGGGATATAATTAAAATGCAATTACTATACAGACACATTATTAGATGTCAATGTTAATTGACTGTACAAAGAATTTCTAATGATCTTCTGTGTGTACTGCAGTAATAGGTCTAAGTGGACAATAATTTAAATTCTGTGATGGCTGAATATGGTGAGTAAAAGAGCCCTACAGCTCTGCATCTAAAAGTGAAAGCAAAAGTGCTTTCAATCAAAAAGCTTTTTTACTATCAGATGTGATGAGCTAAACAGCATCCTGGTTTTGGCTGGGATAGAATGAATCATTTTTAGTATCTGATACAGTGCAGGGTTTGGATACAGTGAGAATAATGTTGAAAACACGTTGATGTTTTAGCTGATACGGAGTAGTGCTTACCCTAAGCCAAGAAGTCTCCAGTTTCTCATGTTGTGCCAGTGAGGAGGTGCACAAGATGCTGGGACAGGACATGCCTGGGGCACCTGAACCCCAACTGACCAAGGGGACATTCTATGCCATACAGCACATTATTCAGCGTAGAAAGCTGGGAATAGGCAGAAAAGGGGAGCATTCACATGGATGTCATTTTTCTTCCCAGGAAACCCTTACACCCTTAGATGTGATGGAGGTCTGTTTTTCTGGGAACAGCTTACCCATGAGATGTGTGAGATTAATTCCTTATTTTGCTTTTTTATATGAGCAGCTTTTGCTTTACCTGTTAAACTGCCTTTATCTCAGCCAAAAAGTTTTTTTTTCTTCTACCTTTCCAATTCTCTCTCTGATCCCATTGGTCAGAGAGTGAGTGAGTAGTTGCATGGTACTTGTCTGGCTGGGAATAAGCCCAAATGAATTGGCCTAAACACCACTCTGATGAGCAAAACCACATAAGTAAACAAATCTCAAATATATATATACAGACTACCAAGATTCAACTTCTGGTATCCATGTTAAGCAATGAAGTGAAAGAGAACAGCTCCAGAATATTTGGCCATCTCATGTTAATATTGAATCCTTTGCATCACTGTAAATCATCCAAATTCAGAACTCTGTGGCCTGCAAAAATCCAAAGAGAGTTGGAGTCTAGAGGAATACTAAGCATTCTGTTATCAACCAAGATTAGGAAAATAGTTTCAATTATGATTTGGTCCATACTATCGTATATCTCATGTATCTGTATGCTGTGACATCCAGAAGATTTTAGGAAGCCATTTTTATCTCAGTTTCTTCAAGAGGAACATTTGAACTTTCATTTTCAAAGACTAATTTCTACAATAAATTGCTTTAGTGTATTTTCTTGGGTTTGGACATGATTTTGATTTCTGCTGATCTTTGTGAGAATGCTTGCCAAGGGAATTTTCACAGATGAACAGGTAAAGACATAAGATTGATGCAATTGTCAATATCTTGGCTAGAATGTAAAAACTGAGAAAAAGTATTTACTAAAATTAGGGAAATTATTCACATTGAAACGTCTCAAAATAAGCACCCATAGTCACTTCTAATTAAGGCAGTTTATAAGAGTATGGATGGGTTTAAATTTTTGAATGTCAAAATTTTGAATTTCTGTCTCAATCTAAATAATTTCTTATTTTTCAGCAATAACTTCTGCATTTTTGTTGAAGGTAATATATATGCTTATATTAAAAAGAAATACAGTTAAATATCAGCAATCACTAATTCACATGAGACTTTAGAGTATCGACTCTCAGACTGCAGGCTTCTTGTCAGAAGCCTTTTGTCTTTGAAAAATCTCATGCACAGAAAAGCATGTGTAGAGCAGATTGGCTGGAACCAGCAAACATTTTCTTCTTTACTTGAATTCCCAAGTTAATATACAACAGACCTCTGTAAACTGCTCATATAAACATGTGCCTTAGAGAACACTTTCACATCTTACAGTTTCTGCAGGTTTCTGCTAAAATAATAGGTTAATATGGATATTGCATGGAATATTGTGGACTAGATGGGATATTTGAACTGGATGGAATATTTGCACTTAGGAAATTTTATTCCACTTACTTTCAAATCCCTGAGATTCACAATGAAGTAAAGAGTGTGTTGGACTGGTCATCAGAGAGAAACAACCTATCTTAGTGGGGCCAAACTGTCAGGAAGACTAACTACTGATATCTAGATTTGCAAGGTATGAATTCTGAACCTCTTTACTTTGCAAGTAGAACTCAAGATCCTCGAGTCTGATATTTCCTTTGCTGTCATCAAGTGACAGAATGTATAGTCAATATACTGTCTACTCATTCTGCTAAACCTAATGGCAGAAATCTCTGCTGTAGATCAAAAAACTTGAGGGTAGTCACATTTCACTTACACAGTGATGTTATGAAGTGCTAACTTAGAGTTTATTCAAAATTTGCATTAATCGCAAAAATATAATGTAATTGTCTTTTCTGTAAAACCAAAGGCTCACCAAGGATGTGAATAATTGTCCTTTGTGTAGTCACAGCTATGTAATCACAGAATAGCTGAGCCTGGCAAGGCCCTCTGGGCATGGCTCAGGCAGCCGCTGCTGCTCGAAGTGCAGTCACTTGCTGCATGTTGCTCATGGTGACGACCAACTCAGTTTTGTGTACACAGAAGCTGGGGACTCTATAACCTCTCTGAGCTATAGTATTCTGCTGCAGTAATAGTTGCATCATGCAGTATTGAACATACTTTATATTCTTGACTTGAGCAGGAGATTTGGAAGAAGGAGATTTTGGATCTTTTCCCTACTGTAGAACCAGATCAAGACAGTAAAAAACAGATGTATTTGCCAATAGTTTACTAGTTCACTGCACTGTTGATGGTGTTTCTCCCTTTTTCTTTTTTTTTTTTATTTCAAAGATCTTGATCTAGGCAGAAATGTAATATGTGGGTATAATACATTTCTTATTGTCATTTTAATTTCACACTTCTAAAAGTGTTTATTTCTGCATGGAGTCATACTAACCTAAATATTAATTATCCTTATGCTTCACACCTGTAGAAGCTTTACAGCGAGTTTAAGAATGTGTTCATTTAGAAATACATTCCTTTGATGTCATGACAGGAAATGTAAGTACAGATAATCAAATAGCTAAATTGATTTTGGAGGATGCCATGACTTTAATTTGCACAATCATTGAATGCCTGCATCTCAAATACATTTTATATTATTTGTTTTTTTCCTATTTGACACCCAAATCAAAACTCATACTAAAAGATATGTTGATTATGCAAGTCATGAAATTATTGAAGCTTTTAACAAATGAACAATGGTACATTGCTCTAAGAACATTTTCAGATGTAAAATAATTCTATTTTCAACCTTTTGCTATTCAATCAAAACATATCAAGTGGAAAGTATTGATCATTCCTCTATTTCTTTTATAATCATACTCAGTTTTCTATTCTGAAAATTCCTTTTCATTTGACTTCTTCTGACATAGAGACAGTTCCTTTGAGATTGATAATCATTCAAAAAGATAGAGCCATTTGCATAAATTTTTCATCACTTTGGAACTTCTATGCTGTCACTATTTTATGAAAAAGATTACAGCACTTGTCCACTAGACAACAGAGAAAATATATGTATTATTTATATGAAGATTCTAATGGAGAATATAACCCTGTTATTCTGCAGATCATTTCTTGATTTTCTCATGGTTCCTAAGATTGTATTCTATTTCTACCAAGAAGTTTGAGTCAACAGCTTTGAGTATCATGCAAGAATGTATCTTGAGTGAAAAGCAGAAGAATTCCTATTAATGATTTGTTTGGAATGTTTTGACTCCTAAGAAATGTAACTTTAAGCATGAAAAAAATCCATAACTAGAAAGAAACAAGGCAGAAAGGCAGACAGTGATTTTTTTTTCTATTAACCAATCAAGGGATATACATTCCATTGTGTTAGCAGTCTGGATTTTTTAGCCAGGGTCTTGAGAGGACATAGCACAGTTATAAACAATGAGAATGATCAGAGTTAATAATTAATCTATTTTTTTGTAAGAGAAAACAAAATAAAAACCACTGACCAGTAAACAGTAGTTTCTTCTTTGTATTTATTCTTTCTTTTTTCTCCCCCTGTACTCTTCTCTATGGGGATCTCAGTTAGAACTGTGGTAATTTTCTCTGTAGAAGGCACTGTATACTTTATTTCTCAAAATAATGAGAAGTCTTAGGAGAGTATAATACAAGCAGGCTGTCAAATAACCATATAAGAATATAATTAAATTTTTAAATAAAGGCTAGGTGCAGCTATCAAAAATATAAAGTGATCAGTCACAGGTAATCATGTAGTACCTTCTGTCATGCATCCCCAAAGTGGTATTAACTCTCTCTAGTGTCTAGGAGGTGCCTGTACAATCTTATATTCAATACATAGCTTTACAATATTTTGGCACACACGCACCTGGAGTGAGTCCTAGGCATCTGGGCAGAATTTGTCCGCTTCTGATGTGTCTCCCCGGGTCCTCATTAGGGTCAGTGGATATACAACCAATATATCAAATGGACAGACTGGTCCATTTCATCCTGGAACCACCTAAACAGGGGCTAAACAAACCTGGATTCCACAGAGTAGGAGTACAAACTCTGCCTATGATATTTATACTGGATCTCATTTGTAGAAGGTGCAATAAATCTGACTTCTAGGATTCTGTGGAATGAGCCCTGCTAAGGTTAGGATAATCCTACTATAAAGGTTAATTTATACAATTTAGTATATGATGGATAGAAGGTAGTAAACACTTGTGTATCAAGAAATAACAAAAATATTAATTTATTCTTTATATTTTGTGAGATAAATTCATATTCTTTCTTTAAAAGAGAAAGAAACCAGAAGATTATTAATAATGCTGTTAATGTCTTCAGTGAGAAAAGCATTTCAAAATCTTCATTTTTTTTTTTCAAGAAAAAATTAGTTTAAATATACTCACTGTGTTTCAGATTCATCAAATCATTACATTTAATCTATGTGAAGTTGTGAACAGGAAAGTCATTTTCTCTTGATCCTGTTGCAGAAGCTTAACTATTTTTCTGTTTTGCTCATTCCCTGCCTTTTTGTTCACTTATGCAATTGAAGAGTGCAGTTAAATCAAGGATTGAAGGGTAAAACATATCTTATTCAGCTCAAGTTGAAGTTTTAATGTTCTTTTCCAACCCTTCATGAAGAAAACCAACATCCTTCTTTCATGCATGGCTTCACTCAAAATTAGCTTTTATCATCCTTTCATTAGCACAATACCATAGCTAGTCTTTTTTATAAGTAGATATTACTATTTAGCATATTTTAATTATCTTTCTCCATGTGGAAAATTCTTACACAGTCTCTAAGGCAAGATTTTACTTTTTTTTTCTTCAAACAAATGCCTAAAATATTTCTTTAGTTTTACCTTTATCTAATGAGACATTTATTTATCTTTTAAGTAAGTAGAATAATTTTGATCTTTGTGTACAAAGCTTTTTAGTCTCAATATGTATTTAACTGAATCTACTAATCTGTTCATTTAGACTAAAGTTGATCTTACAGCCTCCTAAAGTAAGCAGTAAAAAACTGGAGGGAATTCTTGTCTTTCTCACAGAATTACAAAGTTTCATTTCATTAATTATTTTCTTAAGGATTGCTCGATATCGATTTCCTAGTAAAAATAAAAAAAAAGTTAATACAAACATAGAATCATTTAGCATGGAAAAGACCTTTAATGTCAGAGAGTGCAACAATTAGGCCAGCACTTCCAAGTCCACCACTAAACCATGTCCCTCAACTCCACATCTACTTTCCTTTCTGAATACTTCCAGGGATTGCCCTCTGTGGGAAACCTTTTCCAATGCTTGGCAGCCCTTTCCACAAAGGCACAATATCCAATCTAAACACTTACCCCAGACAAATCCTCTCTACCCCTCTCCAAACTATTCAACAGCCAAAATCAACACATTGGTCTCAAAACCAAAAATAAATTACCTCGGACTGCAAAATCTAAGTGTTGATTTTACAGTTATTGCCAAAAAGCCACAGACTACCTCCATCCTTAGCTGGGGAGTACATTTTCTGGAGTCCAAAACAACAGTCATTCAAACCTCTGTAATAAGGACTGAGACAATGTGCCTTAGGGTTATAGTGTCATAGGTAAGGAAAAAACCCTGGAAAATGCAAGGAGAAACAATCAAAGAGGTAAAGATAATTTAAACCGTTTTGAACGAAAACTAAAAACAATGAAAATTGAAATTTTACGGAGGAAAAAAATGTTCTGGAAATTTTGTTAATTCAGGAAAATTCTCATGATAGCTGTCCCATAGATTTATAAGTAGCTGATTTTCCTTATTCATATTAGAGAGAAAGTAAGACAGAAAGACGTTCCAAGGAAGAAAAATAAATCTGACCTTGGAATTACAGTGAGTGGGAGTATAAAAAGAAGGAAAATCTATATTTTATACAGATATGGAACTAAGTTTTCAAAATGCAATACATTTAATGAGCAAAATTCTTCCCCCCTCTATTAGACTTGGGTTTCTCACAGTTGGATTTGTCTTCTCAGCTGTCATCTATACCCCTGTAGTCTGACTCACTGTAGAATTCTTTAGGTATGATTTTCAGGAGAAGAGTTAAGCAAATTATTGTAATCTGGATGGATTTACAAGAGTAAATCCAGATTAAAAATGGCTATTTTTTCCACACTATTAAATTCTCCGCAGTAGATAACATAGAGCATCTCTCTTAAAGGCACATTTTCATGAAAGTGTCTGTTATGTGAAAACTGGTATGACTTCAAATTCAAAGCTATGATAGAAAGTTGGGTTTTTTTCTGATATATGCACTTCCAAACTGCCTTTCTGATTTGTCTCCTAAAGCAGCACATTCTGAAAACAGCCACCTTCAACCAAGTAAGAATCCCTATCTACCCAAAGTGAGAGGTACTGATGAACCTGCATTCTCCATGGGTTCTGTACCTCACCATGCATAATTTTTACTGTCAAGGAAGTGTCCCACCCAATTGAGTGCTCACAAAGCCATCTGATCCATTGACAGTAGCATGACTAGAAACTGGTTATCACTACAGCTGCTTCAAAAGCTACGGATATTTAGATCTTCCTGGAGAGTCAGCAGTCCATGCATTAGGAAAGTACACTGTGTAGAGCATTCAGAAGTAATTTTCTTTGAAAATAATTTTTTTGTGATAATATTTTCAGCAGAATTCATGATCTTTTTTACATTGATTTGATTCTTTTTTACTTTAATTTACTTCATGATATTTCAAACTGAGAGTTTAAGTGAGTACTAGAGGATGGAAACTTGATTTTTGGTCACATATAAAAGTAGCGATGACCACACTAGAAATTACTTTGGTGAGAAGGAATTCTGCAATTTGTTTCACAGCCTTTGCAAAAAGTCAGGATGCAGAGGAATAATTTCCAGGCATCAAGGTTATGCTACACTTTTCTCTCTCAATTTGAAGTAAAGTGCTCATTAGATAATTCAGTGGGGAAAGAAAGGAATTGAATACCATTTTCATGATGTATGATTTCACAATGCATGCCTCAGGGAAGGAGTGTACCAACAAAGTGTTCAACAAGACGCATTGTAGTAGTTCATAGCTTATATCTGTAAGTGTAAGACATATCCTATTCTGTGGAATTTTTAAAGTCTAAGACAATATATGAAATATGCTGTCAGAGCAAACACATATTTAAAAAGAAGAGAAAAAAATGTTAGAAAGCCTTTCTACTGAGAAGATGGAGACAAGCTGAGAAGATAAATTTTAGCTTTACATGGATTAAGGGGTATAAGCCACTTAACTTTCAATAAACCACAGTATCTTTCAGGCATTTGTTCTTTCAAAAGATTAGATGAAGAAATACTACTATTTGTATACTGCATACATGTTCTATACAAGGTATCATTTCTCATATCACCATCATTTTCAGGTTTTGTGTTCATATGAATTTTATATAAATGTGTATTTCATTTTTTCCCTGGATAATATTATATCATAAGAAGATATATAGATATATAATAATAGATGGATAATAGATATATAGATAAATAGAAATAAAAGTATAAGATTTAATAGGAATAAAATAGTAACACTATATATATATATATATATATGTATATATATATAATGCATACAATGAAATTCTAATAACACTAAAATATTCATTGCACAAAATTTTGTTAACTATGTTTAGGCTAATTATTTGAATTTGCATCCATTCTTAACATGTTCACCTTCATTAAACCTATCCATGGACAAGAATAGTAGGATCTAAATGAATGGAATTATCAGAAAAGCAACAAGAAATAACATCCAACATATTTGTATATGACTTTGTATTTACTTCAGGAGAAAAAAAGTACATTTAAATGTTCCCAGTCTATTTTTAATCAATTTGGAGAAGTAACAATAGAGAAAAAGAATGTTCAGGAATTGCTTTTTGAGGTAATAAATGTATATAGCACTGTCATCCTTTCAGAGAAAATTTAAAGTGTTTTAACATGTACTTAACTGCAGCTGAAGATTTTGAATTTTCTATGAACTGAAATAAAGGTTCCAATAGTCATGTATCACATCTGAGTAGGACTTCTTCCAATTACAGAACTTTCTTAAGTGTTTTCCTGCCCCAAAGATTTGGTGTGTTGAAAAATTCAAAAGTAAGGTCAAGTAATACAGTACTTCAGAAATATACAGACAAAATTTGACTCAGAAGCAGCCCATTATAACTTTCTAGGATAAACTTTTTTAGATCTACAAAGGCCAGAGATCTTTAGGAAGATCTGTTCTTTAGGAAAACTCGAAACATGACAGCTCACAATTAAACTTTTTAAAAATATAGAATAGAAATCTATTACAAATATTTAATCTATAATAATAGTCTATTTACATTGATTTGCTTAAAACCTAAGGATTTACCCTTCAGCATTGTAAAATCTCACACGTGTAGTTTTAAATTATTCTAATTACTTGAACAATGATTAGATTTTAGTAGTCTTTCTTGAAAAATGAAACATTTAAAATAAATTAGGATCTACAGTTTCTTCTTCTTTATCATGACACATTTCTTTTTTATCAAATGGACTTTTTGCATCCTTGACTCTGTACCTCAAGTAAGAAATCAAGAGTCTAACTAGAATTCAAAAAGAACTATACTGCAATACAATACTAGTGAGCTCCCCACAGCAGAAAATTAATTTCTGTTTTTCTCTTTTCACCAATTATTTTTATGTCAGTTTAATTGATCCTTCTCTTCAAAACAATCAAAAACCCCTACCTGAAGCTAATATGGGTTGCTAAAGCTATTATGATTAGCTAGTATGAAGAAAATTGATCTAAGCTGAAATTTCCTACAGCTGAAGATAAAGTTCTTCATTACTCCAGTTTTACCTTTTCCTCTATCAAGTTCCAAATTAACACTGCCTTCATTGATAAGTGAAGAATATTCTGAAACATATTCCAGAGAAAAAGGGTTATATGAGTTTTCTCATCAGGAAGTGTACACATACTTGCTATTGAAGAATACAGTTGAATATAAATCACTTAAAACAAAGTACTCTAGTTTTCTCTGTGTAAGTCAGTAAGAGAATTTGTGAAGCATAACAGTTATCATGCTAAACTTTCACATAATGCCATATGATTATTTGTGCTTTTGCTTGTGTGCACTAGCAAATAGTCACATCCTTATAATAAAATCTGAAGTTTAGTGAGATTATTAATCAGGTGTCTGAATTGAATTTTCTGCCTAGGTGTCAAAACTGAGTGACACTATTACAGTGAGTAAGATAAGGAGTCAATTTTTTAAAAAAATTGAGATTAAGAGTCCTGACTTACTGTGTGCTCATATCTTAATGTCAGAAATTATTATTGAACTTTTTGCTATTTATTTTATTGTTTCAATGAGAAACCTATTTGATATAAAAGTTACAGGTTGTCGTGCAAATGTAAATATCCCAGACTTCCACTTCCGAGCTATTTCCACTCTTCTGCTTCAGGCTGCCTCTGATTAGAAAAGGAAAGTGTAATTCAAAACTAAGCCTGATTTGATGTTAGAATTGATGTGGATTTTACTATACAACTTTGTCTTAAACTGTGAAGACAACAGAAACATTCCTATGATAAAATGCTACTGTTTGTGTTTATTTCCATTTTTTATGGAGTCAAATCAATCCCAAAAATAATTCTAGTGTGTTCTAAATGGTTGCCTACAAATAAAAAAAATGAAAATGAAAAATGAAAAATGATGGTGCAGAAATTTCCTCTTCTGCTCCTAAAATCAAGTAAATACTTATAAAAAGAATGTTTCTCTATGAAACATCTGCTATGATTCATACATTCAGTTTTACTGAGGTTGTATAATAGCTTTAATATATTAGTATAAGAAGAGCTGTGCAACAATTTAAAAATTGATAATAGATGTCAGTGTGACAGTCAGCCTTAGCTGTCGTTCCTGACTTTAGTATTTGGTAGCCACAGATGAAGCCAGTATTCATTTGGAAAAAAACCCCCAACTTCAACAATTCTTATCTACATGGTTTTACCTTAATTTTGAAACAATTTAGTACAACAGTGATGCAAAAAGGACAAAATAATGACTGATGTCTATTATATTACAAATTATCTTGAAAGACCAGACTATTAGAGTTTTAGATGACCTACCTTTAACTTGAATCATTGAATAATAACAAAATATTTGGCAGGAGATTAAAGGAAAGTTACTTGTCAGGAACCCAGGCTAACCTCTTGTTAATTGGTTTTCTTGATCTCCAAAACGTTTATAGGAGGTGTAAAAGCAACAGCATATGAAACGGAGTGTTTTGGGAATTTTTTGCTTAGCTAACATCACAACCATCTTTTTCTTCTTTCTTTTTTTTTTTTTTTCTAAAAATATTCCAGATGCACTTTACTTAATCTGTATTAATGTTTACTGAGGTAATCAGGTGCAACATGAAGCAGAAGGTTTCATATGCATAAGATATGCATGAAGAACTAAATATGATTCTGAAAACAGAAAACTATTTATAACTGTAAATACTTCCCTCAAGAGCAGGATAAACCCAGGAAAGATTAAAAAAATCTGTGGAAAAGAAGTTTTTTTGCTTGAAGAGTCTCTGAAGGCCTTTCAGAGAGATCATGGCAAATACAATGGCCCTGCATTGCTGTTGTCACCAGCTCTACTGCTGAATTCCTCATGGAAATAAAGAGAAGCAAAGAAGCCAACAGACCTCTCTTGGAACTGCTTTGACACAAAAGTCTTGTATGTTGGAAGTATGTTGTAGCGGGAATGGCTTTAAGACTCCTTCTGACAGGAATCTCTGGGGTTTTTTGGGGTTTTTTCTGCATAGATGAGGTCAATCAGTCCATATCCAGACAAGGCACATAACACAAGTATTTTTTATTACCGAAACTCACATAATATTTCTAATTCTATTCTTACTTTTATAATCAGAAAGAGGAGAATAGGTGAACAGTACCAGCACATCTTCATTCCCCCAGTGAAAAACTTGACTTAAGGAAAGCTTTGATTTTCCCAGCCTCATAGATGTTGGAAAGCTGCACACTACTAGACAATTTCCTGGCCATAAAATGGCATATCTTAAATGCTCAGAAGACCCACAGTCATTCTAACATAACCTTAATGGGAAATTCTCTGTTTGGAAAAAAACCCACTCAGTTCTGTACTTCCTAACACCCAAAGTAAAGGAAGATAAAACACACCATCAAATGGCACAGAGTTCCACAGATATACATTAAATTTTACAGAAAGGATTTTTAATATCATTCATAAAAATAAAAAGCATCAAGACATAACCAGGACAGTGTTCTCCTATGTAATTTATGTACAATCAAACACAACACTGTGCAAAGCAAAATGCTTGTATTTTTATCTGGTAACTAGAAAGTTTTCAGTCTTGCTATTCCTGGACGATTCCAGCTATTTATCTTACAAACAATATTTTAATGAAGGTATTTTTTTAGCTAAAGTCTAATTTGAGAGAAAAAGAAAACAGCATGAGTTTTACAGACATTTCCTTTGAGGCTTTCTTTTTCCATAGTTAGTTATATCTATATAAACATCTTCAACATCTCCAAAACAAAAACATGAGGTCTGTATTCAGCACTGGATAGGATTTTGCAAGTTCTGAAGGCCAGGATGTCATTATCTATATAAGATAACTAGTAGACACCACTCACTTGAACTGCATTTGAAACACTGTGCTTGAAAAAATCACAATTCTATAAAGCTAGGAACTATGGCAGAAGTTACTGCCATACATAATGGATACATTTTTTTCACACTGGAAAACCAAAAGCAGTTACAATTTTTCACAGATTCTTGTATGATAAAAATCTTCAGTATCAAGCGTGAAAAATGTATTTTCTGTAAATAGGTTTTTTGAAAAAATAAAAACAAAACAAAACAAATAAAAAAAACCCACTAACCCCTATGCTGTTTCTGGTCACCTTGAAGCTAACCTCATTAGGTATCAAAAAGTTGCAGGCACCATTGTACAGAACACAGAGCAATATAATAATGCATATCTTTAATACAATTCATTAAACTGCAAGAGCATGTAGAACTGGCTTCATAATATTAGAATGATTTGATTAACATGTATATATCACCTTGAGAGCATATGTGAGCAAAAAGTTCTATGTGAGGAATGTGTGTGTGTGATTCCTTATATAGAACTGATGCCTGTTGGAATTTCCAAAGTTTCCATTACAGCTTTTCTCTTCCCACAGTTGGTGCCTCATCCATTATTGACTTTCTAATTTCTGCAGCAATAAGCAGGCAAAGATGAGAGTGATGGTAAAAAGTAACCTAATTTACTATATAACCTTGAACAATTGCAGGAGAAGCACATCTTCTGAGTGCACAAAGAGGTATAGCTCTGTGACTTCACTGTACGTACTCCTAATCCAGATCTCAGGCTAAAACAAATATTACAAGAGAAAGTTCTATATTGTTCTTGAAACCCTAGGAAAAAAAAATGTCAGTCTGAGAGACAAGTGAATGTATGAGCTGGTACAAGGAAGAGTTAGTGTAGATGGATGCATAACTTTAGGAAAACAAAACAATAATGTTGAATATATGTAAAATGAGCTGCCTTTTTTTTTTTAACTGCTCAGAACAATTTAGAAGTAGCAGATACTGTGTATGGCAGGGAATCCCAGCATGAGCAGTCATGCTGTTGCCCCACCAGATACTGCATGTCTACAAATTCTAATAATTATTTTCATTAAATGTGCTCTATAATTTCTTGCTAGGCTTGCTGCAGCTGTCAGCAAGGGAGCAATAAGATAGAAGACAACTACTAGGCTGAAGACACAAAGCATAATTTTAACTGTAAATATACCATATTAGAAGTGAAATAATAGACTTTAAAAAAGAAAACAAAGGTTTGAATCCAGAATATTACATTTTTGGTAAGTAAGTTTAGCAGAGAATTGAAAATGAGTATTGACACTGACAAATTCACAGATCAGCTGATTTGGAGATACTGCATACCAACTGAGTAAGAAAAGGCAACCTATGATATAAACTATTCTATCAACAGAGGTGCAGAAAAGGTAGACAAACTCTAAACCATCTGTGCATGTTTGAAAAATATCATGTGAATTTGCAACTAATACCCAGAACAGTGATTCAGGTGATAAAATATGCCTGCTTTTAGAAAAAATATTGTAGAAAATAATAACAAGAATGTCTATTATTGCATAGCTAATGCTAAAGCAAAAATGACAGACTGATTTGGATTGGAACACCCTTCAAAGGGCATTTATCTTCTCAAATCCCCCCTCCATGGGCAGGAGCACCTTCCACTACACAAAGTGGCTCATCCAACCTGACTTTGAACTCTTCCAGTAATGGACCATCCACAGCCTTTCTGGACATGTTCACCACCCTCACCACAGCGCCTCATCACCCCCAAAACAAAAGATGTTATTCTTATGAGCAATATAAATCTACCTCTCTTAGTTTAAAACCTTGTCCTATTACTCTAGGCCTCGGTAAAAAATTCCCCTCTTTCTTATAAGCCCCCCTTATGTCCTAAAAGGCTGAAATAAAATTTTCCCAAAGCCCTCTCTTTCCACAACTCCAACTCACTCAGCTTTTCTTTGAAGGAGAAGTGTTTGCAACTCCCTGATGTAATTTTTGTGACGCTCCTCTGGACCCATTCTAGCAGATATTCTCATACTGGAGCCCCAGAGGCAGATGCAGCACTCCAGGTCTCAAGAGTGAACTGGAGGGACAGAATCCCCCTCACCAGCCTGCTGGTCACACTGCTTTTGATGCAGCCCAAGATAGAGGTCATATTTTGTGCTCAAAGCACACAGTGCTGTCTCATACCTAATTTTTTGTCTACCAATATCTCAAAGTCCTCCACATGGCTGATCTCAATCTATTCACCCCCCAGTCTGCACCGATCTTGTAGGTTGTCCCCACAGAGGAGCAGGACTTTACACTTGGACTTGTTGAACTTCATGAGGTTCAAGTGGTTCTGATTCTCAGGCCTCTCAAGATGTCCCTGATTACTTAGAAGAGGATGTCAGGTAAGGCAAATGGTGACTGCTGTGGTCACTGACATAGATAACATACTGCAGTGGAAAAAGATGTGGGTTTTTTTCAGTAAAATAAAATATATTGTCGCCACCATGTATCTAATTGTACATTCTACACTTTATACTGACTTGACACCTTTCTAGTGCACTTCTCTAGATTTCCTAGTTCTAGGAATTAGGGACATTTGCTAATTAAAATATGGGGAAAAAACCATCAGTGCACCTAAGGAAGGTGTATGATTTACTAACTTTTTCACCAAAATGTTTTAGAATTGTACTCCTGCTTTTTCTATATGTTCAATTTGAGATTAACTTCATTGTTGCACCCACCTGAGTTCAAAATTCTCAAAGGAACACATTTCCTGCAATGGGTTTCACATAAAAATATACAGATTCCAGCACTAGCTTAAGAGATATGGAATTCTTACATGCAGGGATTCACAGTCCTTCTGCCTCTCTATTTTCCCATTTCTGTCTGCTTGCATAAGGGTCTACCATGTTTAGAAATACTTTTTTCCTGCTATCCAAATTGATTGTATTTTCTGCATTGGGAAGGTTTCCAATAGATCCTCATTCATTTAATGATCAGTCATTTGCCATACCATAACTTTGGCAGAACATAGAACAGCCTGACTTTGCATTCCAAAGTGGAGCTGTTTGTAACCATGTGATATTTTTTAGGCTACAAAACACCTAGATTGGTCCATGGGGATAAATTCCATCAGCTTCCTACTTAATGGTTATCCTGATATCTGTCGTTTTTAATATACTGATTTACAACAGTCAATGAAATTTTACCTTTTTTTATTTTTTGTAAAAAGGAAAAAAATAATATAGAGATACAATCTACCTTAAGTGAGGTCTACATCAAGCAACTCATTATAACAACTGGAAATCATTGGTGTAAACAAGCATGCTGAGACACCTGAAAATCCTCAGTTTGTTTTTTTTCTTTTTTTTTTCTTTTTTTTTTTCTTTTTTTTTCTTTTTTTTTTCCCCTACCAGTAAGGCCTTAATTTTTCAATCAACAGTAAATTAAAAAAAAAACAAACACATCTACAAGCATTCGTATGTATAAAACAAAATTCAGATTAGTCTCCTCTTTCCTTAGTGAAATCATAGTCATTTCAGCATTTGATACCAATGAAGTTGTTTTAGTCCAGTCTCCTGATATGTTTCAAGTGCTGCTGAGTGTGATCTACAAGCTGTGATTTTGGTAACATTAGGTAAAATGACAGGGCTTTTTGCCAGCTGTCCACCACCTGAGCTGCACTGTTCTTTTTCTTGCACTCCAATCTGCTCAGACTGATGTTATAAATTTTTTTAACTTCTATAACCCCCTGAACCTTATCAGAAAGCTTTCTCCATCCAATGATATGCATCATTTTCTTATTTCTGATATGTATCTTAGCATGTTTCAAAGTAAGTCCATCTGACATACTCAGCTATGTTAAATAATTAGTAGTTTTTGAAATTGTTTTTCTCTTTCTTAACAGTGAAATATTAAATCTAGTCAACTTGTAGGTTACCTAATTTTTCCTTTTAACAAAAGTGTTAATTTTTTCATGATGGGTAACTTGAGCTGAAATATGTGTGAAGATATTTAAATATCATTGTAAGCATTTGGGCAGGGTGTGGCTGTTTACAAACTTTAAAGCCGCATCAATGATGAAAACAGAGATTACCAATCTTGGCTCATCTAAACCTCATCACAGCTTAATAAATGTTTTTGTGCATAATTTCAGTTAGCTTGCTGTTACTACCCTTTGTCAGGCTATGTTCAGCTAAAATATATTTATATTATTTATAATCACTATACCACTTTGTTATTATTATTATTGGTTTTAGCTTCTAAAAAGAAAAAAATGAGGGGAAAAATGAAAATATATACAGAGCTGTAATGAAGAAATTATTTTAGAAATAATTCATAGTTAGCATTAAAGCCATCACGTAATTTCATTCTAGCTGATCATGTCTAAGTGTGTCTCAAAAGAAAAGAATTATCTGAATTTGAAATTTCTACATATACTGGGGACTTCTTAGTGATAATTGCATCACAATAATAGAAGTAATTGATTATTGTATTCTTCATCATAACTCGTGTCACCAGAAGAGTTCATGATTCAGCAATTTATCCTGATTTATACAATGTCCTTCAAATGCAAATTTAATGGAAAAAAATTAAACATCACTGTCTAGAAGGAACAGCAATTAAACAGCAAAATTAAACAGCACTGTACCCCAAGGAAGTTCAGGATCAGTTAGTCTCTCTGTTGTGCAAACTGAAAACACATTCCTACATGAAGCAGGAATTTCTTGCCGTAAAAGAAATTAGACTTTTTCTTTTCATAATAAAAGAAATAAAGTAGGTTTTTCTTTGGAAAACACACTGAATTTCTAGAATATATATATTGATTATATTTACATAAACCACTTTTTGTGTGTTGGGTAATTATTTTCAGGGTAGCAAACAGATGAATCCTTTCATTTCTGATAATATGGATGTGTTGTATGTTCGCAAGAAGTTTTATCTTCATTTATCTTCATCTGTCCTAACCATAACATTTCAGAAAGGTGAATTTTTATTACTGTAGATTTTTTCTTATTTTAAATATATTCAGTCTAGTTGTATGTTTTATTTAATCAAACTCCAGGGTCTCCATTTATTTCAGAATTGTATAACCATAATTAAAAGAATTCAGCTTGTTTTCTACTATTTCCTTCTTCATGTGAAAACTTCCAGACTGAGAACTGGCACATGGTTTCATTTTATTTCTTGATATAGACTTAAAGCCTACTGCTTTGGGGGAATCAATTTTGCCCAAAGATCAATTAATAGTTTTCCTTCTTTCACCCACATCTATACCAGAGGTGACATTGTGTATGTCATTTGCATATACAGCTGAGAAAATCCAAAATAAAGTGATTAAAAGTAAATTAAGTAAACAGTCCACTCTGGACTCCTGGGTAATTAGAAAACATTGGTTTTGATAGTTATGTATTATGCTTGTGCATGTCCTGAATTTAAATACAAATACAAATTATAATTTGTTCACTATTTAAATTTCACTTTATGTTAGTCACATATTTATTCAAAAATACAAGAATACATATTGGTGACTACAAAACTTTTCAACTATATTTAAAAATATTCATATATATATGTGTGTGTATGTCTATATAGATATATAATCACTTTTCTATATGTAAGTAATTTCAAATTGCTTACATTGCTGCAGTTTTTATAGAGGTAGCACAGGACTCCCCTATTTCCCCAAGCAGCATGATAACAGGTAAACAATCAAAGAAAATATTATTGGCAGTCAGTTTTAAAAGAGCCTTTTGGAAATTCTTGAAGCTGCATATCACTCCTGAATCTCCTGTTCTGTTTTTTAATGTTCTCTCTTGATTTAAATCTACTCCTAAGTAACTGTTTATCAGCCAGCTGCTCTATCAAATAGGTAAAGGCCCTTTATGGTTTACTTCACCATATTAGACCAAAAAAACCTAACCAAACCAAAATAAAAATCCTGAAAATAATCAATAAATCTCCCTCCCGAAATGCCTCTTTTGCCTTAAGAGAGATTTCTTTTCCAAACTAGTACTAGCCAGTGTAGATAATTTGCAGTGCCTGAGCCATCATGTTCTACTACTGAACAGACTGTGTCTGCTTTTAACTCTTCCTCAGCACTCCCTGTCTTTCAGGAAATCATAGGACCTTTGATGTGTGAGATCTCTGAAAGTTTTAAAGCGAGTATTGTAAAAACACTAATGTAAATCTTCTGAAGTATTCATAAACAATTAATTTATATAGGCCAAGTCTCTGTTCTGTAAGAAGTGGGTCACCTGAAACAAAATTAAAAGAGCTCAACAGGAGTTCATGCTTTAAATGTCAGCTGTCACTGACATATTTTATGAAAAATCTCTTTGCCAGGATTTCTTCTCTTGAGAGGCTGGGAAGCTTCAGCTCCTCCATGTTTTGCTACTTTGGAATGTGATTTGGGGAATTGTTTACCCAGCATGTGAATTGTTTTTAATTAATGGCCAATCACAGCCAGCTGCGTCAGACTCTCTGTCACGAGATTTTATTATTCATTCTTGTCTAGCTTTCTGATGGCTTCTTTCTCTTTCTTTAAGTATAGTTTTAGTATATAATTTTCTTTTAACATAATATATATCAAAAATAATAAATTAGCCTTCTGAAACATGGAGTCAAGATTCTCATCCTGGGGACCCCCAAACACCACCACAATCACCTTTTGTTTAGACTTCCTTTAATGGAAATGAATTGCAGTTTTCAGAGAGCTGTTGATTCTGTGGTAGGATAGGTGCTTAATATCTTTGGAATATTGTTTTTTTCTCTCTGTTCATGATAGAAATAACATGGAGGAGTAGCTCAGACTATTTCCTTAGCTTCTTTAGAAACCTGAACCTAGCTGATATGAATCCTAGTCTTTATCTATTTTCAAAAATGCAGATCTACAATATCTAAGTGAATGCAGGCGTACAATTTACCTAAAAAATAAGTCATACAGTGATCTAGTCATTACCCAGTGATCAAAATGTTTTTGCATAAGAAGAAATTCTCCAACATTCCTCTATTGTGCCTAAATATGAATTTGCTTAAATTTGTGTAGTGACAAAAGTACTAAAGCTCATGGCTTCCTTGGTTTGTACCTGTTCTGAAGACCTATAATTAACAGTGACAAGTGATCTCAACTATTGTAGCACAAATCACATCTCAACTGAATACAATAAAATATGCTGCAATACACTGAGAACAAATTGAACAACTCAAATATCAGCAAGTAATAGCTTCACATCATGAGATAAAAGGCTGAAAGAGAAACCAGAAGAGTGAATTCAGCAGTGAACTATTTGCTTTGAATTTTCTGCTCATTGCTCCCCACAAATCATTTCTTGACAACATTTTTTGCATGCAAATACACTCTTAACTTTCTGCTCATTTGTGTGTCCTGTCCGCTCCCCTCTTCACTTCCCAGGCAGGTCTTTAATACCTTAGGGGAAATTCCATAAACAGGTTCTCCATTGCCTGCATACAGCATCAGCAGCTGAATGGGCTTCCCATACCTGCATTATATGAAAGAAACTGAAGAGTGATCAGCGGCGCTTCTCCTCTCATCTCCCTTTGGCCATATGCAGTAAAGTCAAAAGATAAAACATAGCATTTGTTGAGAGCCCAAGTGCTCTACTATGCCTGTATCAAAAGCAGGAAAAACTCACAGTATGGGCTTGAAAGAAACAGGTAAGCAGTGGTATGTTCGGTATGACCCAAAATAGGTCAGTTGTAAAAAAGGAATACAAACACATGATGGAAACAGTCTTGTGTTCTGTGAAAATAAGGAAAATATAGGGAAAAAAGAAAAGGGCATGTGCATGGCAGGGGAATACTTACAGAAATGCTGAGGAGAGTTTCTTTCTACACTACAAATACAGCACTAGTGCCAGCCCTTCATTTACACTGGGTGTGCAGATAGAGAGTGGACACAACAAGGATGCAAGTGCAAATGATTACAAGTTGTCAAGACTTTTTGTTATAAACTCAGAAAAGGAGGACGCTAGAGGAATGAAAGAAAAGGTATGAGGATGAGATGGAATTCAAAAATGGTCAGTCAGTGATTATGTGAAAGAACTGGAGGATCCATAATAACAAAGTAAGAAATGCAAAAGTAACAGAGTAACCAGACACAAAATGTCTGATGGCCCCAATTATTTTTCCTCCATTCCTTAGCAGGAAGCGACCTAAAGTAACTGCTGGGAGCATCTAAGTCTGGAGCACAAAAACATAGTGAAGATGGATGTGAACCCCACTGATGTATTGAAACATTTTCCTAGAGAACAGCAAAATAAAATAAGAATTATGATAAAAAGAAGATAAGAGAAATAAACAAATAGGATACTTTTTAATCTCTTCACTAAATCTCTCAAGTGATTTTAGTATATTTTTTAGATTATCTGTCTTTCAATGCATAAATTCTGTCTGAAGTTTTTTCCCACGTGCTGTCATATACACTGGTAAAGGTGTCAAGAGATGAGCTCAAAGGTCTTGGTAAGGCTCACAAGAGCCTTCCCTTCCCTTCCCTTCCCCTCGTAAACTACATAAATTATCCTTAAGGATGAAGGCTGAACATTCAAGACAAACATTCTTTAGTTATGGGACACTTCCGATTGCTGACTGGTGAAACTGAATTAATTTTGCCACTGTTGGACAGCAAAATTGAATTCTCCTTGCTCTAATCTGAAGTCTGTGTTACTGTCCTACCCCACACAGGTATTGGCATTCTTATGCCTGAAGACAATTATAATAAT
This sequence comes from Arremon aurantiirostris, assembly GCA_035583995.1. Lineage (NCBI taxonomy): Eukaryota > Metazoa > Chordata > Aves > Passeriformes > Passerellidae > Arremon > Arremon aurantiirostris. The sequence continues at coordinate 71,261,325 of JAXCLO010000170.1, read as the reverse complement.
TTCTGATTTCACCTCTGAAGTATATGAACTGAACAGTCATATATCAAAAAAACACCACACCTTATTTGTAAAATTATGTGATTTGGGCATTTTACCTCTTCCACTGTGAAAAGAACTGGAACACTACATTAAAAAACCTCTCAGACCCCTGCACATAACAAAGTCCTTTTCTATGTATTAATGTAATAGTCAATTTTGTCTCAGAAGCCAGAAAGCCTGAGTAAAGACCTTCTTTTTTTTTCATGTTACAAAGAAAAAAAAAATGGGAATCCTTATACTCATTACAGAAGAGAAAAAGTCACTCTTGGTTTACTCATGAAGTCCTTTACTGGTAAAATGTATGAAAATTAATTGAACACGTTTCATAATATAAGGTGAGTAGTTACAGAAATATGTTTTTTTTGAGGCATTGAATAATCTGTGACACGTATCACATTAATAAAGATATACTTTTGAAAGAAACCAGTCTATATAACAATAACTTTAATAACAGAAATAAGTTTTTTAAATTTAATGTAAGAATTTGACAAAGAAATATCTAAAATGATTCTTTAAACTGGATCTCCACACAAGAGGCCAATAATATTTTGCTGCTTTTTAAAATACAACGATAATACAAACAAAATAATGAATTAAAAATTCAGGAAACAAAACAAAATGGAACTGGAAGAGAAAATCTAATTTACGGGAGTAAATACTTAAACTAGGATTGCACCTCCAGATGTCCTAATTTTAGTCAGTAATTCCTAGCAAATAATGATAGGAATTGTAGGATCTGTAGTAACAAATATGTCTCAACACATTATGGAACAGTAGTAATTTTGTTCTTCAAGTAATCTGACCATCTAACTTTTTCTTAATTATTGTTACAGCTAATCATTTGATGAATTAAATACTTAATTTTTGACAGAAAATTATTCTTAAACTGTTTATTATATCATATTATTTCATGCTGACTTCCTCTTCTCTAAAATCTTGCTTCCCAACGTCTGCCATTTCATTTTTATTCTCATTTATCAGAGTTTAGAGAGAAAGTTTCTGGAAGATATTTAAGGCAGAAAAACTTAATTTATGATAGAAAGACACTAAAAAAAGCCAAAACAAAACAAAAAAAAACCAAAAAACCACATACACCACCAAAAGTTAAACAATAAAAGTAATCTTTAAAAGCTCTATGGCTTCACAAAAAATAAAAAATTTTAAGGCCATATTAGTACCTTTTATATAAATCTGGCTTAATTACAGTTTTAATAAAAAATAAACCATAATTATGACCTGCTTTATAAATTAAAAGTAGAAAATATCACTGGCAGGATATTCCAGGTGGTCTCTGGAATCAGAGAATATTACTGTTTGTTTAGTGAGCTTGTGAAGAATATTAGACAACATTTTCAATATCTTCCTTATATTGTGTACAATTCACTATGGTCGCAAATACTGCCTTTCATGCTCTACAGGAGGATTTTCAACAGGAGGCTGGAAATCAGTCTGTCATGAGCTAACTAAGAGCATTTCTCAAAATTCTAACCACTGGCCTTCTTTCTGTACCTTGCTATTATTTTTTTTACTTTTTTTTTTGCCCTTTTGTTAATGGAGCTCAAATGCACATTCTCTAGAATTTATATTTGTCTACAAGCAAAACCAGTTTTATTAGCATGGGTCTCATCCTCAAGAATTTCTCTTCATTGCTGTCTTTGCCCAGACTAATTCAAGCAGAACTGACAAAAAATGTGTCTCATATTACTTAGAGACTTTCATTATTTATGCTGAAGGTATGTCAGTTGTTCTCTGAAGGAAGTATTAATAAGTCTCTATTCTTCATATTTTTCAGATACCCTGACAGCATTTACGGATTAGTCCTACATCTTACTCAGTTTCAAAGCAAATTAATTGTGGAGAACACAGAAGACAGCAGTAAATTCTACCCAAATCCATCAGCATTACAATTAACTCTCATATTTTTCAACAGACTGGGGGTGGACAACTCTTATCAAAAGGAACAAACAAACAATCCGCCTCAAAAGGCTTTCATGATTTATATGTGGGTGAATCTATTTGCATCTTAAGCAACTACCCATTACCAAACCATGGAGAGCCAAGGGGTACAGTGCTGATAACCCCAAGATTCTGGGTTCCAATCACCCTATGGACCATTCACTTCAGAGCTGGACTTGATGGTCCTTGTGGGTCTTTTTTGACTGAGAATTCTGTGATCTGTGACAGCCTTTGGGTGTTGCCATCTGGAGCTCTTCTGAGAGCTGCTGTTACACACATATCCACACCCTCATGTCTTTCCCAGTATGTCCCAGTATGCTAAGCAACGAGGGGGTTCAGTTGTGATAACAGCGTGTAGATAGAAGCAGATGGGACTCAGGACTTAAACAGTTACAATGCTTGGTTAAGGAAACTAAATTTCTTCCCATTATCAGCCTGTTCTTATAAAGCTATGTCACAGCATGCCCATCAACTAGCCAATAAACAACTTACTAGCCAATAAACAACTAGAAAAAAGAAAAATATTTGTATCACTGGAAAGAAAATCAGATGACATTTCAGATTTGCTCTTTTCAATAAAGAAGAACAGTGAAGAATTCTTCATAATTAAACCAACTGCAGCACTATTTAGATCAAACAAGCCCTGTAACTGTGAAGCAATGTGCTGCTGAACTGTAGTTGTTTGCAAAACTTAATGACTGGCAGCCTGTTATACTGAAAATGTACAAAATCAATACTGATATAAAACTCCAGAGCTGGCTGTCACAAAATACTTTGATTAGTCTGAAATAACAGGATTGTTTAGTGTGGTTATATGTACGCCACTATCCCCAGAATGCCCATGAACTTGAATCTATTGATACTGATAAGTCTCAGAACGTCAGGCAAGGAAGCTGTCAGGGACAGAAAAATATGCATGTCAATTCCAAATACAACTGATGATAGAGATGGAGAACTTCACAGCTATCTCACACCATTTTTATCACTGTAACCGCCTGTAATTTAGAAAGTATATTCAAAGCATAAACCTAGTGTAAACAGGTGCAAATGATGGGAAAGTTAAATCCAGAATGCTAAAATGCTTCTTTTAAGCTAAGTGTTACTATACATTAAGAAAGCAGGAGTGGTTGTGAAGTTATTGACACGGGGAGGGTGGGAAAAACCATCCTAAATATCCCAAGCCTTGACACCATTAAGCCTAAAGCAATTTCCAGAAAAGTAGTCAGAATGGATGTTACTTTGTAGCTGCTGAAGAGAAGACAGTGGAGTGGTGCCCTCAGATGAGCTTCTGTTAATAGTGTTTACTCTTCTGTGCAATGAGAAAACAACTAAAATTATTTTTTTATAAAATAAGTTCCTCTGAATTCTGTTATAAAGAGATCATATATTCTACTGAATGGTACAGAAAAGAAAACCCGGTGAAATACACTCAAATAATATTTTCTCAAATACATTGAACCTTTCTCTAAGTAAAGCAAAACTCCCAGAAATATGTTGCTTTTTTCATAGAGGCTTAATGGCACAATGTTTTTGAAAATAAGGAAAATAAATATAATGAGACTGTTTCTGACATCTATTTTCTATGGAAGAAAATAATATTTTCTATTTTAATTTCCAGAGGGAAAAAAACCAACTTTAGGCATTTTTTTTTTCAGAGAACAATATCAAATGATCATGGCAAAAGATTAAGAGTTAGTATTTTCCTTTATGCATTTTCCTTACTACTTCTCAGGTAATGGTCCCCTCTAGCGAATAACTGCATAGAAAAGTGAATGCGCATTTTCCACTTAACCATCCTCTTACCTAGTCTATGAGTTATTTCTCTGTTACTCTTCCTTTTCTAGAAAACACCATGATGATTTAATCAATCAAATAGTTTACATCACAAAAATGTTAGGGAGTGAAAAATATCTAACAAATCTCCTTATAATAATAAATGAACATGTTTAATCTGAAAAAATGCAACTCCCACAAAGTGCTGGACATTCTCACAATGCTTTCAGTTATGGTCTTTTCTTCCTTGTTCTTATGGTGGCAGGCAAAACACTTCCTCTTTAAATTTGCTGTTGTCCCAAATACAAGCCTCAGATCATTCCCATGCCTGGGATATTCATGGATCTCCTGAACACCTATGAAAATATACTACTAGGGGCTCTAAAAATGCTGTGAAAATGCAATGACTTCACAAGCTCAGCACAGGGGAGATATCACTAGCCAGAGTTCTCACTTTTACGTGAAAGGGAAACAAAACAGGTAGTGTGTTCCTCAGAGTTGTTTTGCAGCTTAGATTCATTTCACCTTTGAAAGACAACAGGATAGTTCAGACTAGAGGGGACCTCTGGAGATTATCTGCTGTACTGTCTGCTCAAACCAGGGTCAGCTGTGAGCTTCAGGGCTGTCTCATGCCAGCTCACTGTCTGACACAAAGCCCAGTGCTTTTTTTTAATTCCCAGAGCAACACTCCAGCTGTGCAGACTGTCCATAGCCCATGTATTCCCAGGATTTGGCATCTGTCCTGCTTGATTTTCATAAGGCTCCTTTGGGCCCATTCCCTCAGTTCATCTGTGTCCCTTCAGCTGACAATCTCCCTTTGAGCATACCAGCTATTTCCTTCACTTTGCTGTTATCTGCAGGGTTGATGAGTGTCCTCTGTTGCCACTTCCAGGTTATTGATAAAATCATTGCGCAGGACAGACCTCAGGATTTGCTGCTGCAGGGCTCTGCTTCCTTCTTTCCAGCCTCCAGACAGAGCAGAAGCTTTAACCAGAACTGCCTGATCCAATCATACAAACTGGTTTTCGTTCATCCAGATCACATTTACAAACTCCAGTATCCTTACTTGGATGCGAGACTGCTGTGATACCTGGAGGCAAAAGCCTTGCTCCAGTCAAGGTATTGTAGGAGTTTGTCATAGACTAGAATTTAAAAGCATGTTAGTTCTGAGATGCTAAAGTCCAGAATGTTAATTCAATTTTCAGTCTTACTAAAATCTCACTCCTCCAAAAACATTCTTTGGAAAAAACAGTCCTGTGGGAGTATTTAATTTTGAAGAAAGTCTATCAGTCCAAATTGTCATCTGTATCAGATTTTTTTTTTTACTGTCCAAATATTAAAGTGAAATTTCTCTCAAAATATATATGAATTTATAATCTTTGCATTTAATCTAGCTTTTGCATTAAAATATTTACATTATAATGTAATTCTAACTACAGAGTACTCAAAGAACCAGGAAAAACAATATAAGGAATTTCAAGAAAAAACAGATTTATTCAAAATTTTATTTACACTTAAAGAACAATGGAAAGCAAGAACAAGTCAAAGTATATTCAAATAAAACAAATACAAACATTTAATCCAGTTTCATCATATATTTTCCATAAAAGTCCAGTGCATGATTGTGTTAAGAGGATTGCAAAGTACAAGGAAGGTTGTGTTGATTTTAACTAATACTTTAGGTTTTTATTAGGTTTTTATTAATAATTATATGTTTGTTACTGATTGCACATGACATTTTTGATTTTCTTTAAATTTAAAGTTTATATTGTCATGCATTTCTGAGTGTAAACTTATCACAAGATATTAACTATCATCAGCTATTGCCAACCTGAATTAAAAATACTTGAAATATCTGTATAAAAATCTCAGCAAATACATTAGAGGATTCAAGATTGGAGCAAAACAACATAAAGGAGTCAAGAATGAAGAATCGTATGTTCCCAACAGGTGGAAATTGTATCACCTAACATGCATTTCTTGAGATTTGGCTTTGAGGAAACTAGTTACAAGCAGAATTACGTTTTTCTCCAACACAAGACATTTCAATTGCATATTAATTCTTACTTTGTGCCAGTGTTTGCCAACAATGTCCTGGGTGCCCAGCATGGCCAGCCAGGCAAGGGAGGGGATTGTCCCGCTCTGCTCTGCGCTGGGGCGGCCTCACCTCGAGTGCTGGAGCAGTTTTGGGCACCACAATATAAGAAAGGCATTAAACCATTGGAGAGTGCCCAAAGGAGGCTACAAAGATGGTGAGGGCCTTGAGAGAAAGCTGTGTGAGGAGAGGCTGAGGGCACTGATTGTTCAGTCTGGAGGACACTGGAAGGAGACTTCGTTGCAGTCTACAATTACTGTCTTTCATGTACTCATTTATAGTTCTTTATTTAAATCCTATTTTTTTGTTTTTTGGAGTTTTTTTTGTTTGTTTTTTTCAGAAATTACAGCTTTGCTTCTTCACTATGACAATTAGCATACTAAATGTCTAATTAATCTTCCCAAGATTTGGCCAGATATCATGCATTTAATGCTCTAGTAGACATTTAACAGGGGAAAGAATGGGAGGAATCTCAGTTGTTTGCACTGTCTGTTGTAACACACTCTTTCCTGCACCAGGTAACTCAGTGGCAGCTCTTTATCAGGACTGCATCTGGCTCTCATTTGTAGTTACAGTGAATGCTGCCTAAAGAATTATATCATGGCCATTCATTTCCTGCCACACTGATCTGCTGTAGCAAATATTGACCTTTAATCTGTCTTCCCCAAGCCATGCAGTCTACAGAAATGCAGATGACCTTTCCAAGCAAAGCTACACATTCAGCTCTTGAAAAACTGAAACTTTTTCTGAAAAAGGTTCAGTGACACAGGCAGGAAATTCTTCCTCACAAGGTAAATAGTGCTCTGAAGATAAAAGTGTCAGGGTCTTTACACTTTGATGAAATCACACCTATTCCCTTGAAACATAGAAAGTGAAGTGTTTTTCAGGACTTTTTAGGGGGGTTTTGTGCGGGTTTTAAAAAAATTTACACTAAAACTCATGACCTTTCCCTGTCACTACTTTACTCAGAAACTTACTTTTGTCTGTCTGATACTTTCATCTGAATAATTTTCCCCCTAAGCACAAAGGATTATAACTTCCTATTAAACTCAATACTGGACCAACTGCATTTTCTATTCTTCTTGTCTTTTGTGTTATGCTGGGGGGCATTTCAGGCTGTCTGAAAGTAACAGCATGGGTTTGTGATTGGAGCATCTGATGGCACAAAGCACAAACTATTCTCATATGTCCTCTACTATTTTCTCACTACAACATATCAGATTTTGGATTGAATGTTCCTTTCTTACTGGAAACTGTTTATGTGTATTTTAAAGTGTCCTGAAAACTTGTTTCAGATATTGAAGATGTTAAGGAATTCACCATGGCTTTTCCCATTTTATCTGGGAGATATAAATAATGGACAAAAAAAATCAGATCTTTTCTGAGTATGGCATGGACTCTAGTCTCTAGCTTATGAGCATGGTTAGTTTAACCTCTATTTCTATTCAAGTGAGAGAGGAGAAATCTCCTGAGGCTGAATCAGTGCACACCACAGCTCAGACAAGGGTCATGGCAGCCCAGTCCTGTGGGTAGGTGAGTGGGACAGGCTGTAGAGCCCACAGCCACACTCAGGGTCCTGTCAATATCAGAGGAAATGTATTACAATATGCCTTTACCATGTTCAATATCATAAGAAAATACAGAAGGCTAGAAAAAATTGAACCTCTAAATTAAATGTCAACCTACTTAGGATATGTTGAGATTTGGGAGGACAACAAACCAGTTATTCTTCATGAGACTTAGAAGAGAAAAAAATTACAATGGGTTTAACTACTGACTTAACTACTTGAAATACTCTCTCTCCAAAAGGGAAATAACCAACCAACCCAAACAAAACTCAAGACAAAACAAGAGAAAAGCCCAGAGAGCAGGAAGAGAAAAAAGTGTGAATCTCAAAACTCAAGACAACAAAATGAAGATAGATTATTAACAGATTCTTTCTTGTATGGTAACAATTTTTAACAGGTTCTATTTAGAAATTATCCTTTGTGTTGCAGTTTTGATTAGAAAGTCTTAAGACACTGAATTGCTCAATAATCTATACAGAAATTTAGTTCAATTTCATGAAAAAGGATCTGAATAAAAACAAGGTAAAAGACATTAGCCTACACAGCACTGATATATGTGAGATGTGAGTAGAATGTGTATTGTTCTTACTAGTGTATGGACAAATTCAAGGTAAAAGCAGTGCTACTCAAAGTTTGCTTTACTAAGCTGCTGGTACAAACATTCTCAGAAGAAGAATGTCTATCGACTGAAAACTGACACTGCACAAAAATGAGCACATACTGCATCAAGTCAAAGATATTTCACATTACTTTTGAAACTTTTTTTTCTATGTTAAAACATGCAAAAAAAATTAAAATTAACTGGTTGGTTAAAGGTAGATAAAAATGAAAATGCTCTGTTTGCATGAGACTGAGCAGAACACCACCAGTATTATGAATACTGGCATCAGGTTTCGCTTTTAGCTGTTAAGTTATAGCACAATAGGTTTCAGCTATTGGATAAAATTTTTTGAATGGATTAGAATATTTTCAGCTGCAGAAGTGATTATGTTGACCAGAAATTATGGCCTGAACTCTACTTCCTGCTTCCTACTTTGTAGATAGAGATTCCCAACATACAGTGGCTTTCTACCTATGTGGATACATGTTAGAGGGTGGAATATACCTTTCAAATAAATTCAATATAGAATTGGAACTTGTTGTTTTATGTAAGAGGCACAAGGAGAGGTGGAAGGCAATATGGTTAAGCATCTACATACTCTTATTTGTGGGAAAAAGCTGGAGAAAATTAAAGGCTTTGAAAAAAAAGTAGAATATAACCTGGATCTCTATCCACAATAGTAATAGAGCAAATTATGGGAATAGAAATTGCAGTTCCTTCAAGATATAAAAGCATTTGAGTATGCCAAAACAACCTAGGTAGACAATACTTATTAGTTTAGTCTTTCAGATGTTGCAGATCTCCTATTGGAATATCCTGTATAAAACATAAGATAAAATAGTTCCTTTACTTCAAAAAGACAATAAAAATTATCACCCACAACACACAGCGGAGAACTGTAAGAGAACAGCTTGTTCTAAAAATCAATTTCTGCAATGAGTTCCCTGGATCTAAATTATAAGTGGAAATGGTCTATATATAGCATGCTGCAGACAAATCATCAGCTGCAGCAACATTCTCTACATTTACATAATTTACTTCACTAGGATAAAGGATAAGTTATAGGTAAAAATTCCACAATTACTCTTTTTTACCATGAAGGTCTGTAGAAAAATATTATTCTTTACAAAAAAAATCAAAACAAAGAAACAAAACAAAACAAAACAAAACACAAAAACTCCAACAACAGCAAAAAAAAAAACTCACACCAACAAAAAAATCACCACCCACTAATCTTTTTTTTTTTACCTTAAAGAATTGTTAACCACCAAATACTTCTGATGCAGCATTTCCCTTTCCATGTATCATAATATCAAGTATCAAAAATAATCACTTTACCCAGAGCTTCCAGTATGTTTTGGAATATATCAGATAAGTCTTTGGGCAGAAAGATGTGAATTGCAAATAATGAACATTAAAGTTCTAATTTATTTTTCTTCTAAGTTTCTTATGTTAGTACTTAAAAAAAGAGATAAGGTTTTCTGGTTCGAAAAAGTTGTCCACCTTGTTTTGTTAATCTAGTAGGAAACAGAGAGGAGGAAAGAAACCTTAACCATTGTTGTGCACCATTTGCCTTTCCAGTTCTCAATTTACTTGTGAAATATCTCTGTTGTTTGGGTTACGCGTACCTGGGGAACTATGATAGCACAAAAAATTCTCAATATTTCAACAATATGTTCTTAGAGTGAACACAAATAATTGTAAAGGAAGTTTTTTAATAACCTTCTTTTATGATAATACCAAGTGATGAAAGATAATTAAAAATTAAAAATATCAGAAGTAGGTAGATTTGTGCATGAGGGAACTTTTAAGGTTCAAGGCTAGAATAGGACATGGATGCTTCCTTGTGCAAGGGCAAAGAAATGCTTAACTTAGAAAGCATATATCAAATAGCATCTTATTCTATAAAATGGATTCCATTTTTCTGTATGTTCTAGATTTACTAGATATACCCCTTGCATGGATTTTCATTGATGCAACAACTTAGGTTAGTTTGGATCAGTTAAAACTATTACAGGAGACATGTGGTATGGTATAAAAGAATAAAGGAAACAAGAAAGAAGGATTAAGAAACATTAATGCTTTTCTTTTGATGATATATTTTTTTATGGCCTGGAAGGTATCTTTATAAGATTGCATGCAACTTAGAGCTCTAATTTTCAGCAACATTGCCATCACTAACTTGATACCATATAAAAATAACATTTCTGTTTGTTACATTAAAGTTGTATATTTAAATATCTTCAAAAAAAGTGAGGTAGAACAAGAACGCCTTGAGGAGACAAGCTGTGTTTGTTCAGGATTAGCAGCCCCTTCTTCTTGGAATAATTTGGTTTCAGGACTGAAATAAATTATTTGTGTCTTAATGACACTGAAGTAATTAAATGTCTATTTGCTTATCATTTATGTTTATTCTTAGATAATAGCTTACACTAGTTTTCAGTTTGCATCTTTTTCTCTATGTTAACAGTTCTTACCTCAAGGGAAACAAGCTTAGAAAAGTTTAGAAAAAAGAATATTTTTAAGTTAAATGATTTGTTTACTTACCTGCTATTCTTCTCATACATTTTAGGCTTGCCTACTGCAGAACACAAAATTTGGTGCTCCCCAAAAAACAGACATATGAAAAACTGCAACAATTATCTTTCACAAGATTCATATACTCAGCTCAGTCTTGTCCTCAGGCATAAAGATTTTATCTAATACACTAATAAATATCCAAGTTAAAAATGAATGCATAAAAAATATGTAAATCAGCAGATTCTTATTGAACACAGGGTAATAATATTTTAGGAATCTGGAATCATATCTAGTGTTCTATTTCTGCTGTTCTTACCTCTACAGAATTCTGTTCTAAGGTGAAGTTGTGTAATTATTTCTGATCCTACATATAACTTCCTGCCCAAGAATGTTCACATGGTATCATGATCTAAGTTTTCTGGGGACAACAGAAGATGCAAGTTTTTTTTCACGCATTTTAATTTTAAAAAGGAGAATGTTTCATTCAGCTGCAAAAAATATTTCTTATGATGGTAGCTGTACACACGCATTCTAAGTCAGGGCTACAGACTACAGTCAACGTAGCAATGCCGCATGATTCTTTGTGATTTATACAGTTACAAATGCTTGGGGTGTCTGCTGAGAGCACATAAAGTAAAAATTCTCTAATTACTGATTCTCACTAGCCACATATGACTCACAATCCCGTATGACTTTTTCAAGATACTTACCTCTTTTTAAAAAACTAAAAAATCAACATGAAACATGTTGGATCATGTTTCCAAGCCAGATAAAATAACAGGAGTGTAATTCTTCTCATCTGGACTCCTATAATGTAGTTACCTCAATGACATAAAATTATAGAAACAATGTTTATAGGCAACAAATCATCTTAATCATCTCAACAAAATTTAGCTGTCTAAAATATTCAAATACATAACAAGAAAAAAGTTCCCATGAATACCCAGTTATACTGTGACTGTTAAAGGAGTTTAAACAGCTCCCATATCAAATTTTTACACTGCTGATACAGTTGTCAATAAGCAAGATTAGGGGAGTTCTTTGGAGTTATCTCAATATTTCTATAACGATTTGAAAACAACACTAATGTGTCCTTTTGTGATACTGTGAAGAAAAAAAAAATAGAGAATGGAAAAGTCAGGCAGGATTCTTTGTGTTGTTTTTCCAATTAGAAGTTTAGTAATGAGTACTCAGGGCACAGAAAAAAATGCAGAATTGCAGGACTGTCCTCTCTCAGATGAACACAATCACTCTAAAGAGTCAGAATCTCCTTTCTGGTGCATAGAGCAATTTCCTGGGGAAAAGGCACTATGAAATTCTTCAGACTGCAGTTTGGAGCTGGGAAGCTTAAATGCCACTAAAGTCTTCTAATTGATTTAGCCCCAAGGAAACAGTGCACTGCTGACAAGGCAAGTAGGGTGCATTGATGGGAAAAGCAATACATATTTTCTTGTCAGTCTGGAATATTGTAGGCAGATGGGAGCTCACTCTGCATCAACTAAAAGCCAGGCAGAAGCTAGAATTTATTAGTTTGTATGAAGTTATAAACTGCTTTCAGCTGTCCATGAATGTGTAGAGAGGCAGCTTTATATACACTCCTTGTTGTCCCACTATAGCTATCATGCAAAACCCATGCTTGCTCACAATCCACACTATGCATCTATGTCCACCAAGAAGTAAAACCAATACATACATAAAGGGTTTATGTTTAACTCTTCACTTCTCCATATCTGAGCTGATCAACAGTTACAGAAATTCAGCTTCTGGAACTGGAAAATGTACTTACAGATACTTGCATTATGAAAAATTCTGGGAATCCTTGACAAGAAAAAAAAGGTAAAAAGGAAAAGCAAGGAGGAAAGTCATCAAAAACAGACTAATGAAACAGTAGCTCTTCCTTGTTTGGTTTTAGTATGTTATCCCTGCATCACTGATTTTCTCTGTGTGAGCACGTCTTGTCTCTGCTACAGACAGATCTGCTCTAACAAGAGGTTGATCATCAATGATGAATTCCCAGCATATAAACATACAATACACATGTGTTGGAAATATGTTGCAAGGAGTAAGAACAGATTCTGATTTTCTACGTTGATTTCTACAGGATAGATGTTATTGACTAAGTTACTCTTTCAAGGATGTTTCCCAATCCCAGATGTGGGATATAGTTGTTACTACATTTGCATTAGTAAATGCAACCTGTGTGCTTACTCATCCTCTTAAAATTCTCAGAAATTAGGAATTGCAGCAGAATCATTGACACAAGAAACGAATAATTCAGTACCTGACATTTTTCTGTAATTGCAATCATAACTGAGGCCGAGGGCGGTAAAGGAAACCACTTAATACTGTAATTAAAATGTTCTTGTAGACTGGACCCAGAATTTGAAGTCATAATTCTCTAGAGATGGCCCAAGATACAACCATAGCAAGAAAGTAATAAGAATTAAAAGAAAATGACATGATTGTAGCTCTATTCTGGTAGAAGACCATGAGAGCTTCCTATCAACACTATGAATATTTAAAAAATGTCATTGTGGAGCAAAAATATTAGATGTTTATGGGGAGGAAAAACAAAAAAAGCCCCAATTGAAATAAAGTCATATAACTATAGAATGGTTTGGATTGGAAGAGACTAAATGCTTCCTGAAAGCTAACAGGTTTCTTAAGGCCATGACCAGGGAAACTTGTTCTATTGTTTGACTAGCCAAACTAACCTCCATCAATAAAAGGAAATTATTTGTCTAAGTCAATGAGTTGCATAATCCAGAAGAGGCCAGAAATAAAAGGATAAAGTCATAGTCTTCATGCCTTTTGGTTTCAATATTTTGAACTTACAATTTATTTAGCTGTTTTGGTGATTCTAAAAAGCAATTAAAAGTAAAAAGTAGAAAATTATTGGAACATTCAAACCAAAGACACTTTATTAAGCTAGAATTTATTATTAAATATTCATGAGTAAAATATTATTATTATAAAAATGAATTAAGAAAAAGAAAATATAATTTCTAATTTGTTTCATTTGACCTATATAACTTATTTTTTCAGTATAATTTTGTCATGCCACATAACAATGAAGTGAAATGAGAATTGTTGCAATCATGTTTCTAATGTGTTTTATGTGAGTGAAATCCAATTGTTAAGTGTGACATTTTTCAAAAATTTCCTGTACCTCAATACTTTCTATGTACTTATGCATGGTCATAGTTGTTATGTATTTGTGGAGAAAAAATAATAAAAAAGACATATTGCCTCTATGTACTTGATTTTCAATATGAATTGACATTTGCTGAGTTTCAGATTGTTAAATTCTATCTGGAAGTTCCTGTGTTCCAAGAGGCTTACAGGGATTTTTCTTGCAGCTGAAAATCATCAAAATTATAATGAACCAGAAGCCAAGTTCTCTTTTGAGTTAAATGTGGAAAAGCTGAAAGTCACCAGTTAGTGGCCACATATGAAAATGACATTTTTTTAAAATTAAACCACAGGAAGAAAACTCTTGTGCATCCAAATACCTTCTGTATTTCATTTGTCTTTATCAGATATAGATCTTTTGCCTTCATGGTTCTTCTTTAAGATGCTTTAATTCCAATTTCATCGGCATATCTTCATCCAAATTCTGACAAAGTTCATTCCATTCAAAGGACAACTTCAGGGTAAACCTCAGGGTGACAGAATTGTGAAAGCTGAAATCTTTTCCGAAAATTTTGTTGAAAGGAGCATTCAAATATCAAACGTTTTCTCAAGTTCCTAAAGTTAGGCGTGCCTTTAAAAGCAATCAGGAGCAGTGTCCCTGGTCTCGTCATTGCTATACATAAGCAGTAGTCCAGATGTAATACTGAATCCTTTGCCCTTCTTCTCTTCCTTCTGATATGATTGAAGAATCTGAATTTACAGATCTTACAGATGATATTCTAGAATTAGTGTCTTTTCAGTAACTCTTCTAGACAATGTTCCAGTATCTCTGGTTCCATTCATGCACCTCTGCTCATTAAGTGGAGACCTCTCTTGAGATTCAGGAACTTGAGAACACTGCACAGAGAAATCTAAATAAATATCATAACACTGCACAGAGAAGTCTGAAGTCACTCAGGTAGATGTACCTATGTCTGCTGTGAGTGATATTGAGCATGAGCTGATAAGCTGGGTTTCGTTTTTGAACTGCTTCTGTGACTTAAATAACCTGTTTTTCTAAGGTCATAATCATAACTAGACTGGCAGAAATCTGCACAGAAATTGTTTATGCACATTTCAAGTCCTCAGTTCTCTACCTGCAAGCTGGGTAAATTTCAATAATGGCTAAGATAAACATTAGGCCAGCTAAATTCTTGCTATGCAAATAGCAAATGGTACTTCATACCTTAAAATATCCTTTATCATACCTGCAAGCATTCATTGTCATTCAGATAGTGTGGAATCTCAGAAAAAACTCTGTTCAGATAGGACTACAAAGGAAGAATTGATGAAGAAATTATTCTTTTATAAGTGTGCTGCTCATCTTGAACATAATTTATTGATAATACAAGTTACAGGATGAAAGTTTTGAGGACTATCACACTTAGAAAGAAATGCAAAGTGGGGTTTTGCTATCAATGGTGGGTGTGCCAAATTTTCTGACCAGATAGAAATTAGCTTTGCATACATAACAAGACTCATGAAAGGTGACAGTTGGGGTAGAAGGCATAAAGGAAAGAATAATGGAATAGATCATAGTTTATTTTCACTAACAAAAAAAATGATACCTAGTAACAGCATGAGAACTCCAAAACTGCATGTGAAATCTCACCAATTTTGCTTGGTTGTAGCTTAGTTATATGTCGTAGTCACAGAAATAATTTGACATTCTGTGGCTGTTGACAGTAAAGTTACACTTCAAATGTTGTAGCATGTCACTATATCATGGAATCACAGAATGAATGGAAAAGTTCCCTGGAAGTCATCCAGTCCAAATTGCCCCCAATCAAGCAGGGCCACCTACACCTGGTTTCCCACAATCATGTGTAGATAGAGTTTGAATATCTCCAAATATGAGACTACACAATGTCTCTGAATGACTTGTGCCCAGAGATCAAACACCCTCAGTGAAAAGCGTGCTTCCACATGTTCAGGGACCCTTCTGTACTTCAGTTTGTGCTCACTGACTTGTTCTGTCATTGTGCAATACTGAAAGGAGCCTGGATCTGACCTGGTAAGATCCCCCTGAGCCTTCTCCTCTCCTAAATGGCTGAATGGTGCTGGATCTCTCAGCCTTTTCTGTATGAGAGCTGTTCCAATCTCAGTGTCTCTCCGCTGGGCTGTCTCCAGAATGTTGATATACGTCCTGTACTGGGAGGATCAGAACTGCACCCGGTGCTCCTGGGGTGGCCTCAGCAGTGCTGAGCAGAAGGGAAGGATCACACCCCTTGACATAATGACAGTCAATTGTCTCATGCAGCAAGGGCACACTGCTGACTTGTGTAGAGCCTTATATCCAGTGGCATTCCCTAGGGATCCCCACAGGGATTACCCACTTTTATCAATGACCTGGACAAAGGGATAGAATGCACCCTTGGCAAGATTGCTGATGATAAAAACTGGGGGAACTGATAACCTGAAGGCCATGCTGCCATTCCATGGGGCTTTAGGCAGGAGAGTTGTGGGGGAGAAAAGCCAATGAGGGCAAGGACAAGTGTAGGATAGTGCAGCTGGGAAGAAATAACCCCAAATACCGATACAGGTTGGGGGCTGATCTGCTAGACAACAGCTCTGCAGTGAAGGATTGACTTTTTTAACACCTCTTTTTAAATCTCAATAACAATTTTCAATGTCAAAAAAAATTCTGTGAAAAAAAAATTCAAAAATCAATTTCGTTTCAATTGGCTCGATATATTTTGTCAGTACATACAGCCCAATATTACTAAAATTGGCACTTTCAGGATTACTGATCTGTACTGGTCATTTAAACTGGATATGATTTGAAAAAAAATATATTATCAACTGTCAGATTTCAAGATCATGTCCTTATCCAGTCAAGGAATGGACACAGAAAAAAATTTAAAAAAAAATCAAGTGTTTTCCGTGTCAAATATAAAACTATTTATTTTCCATTCTTTTCTATATCAAAGAGTGACGGCTATAACTGCCTAGGGCTTTAAAAATATTTTTAAAAATAATCTGAATAAATCTGTGGAACCTGTATAAAGAAGATATGTTTTTTGTAAATGAAAGAAAATTGTCTTAAAGAGTCCCTGTAATCGTGTTTGTGAAAATGGATTTTCTTTTTTTATTTTACATTGCATTCTTTTTGTCCCTGCATGGTGACTTTCAGGAAAGCCAGGTTGTTTAGATCCAAGACACAATGCCACCATACGAGACAATATGAGGCATACACTAAGAAAGACAGAAGTATACTAAGGTGTTCAGAAAGAAATAGCTGCTGAAAGAAAAACATTTGTTAAATTATTTGCATTGTAAAGCTTGGATTATATATGTGTCTCTGTGAAACAATATCCTCCAGCCAGATCAATTTTACTGTATATTCAGTCCTCTCATGTTTGACTCTTTCCTTTAAAGGTGTTTAGCCATGATTCTACTGAATTTTTGCCTCATTTTCTAATGTTGTATCTCATACTTATATAGACTATTTTTATTTTTCCATCTCAGATCTTTTTTTCTATCTAGTGAATTCTTTTTATTTTTATACCTTTGACAACCTTCATATCTACCTCTGACTTTGACCCTCGTCACTTACCCACATTTTTCCTGCTGGTTTATTCCTCTCCTTTTCCTCCCCTGCTGGGTCATTGCTCATTATCCAATCTTAATGCACACTTTCAAACCTCTCTAGCTCACAATCTGAATTTTTCCTCTTCTCCCTGTTCCAGATCTGGATATTTATCATTCTACTTTTGACATATAATCTCTCCATGAACTTTGTTTTATTCTATTGTAGAGTCATAGTTTCCTGCCTTTGGCAGCTTCAGTCTTTCCACAGATACTGACATCCCACATACATAGAGTTATGCACATTCTGAAATGTCCCCTGAAATGTTACCCTTTCCTTCTCTCATTTCTTCCTCTTTCTCCAAATTCAGATGCTCTAAATTCATACCGAAGTAATTCTGTTCTACCAAAACATTTTTCTTACAAAATGATGAAATTAACTGGTATTCAGCATAATCCTTCTTTAGTTTTGCATAAATTGAAATAAAAATATGCAGAAATCTATGCCAATAATTTCTTTCTAATGGTGTCCTTTTACTGCCTATAAGCAGTTTGTATAATCCATAGAAAGCAGATTATTATCTCATTCTTCAAGACACTCTATCTGGTTTTTCTCCATTTATTTAAAATGTTCAGGTAAAATACAACATGAAAGTAATTTCATTTCAACTGAAGAGGTTTCTAAGTGTCTATGTATTTTAAACTGCAGAATACATGTTTATATACTTCATCTTCAATGTGAAGAAAAGACAGAGTGTCTTTAGAAAAATATGGAGCTATGAAATAGCTGGGCAACACACCATGTAGACTTAAATTGAATGGTTATAGTTTCACATATTTTCAATAACATTTCTGTATGGGTGAGTGGTTTCTGCATCCTTTCTCTATGCAAATTACTCATTTCTTTGCAATCACTGGGCCAGCAAAAAATATGTAGAAAACAGAATTATTTTTTCTCTATTTGGCGCTAATATCTATTTTGAACATCCTATGAAAACTTGCACACCGTTAGAAATTCAACAAAAAGACCATTTTAAAAAGTAAAGCTTGAGTCACAGGAGACCATTTTTTACTTTCTTTTTGCATTATTTTGTGAGAAAAAAATCATGAATACACTTCTTTTTGCTAGTTTATAGCATCAAAGGCAAAAAGAAATAATGAAGTTGCTACAAATTAAAAAAAAAGAAAAAAGATAAAAGAGAACACAAAAATATTTGCTGCTTCCTGAAGCAGGTTATTTTTTCCACATTGTAGGCTTCTCAGATGAGGTTATATGGTTTTTTAATTTTTTTTTCAACTGCTTTTCAGATGCTGCATGCTCACATGATGGACCAACTGGCTATAGGTGATAACCATTGGGCTTAACCATTCCTCTTTTATGCTCCTTATTCTAGAAACAAGCCCGAGTAAACACCCATTAAGAACTAATCTTTCTGCATTCCTTATTCATTGTTCAGAAGCAAACTCCTTTCTTTTATTCTTTCTTGTCTCACTAGATTGCACATTTTCAGAGTTTACAACGTTCAGGTACTCCCTGAGCTCTGGGAAACTGGTGTTAACAAATACATTGATTTCCTGTTATACTGGAGGAGACACATTGTTGTTTTCTCCCTGTAACCCCGGTGTAAAGCAGCATTACACAGCACGTACTTCATTCATGGATTGGGTTCTTAAAAATGCAAGTGCTCATGTTTTAAGTAATCTTGAGGCAGCTTCTGGCTTTAGCACTACATCAGCACAAATGCCAAGAAGGTAGCAAAAGGCCTTTCGGCACTCAGACAAATCCCACTTTGGATTGAATTTAACTGCTTAACGTTGTCTAAGGGAATTTCTTCTGGCCTGATGACTTTTCTGTCCTAGAAGAGCTAAAAATAGCAAAGTGTCTACAAAGGCAGTGCACACAGCTCACAAACTGTGTGTTTCTGGCAGTTTCTGAACAAAATGAGATGCTTTAACTCACAAGTCATTGCAGAAATTTACAGAAACGTGCATATCAAATTTGCATGTGGTACTTTTCACAGAAAATGAGCCTATGAAAACCTTATATAATTTCCTAGAAAACAAAAGTCTGTACAATTCAGGCAATTTGAAAGAATTAGATCGTGGCAAACTTTTAATAACAGGGTACAAAAAATTCAGTCACTAGAAATTAAAGGTTTTATGGTAAAGTATATTAAATCCACTGACAAGATCATGCCTTTTGTGGGAACCAAGGGCATACTATTTAATGCCTAATTGCAGCTGTGCAGATTGTCTACCAGAAAGGGCAAAGCAAGTGATGTTGACAAAGATAGTCAGGAATGCATAAAAAAAAATCCTAGCATATACTAAATACCATTACTTATATGTTGCTTTTTTTTTTTCCTTTTAATAATGCCGGACTTCATTAAGTTTAAAAGAGAATTTAGGATTAATTTAGTGTAGCCCAGATTTAATAGTATTCATGTGAACAATGATAACTTTGGCCCATTGTTACCACTACCATGCAT
This sequence comes from Arremon aurantiirostris, assembly GCA_035583995.1. NCBI lineage: Eukaryota > Metazoa > Chordata > Aves > Passeriformes > Passerellidae > Arremon > Arremon aurantiirostris. Next base: position 71,241,585 of record JAXCLO010000170.1, on the reverse strand, counting down.
TTTCCATGACCAGTATGAAAAATTCCTCTCTAATCCAAAGGAAGATGATATTCTAGAGAGTTTTTTGTATTGAATGAGAATCCTTTTTCCACCTCAAGATGGAAATAGGATTTTAAGCCATGTTGTTTCTTTATTTTCATGTTTCCTGAGCACAAAACAGGTTATATGGTTCAAATTTTAACACTTGAGAATTTTATGCTCTTAAAATTTACCTGTCCTGTAACTGTTTTTCTACCAGTAAGGGTAGATTCTAGTAATATTCTGTAAAATATTCTAGTAACATTTTGTAAGCACTGATGCTGGAACATGTCCAGTATCAAATTGCACTGTCAGTAAAAACTTGAAAGACTGCCAGCACCAAAATTTTCAGACTTTCTCTACCTTGCTTTCTTTAAATGATTGTGATAGACTGTGCAAGTGTAAAAACCTATGTTTCTCTGAATTTTATTACATTCAGCTCAGAATGTAGCTCAATCTTCAAAATTTAACAATTTATTCAACAGATGAATGAACAAAAATCAGCAAAAAATCTGTTTGTTAGAAAATTGATAATGTTTCAAAAATTATGTATTAATATAAAAAATAACTTACAGCTACATTTGTATCTTAAGCAAAGACATCTAATTATTAGGCAGTTTACTGATATCAATTAGGTGTTTTAAAAACAGGTCATTGTACCACAACGAAGGGTTTATTTCCTGTTCCCTGCCTTTAGGATTAATTGCAGTACACCTAGTACCTCTACTAACCATTACTTAAAAAAACAACTGGTATGGAAAAGAAATTGCCAATTTCTTATGAACAGAGGTTTGGAAAGCTCTTTCTCTAGAAATACTGTTCTAGAGTTATTTAGAACTCTAACAGTCAAGCAAAGACATAGCTTAGTCACTTGAAAAACAGTACATGAAAATCTTGTTGGAAGTGCTAACATGAAGTCTTTTCAAGATACACATAGTTGAGAACAAATTAGGTTTTTTCTTGAATAAATTCAAACTGTAAGATCTAAGACCAAAATCTATTTAATTTATGCTCTTATTTATAGGTATTACTTATATATCTCCTTAATTTTTTTCAGTCACTCTCTCTGTGCTAGTCTGCCATATTCTCTGCTCTAGTAGGGGGAGCAGAAGTTTCTGTCTTTTTGTTCATATCTGCTAGTTGCTAATTCAGTCTTCTCAGAACTCTGATGTTCCCATTATACCGGCAATATGATAATTAGTTTTTCTGATTTTCCCTTCACCCAGGACAATCCTGTTCTGGGGATCCTTCTCCCCCCATTCAACATTTTATCATGAAAACTTGCTTACAGACATTGCATTCTCCTGTTCTCTTTCCTTAAGTAATACTGCTCTTTGTTATGCTGTAATTTGTCTAGTCCTTGCTGATCTCTACTCCTTCCCTTTTATTCTAATGTCTTGTGGACACCTTAACATCTGCTTAAGTTTTGATAACCTAAATGAGATAACACAACTTTTGTTTTTTTCTGTTGTTCTCAGTGTCATTAATCAGAAACAGGCAACCATTTGCTGCTTTAGGAAATATCAGTCAAATGCTGCTCCTGAATGGAACCATGTTGCTGTCTTGCAAGCCTCACACAGTCTGGTGTCACACCAAACTCTTCAAATTGAAAATTGATCTTCTCGATCCAGACACATTTATCATGTCATTAATGAAGTTTTGAATGTTATTCTTCTTGGTCCCTTGGTCCACACATTCAAGTTTTCATGGTGTTCATTTGCAGCAATTGATCTCTACATAGTTAAAATTTATGTTCCTTATCAGATGTGCCAAGTGTTGGTGTTTTTTTACTCTAACATTATTCCACCTATATCATGCATTCATGCACCCAAAATATGAACACTAATGGTGACAATATTCCCATTCTTTTCTCTGTAATATTTTTGCCCAATTGCTTTCCCAGGAAAACCTCCCAATCTCTGCAAAAAAATCTCAGTTTTTATTCTAAATTTAAATATTTTCAGAAATCTTTCCTTTTTGTTCTTCAACTGGCAGATTTTACAAGATTATCTGAAGTTGTCATTCTCTTCCTATGACATGGCAAGATGCATTTCCATAAAAATTCTGTGTTCACATGTCTGCTTCATCCTTTAGAGCACTTAATACTATTCTTCAGTTCCACAACACTCTCTTCTAGAAATTTTGGGAAAAGTCCCTCTCCACAAGCTCTTAAGAAGGCTCTTCATTGTGGTGTCATTAGAAAACCAGCATGCCATTCTGAATAAATAAGTACTCAATAGAGAGAATTATTTATATTGAATAATCTCTGATCATGTGTAAATGTCAAGTTTCAGACAGACGATCCAAGTAATAACATATTTACTAATGTTCCACATCTGACATCCTTTTATTATTCATTATAAGTATTGACTTAAGACTTTGAACCTCTTAAGTCTTTGGATACTCTTGATTTGATCTGCAATTTCAAAGTATTACCAAAACTCTGAAACTTTTTTTACCATAATTTTTAATCCCTTTCTGATTTTTCATTAGAGTAGGAAAAATGTGATTCTTTAAAAGACATTTAAAACAAATCACCCCTCCAAATCAAAGAAAAATAAAGGGTGAACTTAACTATAATAGGTTTCCTTCCTGTATTTCCATGAAATTTTAACTTTGAATACTGAGAAGTGCACAACACCATTTATTCAGTTCAGATCAGAGAATTCAACCAGCTCTAGCACAGTTCTTAATTTCTGCAAATACCTCAAACAGCTGAAGTTTATACTATGAAACCAAAAGTTAAAAACTGATACTTCTTAGTTTTAAGTTTTCTAAAAACAAGATAGAAATATGCAAGAACTATAAAAAAATAAATTATAATTAATTATTTCCTCTATAATTTTATAGCATCATTTTACTTTTTACATGAGGTAGGTCCTATAAAATTATTTCAAAATTAATTACAATATTTAAATGTTATCTCTTATTAGAAGTAAAATGCTAATCAAACCTGAGATTTTATAAACTATAAAATTATTAGCAAATGAAAATAATCTTTTGCAATCTGATGAGTAAATGATCTCATTTTCAAAAAGGCAAGTCACACTAATTTACTATTGTCTCAGAGTATAACTCCATATCTGATTTTAAGTAAGGGCTCTTAATAAAACACAGTGCTTTTCCTTTTTTTTTTATGGGTTTTCATCAACTATAGCTATCTGTAGAAACAATATCATATAAAATACAAGTTCTAGCATGTATAGACATTATTGACATTGGAATCTATACTACTAGAAGAAAAGTACTGTTTTCTTCACAGTGGATTAACAAGTTTTCTTGTAAGCACTGATGCTGGAACATATCCAGTATCAATACCTGTGATAGTGCCAATGAAAATGAGCAAGAGTTAAAGCTCTTGTTGGTACTTAGAAAGTTTGAGTAGAAACACATACATATTCCAAAGAAGGGGGTGGTTTTATATATATTGATACTAGCCAAGTGTTGCTTTCTCAACATTAAATTGTTATTATTGAATTGTAGTAGCCTTTCCATTAAAAAGGGATAAAATATTTGCAGGTATTGGATCGTAAATTTGATGAAGACATCAGGCGTACAGGACAAAAAAATCTGACAGGTGATCAAATGAGAATCTTTTTGGAAAATTTTCTATTGTATAGAAGAAGGAAAGTCAGTCTGTGGCAAAGAACAGAGAAGGAAACATATGCATTCACATTACATGAAATTTCCATAATCCAATAAATATTGTGCAAAATTATTTAAGCAGTGGTCAGCGAAGGCTTAGGACTACTATTGCCTCTGTTTGAGAGCTCAGACATGGCAGATATATCAGGATTTTGGGTGATATGAGGAGAATAAATTCAGCGTTTGTACTTCAATGAGAAGAGGAAAAGAGCAGAAGTAGGAATACACTGGGAACATGTGTTTGACAATCATATATTTAATACCCTTCTGTGAAAGAGCTGAAGAGCTGAAATTGGAGAAATGGATGAAAATGAGAATGAAATCCAACAGTGACATGTAACAGAATCTGTACTTAAAATGGAGAATTAATGGAAGATGTCCCTGCCTGCCTATGACAAGAGGGGGATTGGAACTTGATGATCTTTAAAGTCCCTTCCATCCTAATCCAGCCTATGATTCTGTAATAAGCTGCATACATATGGCACATACAGTAGGAACTGAGCAGGCAGAATATAAATGGGAAAAGTACCTAGGGGAAGAATCCTCAAATGCCTTTCTAAATTTACCTTTGCTCAGTACCAGTAATGCTGAATCTGAACATCTTTTAGACTCTGAACTTCACAAAAGTTGTGAACAGTGTAGAGTGTCTAGGAAAAAAAAAAAAAAAAGAAAACCAAAATGAAACATGAGAATCACCAGCCGCCTAAAAGTATTACCTATCAAAACCAGATAAGGAAATAAGCATTGGTTTTCTGAAAATGAAGAAAACTTGGAACTGTACACTTCAGAAAAAGAATTAGATCTGTTCTGGCCCCTGGGACTAAAAAAAAAAACAAACCCCAATTCATTTAAAAAGTTAGCAGGTTTCATCAAGGGAACATCCTTTCCTTTAGAAGCAGCCTGGTATGTAGGTTAGGGAGGAAAGCAGAAATCCTGCATGGGTGCTCAGAGAGGTTTGTAAGGTAAGTGCAGTCATCCTTACTGCAAAAGGATTGAACCTTAAGGAGTTGCTGATCTGCATGTCATGTGGAGTATGCCCAGGTCTGTGCTGTCCAGAGTGGCCTTCAGGCTGCATTGTGCTGCACAACTCCTCTGGCTGCAGCGCAAGCTCAGTGACTGCCCTGTAGCAGAGGAGCTTGCAAGGAATCTCCCGCTTGGTACCACTGATTATGCCATCTGCATGGCCTTGCCTTGAACTAAAAGTGCAGCAATAAATTATTCTTGTGCAAACATTACTGCTCTTTGACTGTAGAAATGCTGGATGAAGTTGTTTCCTTGTAAGAAAATCCTATAGCTGCTCAAATGACTGAAATTGGAGACTTCTATGGACAGGGTCTACACAGCATGCTGCACATGGATGAGAGGCTCATTCAAGGCTATGTCTCCCAAATCCAAAGGGGCATAAGATTATCTGTAGCATTTTTTCTTTACATTGTTAGCTCTAATAAATAGCATTTTAAAGGCATCTTACAGAGTGTCTTTCTTGTTGGTGTCAAAAGGCACCAGCACCTCCTGGTGTAATGTAATATGTAAACAACCTCCTGGTGTAATGTAACCTGTAAACAACAAAGAAGAAAGAAAATAATCAGAAGAATACTTGCCAGATCCCATCTTGCATTAAGCAGATGTGGTTTTATTGCAGGTTTTGTTTATTTGTTTTCTGGGGTTTTTTATTATCGTTCTTTCTCACCTGTGTCTTTTCTAACACTCTTTTTGTCATCGGCTGTAATTGATGAAAATAAAAATGTGTATTTGCATTTATAATTTTTTTATTTTAGCTGTTTTTTTTTTTTTTTTCAAAATGAATGCGCTTTACCCTCAAGGTTATATTAAATTTATGAAGTGGAGAACTAGGATCCTTTTAAAGGTTCTTCAGGTCCCCAATGCATTCCCTAGAACATTTAGCAAAATGTCATCCCACAGATAGTACAGCATCCTCAGCTCTGATAACCAGCAACATCAGTGAAGAAATGCCAACCAGTGAGCAGAAATTATCCAGTGCAATGTTTAGTTGAATGTAAGGTATCAAGGAGCTCACCAGAACAGCATGCATTGCTGGAGTGTTTGTCACACCCTCCTCTGTGGATAGCCTTTCTCACAAACTTGGCAAAAAGTAGTCTGAAAGAGTAGTGGAGTATGTAGTATGACCTTGTAGAGGGAGATGGATTGGCAACTTTCTAAAGCCCATCTCCAGCCTCAGGATTAATTGATACTCTCAGGTATTTTATTTAATGCTTAGGCAGGGAAAAGAGACAACGTTTTTGGTTTTTTTTCTCTCTGCAGTGAATCTATTGCTACTTTTAGAATATTGCCTATGACTGAATTGTCACAAATCCATTCTGTAACTCTAGATTTTCCTTGATGTTAAGAGTAAGTTCAGAGTGACAGATGAAAAACAAGCTGTGCTATCTTTCTGACGATGTATATTCTGATAATTCTGGGCAATTTTAGGAATAATTAGTAATCCAGAATAATTTTCCAAAGAAGAGCAGGATGTTTCTCTACTAAACTGCATAAGCCAAATGATCTTACAGTTCTCACAACAGTGTCAATGAAGAAAAAAAAATCTAATTTCTAAAATAAATACCTGATAAAACAGGAAAATAGGGAATGAAATGCTTGAGAAGCTTTTCCCGTTGTGAGGTTTTTTTAAAATAATGTATTATAAATATTAATTGCAAAATATATATCTACATGCTTGGGACAAGGCATTTTATTTTTAACCATTTTTATATAAAAAGCTACCAAACTTAAAAAAAAAATAAATCTCAAAACCCCATAAAACATCATTAGCGTGTATGAAAAGCCTGGTTTTATTTCCTTTCATGTATTTGGTTTATATGAGGAATTATTCTTATTTCTCTTTTGCAAAATGTTCTTTCATCTCCTGTGGGAAATCTAATGGAATCTAGTTAAGAGGTTATTTTCCCTTTGGATGTTCTCAATTTGTTTTTAATGCAGCAGGAGGAGAATGGAATATTTTCCTGTTATAGGTTAACGAGAATTTGCTTCCTTGTATATGCAGACATTGTTATCATTTTACCTTTAAAGTGGCTGCTGTTTGGAGAACACCCACACTCTGCAAACCCTCCACATGTGCTCTGCCCAAATATATAACACTTTTGTGATAAAAAATGCCCTTCCCTTTGCCTCTCCTAAACTTTGTGTTTCTGCTGTAGGTCTGCCTGACAGTGTACCTCATGGAGTGGTCTCTCAATTCCTTAGTTTACTGTGCTTTCAAATGATAACATATATTTATGTTACAAAATTGTGGAGACCTGACTGTGGAAGCACTTTAAATAATTTCTATTCTGTTTATACAGATTTCTGCTAAAGTTTCTAGGACGATGAATTTTTTTAGATTTTTTTTTTATCTGCAATATCATTTCAGTACTTGAGAAGGTGTTTTCTGATGACTTGACTGTATACTGAAAAATTAGCCTTGATCTGTAGCTTCTGTCTTTTATGTCTTGTATATTTAATTTTATTTCCTTTGATCCCTCTTTCTTCATCTTTCTGATATTTTCTTTGTTCTTTTACTCCACCACAACCTACTTTGCTCTTCTAAGGCTCAATCACCTTCATTTTAATTTAATTCCTGACTATGCCACTACCTGTATCTTTGTTGTCACAGTTGTGATGTCTCTCTGCTGGTTATCTTTTCATCTGGCTATCTGATTTTGTTTAGATTTTAGTCTTTTAAATTCTCTGCATTGCTTGAATCTCTTTTAATCTTCCCTTAGTAATGCTTCTTGTTATAGCTCTTGATCTTTCAGGGAGGAGTGACAAAACTGGCAGGGATCATTGCTTATTAAATCTAAATAATAAGTAGTCAATCATTGCTGTTGAGTTATATAAATGTGTGACCAGAATTAAAGATGGACAGCACAGTAAAACCTTATTTCTCCACCTGATACATTCAGAGATTGCAATGGACATTTGTGGCTACACAGAATCAGGGGTACAATTTTTAAATATGTATGTCCTCACTTTAGCTTACATATTAATCTGAGAGTTTTTATGCATGTTTGAGTGGTTCATATATTTCTGATGGAGGATTTAATTTGAGTACAGGGGCACCATCATTAATACTCCACAAAAAAGACAGGCTTCTAACTGAGCCATGAGTTTCCTAAATCACTTCACAAATATCCTCTTTTCTAACTGGATGAATCAAACGTAAATACCAATGCCATACCTGAAGAAATTACAAAGAAATTAAACATGTAGCAGAAGTGGTATCTCACATTTTGATGCAGATGCAAGAATAAAAATTAGGTAGAAGCATGAAAACAGATTTTTAGAATGTCTGAAATCATACTTAAACTTCCTCAGTGTTTCTGTTTATGTACAAAGATTAAATTTCTTCCTGATGTAGGGATATAAAAAATGTTTTACTTTAGAAATCTTCTCTGATAAATTTTCTACATTTTTACATGCATGTGCATGTATATGTATAAAAATTTTATGTTTCAATGATCTAATTAGGACTATAAATAATATTCATAAAAACGCCAAGAGATATACTCTTTTATCTGTTTAAGTTGAAGTTTGTCTTCAATTTTCCTTCGAAATTCCAAAAACCGACAACTTATTCAGAAAATTGATTAAGGTCAAATTACTTCTGGCATTTTATGAATAATTTCTTATCCTTTTATCAGATGACATCTACACCTACCCAAGTGATTTCTGAAATTAAAATCATGAATGTATTTTTTAGGTTTGCGAGTGCATGGAACTAATGTGCAAGTACATGAAAGTACAGATGAATGAAAAACGATGTGGTTTAACTTCCGTTTTACTAAAAGCAGAAAAGTTTTAAAGACTTGCTTTTAAAGTTTATTAGATGTTATGGAAAGATGGTGGGGGGTAAAATCAGAGGAAACTGAGAAGTTACATTCTCATTTTAACAGAAGTTGGAATGGCACAGAAATTACAGGATGAAGTAGAACTGCTGCTCCCTGGATGGAGCACAGTTGGCTTGCTCAAACCTGTTCCACCATGAGTCCCCACACACACACAGTCTGCAGCCCTGAGCACCCGCTAAGATAAAATGGATGGAACAGAGGGTGGTGGAGCATTGAGGAGATATCACAGCCAGGCTCGGCTGAAATCCTTGCAGGGAGGGGAACTTGGTGAAGCTGAAAAACTGCACAGCACCTGTCAGCCAGGGGAGATGGGACATGATGTCCTGCTGCTGAGCCAACAGCTTTGGTGAAATCCTCAGATTTCAATGAAGCTCTCCTGAGATGAACTTAGGTCACTATAGCCTAATTGTAATATTAATGCACACCTGTTGGGTAAGAACCACAATGCATTCACACCAAATATTTTGCCTGGGGGTTAGAGCTTGACTGTGCATTACATTGAATGTTTTTGCAGTCAGATACTGCCACTGGCAATCCTTGAACCTTAACCTGTCACAATTTTATATGTATGAAGAGTGCTTTTCCACAGGCAGTTGGTGTGAGTCCTTCAGAGGCGCTGGCAGGCACCGGCAGTGGGCAATGTACTCAAATGAAGTGGAAGGCCCACTGAGGGGTCTCCATTATGCTGTTGATGTATTTCCCTAAATAAATCAGTCAAACCACCCTCCTGCACAACAGGACTGTTCAGTGAAGGGTTCCCATAAAAGGATTCTGACTGACTGGTCAAGAACACTGGCAGACAAACCCAATACCAAGGTCCAATGAAATCTCCCTTTTCTATGTGACAGATGTTGTTGTGAGAAAATTTCTGACAGTATAATTTTTGCTAACAAAAATTTGTGCCAATACTGATATTTGGTGTTCTGTCTGCTCTTTAATATTCATATTCTTCAGAAAACAAATATATAGATTACTTTCAGGTTATGTAATCTTTCTAACATTTTAGACACAAACTCATCCCATGGACAACAGTGTACCAGTCTTCAGTCTTCTCTAAAGGGCCAAGTTCATCAACAGAAATCTCTGAAGTTAGAAAATGCTGTAATGTTGAGTAAAAAATATTCCTGCTTTTTACTACAGCTGGTGTTAGCAACACCAATCCTTTATCAAAAGTCATTGTAAACCACCATTCACAGAGCATTCCAACACTTCACGGTTTGATCCATGGTGATCAATAAAATAAAATAAAAAAAAGTCAAACATACTTTCACTCTTGTTCCCTCTTTATTGTCGTTATCTGAGTAGTTCAAGAACTTAAAACTTTTCCCAGTCTTTTCTTTCAAGTGTATCTTCCTTGGTTGGAAGAGAGATACTTTTGCTTAATTCTGTATGATACACTCTTGCCAAGAACTTTTTATAAATTCTGATTAAATCCAGCTATTCACAGTTATCAATGATCTGCTTTGGTTCCTGGGGTGCTTCTTCCCTTGTTCTCAGCCTTTCTTCACAGGGCTTCTCAGCCAATCCAGTCTGTTTAATTGCTGTTTCTCTGCACACCTAAGGGTAGCACTGCAGGGAAACAGTGGGTGGACAGCTCAGCACTGACTCATAGTCCTGGTGAAGGTGATGGTGTGATGGATTAAAGCATTACTGTGTGCCACACTGACGGACAGAAAGAGAGAGTTGAGTGTGAGAAAAATCCCCATCTACTTCATTGTATTCTGAAACCTGTCTCGTACTGAGAGTGGGTAGGTATATGATCTCAGCTCCCACTTTTTCTGGCATTTATAAAGTTTGTGGAAATTGAACTTGCTCTGAAATTATAACTTCTATTTCTTAAACAAGTGCGGTTTTGAGAAAAGCTGAAACATTAAACATTTTGGTCAAAACTCTAATTACTTTTCTCATATTAATAAGCTAGTAGGATATAACTTGTCAATGAAGTAATAATATCCTCTTCTCACCTAAATATTTCAAGATGTGGCTTACACCTGATTAAACAACAAGATGTGGGTTTTAGACTTAAACACAGGCTTGCATCTCTCCCTACTTTTACTTCTCTAAGAAATCTGTCATTTACAGCTACAGTGGTACAGTTGTGCTGCCAACAGTTACATTAAAGAAGTATTCATAGGCACTTTGCAGAGTTATTTAGAAGTAAATGAAATTGGTATCTCAAAACCAAATTTAAACACCAGTTGTATAAAACCAAGTAATATCAAAGGAGGAAAAAAATTATGTACTGAGGGTTTCTGAAACAAAAAAGAGCATTCAGATGGTTCTGATTTTATGTAATTGAGTTGTTCTAATGAAACCATGAATTTTGTCTATGCTAAGCCATTACTGTATTAAGGCTGAAAATCTTGTAGCACTGTAAGTATGCAGGGAGGTATCAGGCTGTGACTTAACTTATACTTAGAAATCAAGGTAATTCAAATGTGTGAATTTAGGTTTAATAGTTCTAAAAGAGTTCAGAAAAATTTCAGCTTTCAAATACATAATACTACAGAAGTACGTTTTTTATGAGATTTCTTAGGTGAAAAGTAAGCTTTGCACACAGTAGGTGTTCTTAGAATATCATATGCTGCAAACTAAAGCCCTCTTCACAACACATCTTCTTTGCAGACAAATTAATTGCTATCTGTTTTATCATTGGGATAATTATGATGAATGCATAGCTGATGTGCTTCTTTCCACCCATTCTTGCAAAACAGTAGTTAAGGTAGTTGAGAATTCAATCTAATTTTAAAAAGAACATAAAACAAATGTAATATACTTAACAGTAAGGATATCTCTGATATAAAGATAATAAATCTTGGTAACTTAATCATATTCAAAATTTAAAAACCTTTAAAAAATATAACACATGGGAAAGAGAAGCTAAAATTCTCATTAGTGACAGTTGGAAAAGAGCAATTTATTTATTTGATGGAGTTTCCTTGAAGAGATTCTTATATCAAGAAAGAATATTTAATTGAAACTGATAAAATCAATACAGGAAAAAAAGAAACTATAGTGTTTTTTGAGTTGAAATAAACCTAGAGAAAACCCTTAAAGATTCAAGTCTAAGATCTTTACACAAATATGGCAAAGCAAAACAATAAGTAGAGGAGTAGAGTAGAAGCAGATGTATAAGCAAATATATTGATTTATTACACACACACACACACACACACACACACACACACATATATACACATAAATAATGTATTTACTTTTAAAAGTATGCAAAATTATTTAATTTTTTAGGGACTAAACATATCAATAAATTTAATTTAAAAAAATAATTTAAGGACAGGGATCTAGTCCCTAAACAATCATAAAATTTTTCAGGGCACTTGTGTTGATGTATGTCACCTGAATAATAGATGCATTAGTTTAAATTGAAGTTCCAGAAGTGTGGATGAAGAAAAATCTGCACTATGTCCTCACTAAATTGTAACTCTTAGTGACTTAAATTGTTGCTAGACCCAACTTTTGGGTTGTTGAGATGCGGAGTTATGGGACCCATAACCTAAAGTTTGTTCTTGGTAAATCTTTCTTGAGAATGTCTCTCTGGAAGACTCCCTTGTAGCACCCTAGGACCCATGTGCTTAGTAGGAAAGCTGAGCTGAGGACTGCTGAAACACCTGTTCACCACCTTAGATTATTCTGATGGCTTTCTTCTGGATGTAGGGAGCAAGACATTCCAGAACTGGTTTGCTTTGTAGATAGGAACATTTCTCTAGCCTAGGACAGACCAGAGAGTGGGCTATTCTGCTGATAACACTAGCTTTAAGGTTTTGCCATGAAAGAGATTTTTGCCCTTGATTCTCAATGCCTGCCTGCATGACAAGCCCAATGTCAGTTCAGCAGGGCTTGCACTGCAGGGATGGAGCAGGAAACCTTTGTCCTGAGAAATGACTTCTGAATGCTGAGCCACGAGGCTGAAGCAACAGAGCGCTGTTCAAGTTAACTTGGGAGGCCCTTTGTCATCTAACCATCACAGATTCACATCCCTGGCTCTAAGAACCAGTTGTTTCAGCATTTCAGAGACATCTCAAGGAAGTTATACCTCTACCTGTATGTAACACTGAGTCCAAGCCCAGGAGACGTGGATGGTAAAACACTAACAGCAAATCCACTGCATCCAATTCTCGTCTAGTTTTGCAAACAGCAGAGTGTGTGTTGTTTTGCTCCTAAGCATCATGTTTGAAAGTAACCTAGTAAAAAAAAAAAAGGCAGAATGTGAAGGAAATTTAGAGTTAACAAGTGGTCTACTTGCATCTATCAGCATTAAGAAAATAGGAGCTCTAAGGCTGTAAGGCAGAGGCAAGTGCAGATCTTGAAAGCATTCTTAGTGCTAGAGTCTGTGAAATTTGCAGGAATTAGTTCTACAGAGTGTTTCCAGATCCTAGAAAGTCACCTCCTCTGAGAAATCTAGTATTTTTGTTATATAGCACTTTCTCACCATGGAATTTTTGTATTAAAATTTTCCAATCTTCTTGAAGTATTTTAAAGACAAACTACTACACCATGATCTCTTTTCAGCCCAGTTTCATTGTGAAATTAATACTTTCTTTACAATTTCTCTTTTCTGCAAAATCAAATTGATGGGCAAAGAAAAGTGTAACAATAATGTGTGTATAAATCACACTTGCTACTAGCTGATTATATGAAGCATCTAATCAAGCAAAATTAAGGTCTAAAAGTCTGAAATCAAAAACAGTCAGAGGAAGGTCAGTTGTGTAAATAGTCTGTACAAATGTAGGTTTCTAAGTTCACTTCAAACCAGAGATTTAGATCTCAATTAATTGATATTTTAGGCAGAATCTCATAAACTCCCACAAACTAACAAACAAAACACACACAATTCTGTAAACTAATTCTATCTAATTTATGGCATACATTTACATTTACATTTGGCAATAAAGGAAGCTGTATTTCAAGCCCTTGGGTGTGTTATAATGACGATTACATAAAGGATAACCCAAGCTGACACTCCTCCAGGCATCTCACAAGCTGGCATTGACAGTATTGTAAGCTCCAATATTGCAACTGTCTGCAGGAAGGCAGCTCAAGCTCCACAAAGCTGGCCCTGCTCTAGTTTTCAGTGTCAGATCTACTCATATTTCTAGTCTAAACAAATGCACTTATTAAATATATCAGAAGACAAATATTATTTCTAGTTTTTCACATACAAAACCAAATCACCCTAAAGGACATGAATTTAACATCTGTGGAAAGACCATGCCCTCATTAAATCTGTCCTGTTCAGCAGAACAATATGTCTCATGAAGATGGTATTTACTTGGCTGTGCAACTTTTCAGCTCGTGCATCGCCGTATTGTATTGCTATTGTTTGGTAGTATTTTTAGTTTGGAAATAATATTAAAATACTGCAGTTATCCAAGAAAACAAGTGTTAGAAAAGCAGACATTCCAGAAATAAGGTTAAGCACAGTAGAAAGTTCATCAATAAAAGAAGTAGATACACAATAAGGAAACATAAGACTTTTTAGATTTTCTTTTAATGTTTTACATGTACCATGCATACATGCTCAGTGAATATAAGTATTTACAGGTCTGAATACGATGAGAAACATTTTGAGGATATGTTAAAATGTTTTGGCTTTGATTTTGCTGTTTCACAGATTGCACAGAACATTCTGAGTTGGAAGTGACCCACACGGATCAAGTCCAACTCTTAAGTGAATGGCCCGCAGAGGGATGAAACCCCCAACCTTGGTATTGTTAGCACCATGCTCTAACCAACAGAGCTAATCTCAATAATTTTTTTACTTCATCAGTCTGCAATGTCTTTAAAATAATGATATTAATGCTAACTTTAATTAATTAATTTAATGGCACAGTTATACTTTAGGAAAACAACCTCCTCAAAGAAAAATTGGAAACAGTTTAGCTAGAATTTCAACCTTTCATATGAAATGTAAAATTAATATTCTCATAAACTATAGTAATCAAGGCTCTTGTGGCACTTCTAATAAGTACAGAGTTGTTAATTCCAGTGTGTTGGTTAAATTATATTTTGAGTAAATCAGTTTACTCTCCAATTCAAGTTAGACAGTTGCAGTCTTCATAACTTCTGCTACATTACCATAAATCAGCACATTCCAAGTGGTTACACTTCAGTGGAAAGGATTAAATTTTCATGTGTTTGGTTTGCAAATTGCTTTCGGATACTCTGAAAAAAAAAGAGTAGTAAATATTGTGAAGTCAAGGAATAAAATTCCACCATGGGGCAAAATTGGTTCATTGAACTAAAGTAATTGCAGGATTGTTTTCCTTTTGTTTTTGGTAGGAGGGGTTTTTTGTGTTTTTTTATACCAGGAAAGAATTTAGCAAGTGCTGAGTAGAATTTTCATGTCTAAAACACATTTTAAATAAAAGGATTTGGGTTTTTAATTCCAGGAAAGATACTATTCTTTCCTAAAGTATTTGCCTCCCTCCACTAAAAACCATTAGGTGTGAGGCTGTCCTGTAAAAAGAATGGTTCAGATTCCTTCAGTCTCTCCCAAATTAACCTTGACTTCTCAGTCTGAAAAATAAAATAAGATGAAGAGTATTTCATGGCTGCATGGCCTGACATGATGATTAAAATTAAAATAATAACAAAAGAAATTTGGACTTGTTAGCATCTTCTCTGTTGTTCTTCATTCAAATTATTTTTACCAGTTTGGTACAACTCTTGTTATCTCTATACTTGAGTAAAAATAGTGGCAAAATCACAGAAGTTCAGTACAAGAATTAATTATATATGGATTATTTCTCTGGAGTTAATATATAATTTTTTCTTTATGCAGAGAAAGCAAAAAAAATATGGAGCTACCATGAAGAACATTGCATCTGAATTGATATATTTTCATTAGTTGTATATAGTAGTCCATTAAAGATAAGAAAATCAAGAAGGCATGTCTTCCCTACACCACATCCAAATATGACACATTTGTTTTTTTCTTAAGGATCTAAAATGTCTTTTTATATTTTCTTTCTCACACACATTCAGAAAATAATAATATTCTTTACTCATTTGTCAAGGTGGTAAGATATTTTTGTGTTCAGTAGACAGCAGAGAGGTCTAAGATCCATAATTTGATTCTAAAACTACCCAATAACATTTTGATTTCTGTTTATTTATTAGGTTTGTATTGCTCATTAATAATTAATTCTAACGTAAGTATTTTTTAGTCACAATATCCTCAGAGGCAGAGCAAAAAAAATCCCACACCCCAACAAATAATCAGTCAATCAATCAATTAATCAATCAGACAAATAACCCAAAAGTTATGTTCCACCCATATCCCTTTAAATTATTTATCCCTTTATATCTTCTGTGCTCCTCAGATTTAAAGCTGTTTGAGAGCTAAAGAAGTTCCTGATTTGGAAAGATGTGTTGTCTTGCTTCCTCTTTTCCTTTATAGGTGCCTAGAGTATTTTATCTGAATTTTTTAGACCATGAACCATTGACTAACATTTCCATTTACCATGCTTTACAAATGTATCCAGTGTAATGGAACACTTAATCTCCCACAAATTAGAATTTTGAGGTGAAGGGACTTTGATAAAATCTCAGAAGAGCCCTCAGCTTTATTGCTTTGTTTTTACAGCAAGTAACATCTACCTTGCTATTGCAAATTGATAGCTATCAAACAATTTTCTATTTCGGTCACCGGTTTTGAGGCATCTGACAGATGATCACAAACACATGTATCAGCTATAATACAATTAAAATTCATTAACCACCATGTGCTTCATGTGAGGAGATATATATATATATCACTACATGGTTTAACTGTGGGCTTTAACAGGACTGTCTGAATGTTAAAATCTGCAGTTCTTCTTTTTTAATGGTTGGGGTATTTTTTTCCCTTTGATCTTCTGAGATGTCGTCTGCAGACAAAATAAGTGAAGGGACCAGCCACCACATCATCTTTATGGCTGCATCTGAAGATCCTCCTTAAGTGTGAACATAAGTTTTCTGCTCTTTCCTCCCTGCTGTGTTGATTTCTATTGCTGCCTTTTTCTTCTCACCTGTCTTCAATCTTCCTCATTTTTCTTGCCATCTATTAAGAGCCTGACTTAGCAAAGCAGCTGGTGTAACATAGCTAGGGCCAAATTGGCGCATGAAAAGCAATACTATGTTCACTGGGTGTTTTTGTAAAGAATTTAACTGCAGGAAAGTGGAAAAGTGATGGTTTTTTTTTTTTCTTTTCCTTTTCTTTTTATTATCTTTTTGCATGTGTTTATAGTATGCAAGTATTAATATACTTTGTCTTATCCCAAAAGAAACTGATTAAGCCAGACCTAAGAACTTGGAGGAAATGCCTGAAACTATTTTTTTTTGCTCTCAGCCAATTAAATTTTTTGTAGATTTAAAAAAAATTAGTTCTTGTTTCGTTTCTCCTCATTCATAAAGAGACTTCATAATTAACAAAATTGTAAGTCAGTTCTCTAAAACAAATTTTTTTTTCAGTTGAGGGTAGTTTCCATGGGGATATTTCCTGTTATCTTCTATTTCACTCTTTGTGTAATTGATATCAAAAGAAAATTCTTTCTTTATGGTATGCAATCAGTGTAGAAATTTCCTGTAGCAGAAAAAACCCTGAAATTATAGTCAACAACACGGGGAGGGAACAGAGCTCAAATATATTTAAATCAATGTAAGTCATCCAGGCAGAACTGTACATTCTAGCAGCTTTTATTCTTTAGCAGCATGGAAATATTTTTCCCTTTTTGACATCCCTAGAAACAACTATAGCAGACTTCAGGAAATAGTTCTTTTCCAGCAACCTCATCCAGCATATGATAACAACTTTGCCAAAAGGTGGTGGCTCTGAGTAGAGGAGTCAAGTGAAAACAAACAGAAACAACTAATCTGTCATCCTAGGAAACCAAGCTGAAATTAATGGATTAGAGGTATAGGTCTTCTTCATGTATATCTGTGATCTATTTGAGGTAAAAAACAAACAAAAAAAGGAGGATATTATTTTCAAAGCAACAGAATGAAATTAATTTTTATAATAATTTAGTTATTGAGTAGATCATAAAATTCTTAAGACAATTACATTGAACTTATGCTCTCACTTTCAATTTATATAGCAGGTTTATCTGGAGGCCTTAAAGTTATCTTTTATCAGGAACACTTACACACTTTTTCCACCAGAAATATTCAAATCTTGCCTAATACAATGCTTTTAAAGACCTTAAAATTACATTCATTCATTACTGAAGTAATAATGGTCCTTATGAATAGCTCCTAACCTAAATGAAGTCAAAGCACATGAACTGGCTGGGACATGTGCTTATGTAACCCTCCCATCTATAATGTCAGTTTAAATACCAAGGAATGGTGGCACCTAGGCTCTGGAAGAAAAAGTGCTGTTCTGAGGAAGAAGAGAACATGCCTTTTGTCATGGCCACAGTAAGGTCCTTCAGACTTTGAAAGGCTAATTTCTGACATTATGTGCTTAGACTAAGTGGGGTAGGGTGAAACTTGGACATTTTTATGAAGAAGTTGGAGAAATAAATCTTTTTGATTGTATTTTTCTGCAGTGTTTGCACAACAGGATTCTGACACTTGACAGTAGCCTCCAGATAAACCTGCTACATAAAGTGACAGCAGTACCCATTAGAAAAAGTGGCAGCAGACACTTTGAGTTTTTTTCCAGCTTGTACTCAGGAAAAAGCTCTCTATTCTGTCATTCATGTTGTGCACGAAAAGATTGGTGTTCATCAGCATTGACTCTTAGTGATATAGCTGGTGGAGGATGTGGCCATTCCTGGGATATGGCAGTTGCTAATATCATCCTGTTTTTGTTGCCATGCCTTTTTGTCATCATAAAGATGTATTTTTCTTGTATTTTCCCCCTCCTATAGACAGTAAAACATAGACAGTAAATAGACAGTAAAAAATAGACAGTAAAACAGCTATTTAACCTGATGATCATGTACTCACTGTTTGGGCTATTTTATAACAACTGAATCTTTTTAAAGGCATGCCTTGAGGATGACATTAAGTAGATTCTCTAAAACATTAAGTTGTGTCTCTTAGAGGTTTTATTGCCAAATAAGAGAGATTACACCCAGATGCTCTGTGTTCCTCTTCATTCTTCATCTTGATTGCTCTCTTTGAAGGCAGAGATCATAATATTTTGGTGTGGTTCAGTAAGTCTTGCATAATATTTGTAGTTGTTATGGTTAAGGTAATCCTCTACTTAACGAGCACATCCAACCAAACTAAACCAAGCAGAAATACACTCAACCACTTCCACTCTCTCAAGCCATGTTTTCAAACCTTAGAACTAAAGTTAAGTCAAGTAATTTCAGTGAAGCATTTCTATATCTTCACTTGCGAGTTCCTGCTGTTCACTACCTGGAGAGAATGAGGAAGGTATTTCATGCAAACGCTGGCTTACAGAGGGAGGTATGGCCAACTGTCATTGCATTTGACAACTCCTGATTGCACCAGCAGCTGTGCTTCACATGTTTTATTTGTGAATGATAGAGCTTAAGCTGAAATCAAGATATGCCAAAAAAAGGTGTAGATGAGTGAATTAAAGCAAGCTGACTAATCAAATAATACCTAGAGATACTCTTACATTGATCAGAATTTACTACTATTTTATGTCAAACTTTCTTTTCACCAGGGAAGTAGAAGAAAAAATGGCTGGCACAGAGAAAAATTGAAGAGCTGGGGCAGACTCTGATAATAGCAATCTATGCGTGTGTTGAGAAAGAAGCAAAAATGCTGAAATACTTGATTAGAACCCATGTGGAATTAGCCCAGCTAATGGTCAAGTTCTATGTAAGAGAGAGAGTAGAAGCAAAATCAGAGGGCAAACATTTTGCTTAGATGATCAAAAGTTGTATTTTTATACAGGAAGTGATTAAAATGAAGAAAGCAGAGAGGATTGGAATAGAGGTGATAATCAGAAAAGGCTGCTCATTTTTCCCATTAACTTACATGCCAGCCCTGTCCTGATTTGAAAGTTTATGAATTTCTAGACTTTTAACCTGGATTCTTCATAACCAATTTGCTCCTATTTCATCTAGAAGCCATTAGCAGACTCCACAGGTAGAAGTGCTTTGTGCTTCTTATATGATACTGCTTTCATATGTCTGTAAAAGACCCAGCTTTTCATTATTTTCGGTTCCTGACATCACTGAGTTACAGTTATAATACAGAGGTGAATTTATCTAAATAATGAAAGGCTGAATTCCTGCTGACAGTGAAATTAGTATTCATTTATTGTAGCTGAAGAAGCTATGATAGGTTTCCCAGGTGAAAGCAAATAAGAATTCTTTGAAGAATTTTTTTCACTCTGTTGTACCACAAAACAAGGCAGCTGCGTATAATACTTTTATGGGAGATTTAGTGGGGGTCGTGTTGTAACAGGGCTAGTTAATATAGACTAAAATTTTTGGAAGGAATACAATATATTCATAAAGATGCATTATGTGTTCAATAAGTCAGATTAATAATTTTTTGGGGGGGGGGGAGAGAAGAGAGGAAGAAAATAAAACAAGCTTCAATATTTTACTATTAACCCTGTAAAAATACTGTAGTTTATTTCAACATTCATCTTTTTCTAAAACTGTTAAAACCTTCAAGTGGCTGACTGAAGTTATCATCAATCCTGAATCAATCACTGCACTAAAATTATTAAATTTGAGGAGAAACAAAAAAACCCAGCTAAACTAATCAATAAAACCCAATCAGCATTTCTTTTGAATTTTGGTTCTTCTGGTTATCAAACAAATTAATAATTGATAGTCCTGATTGTGTGTACTGTTAAGGAGGTGAGGAAGGGATGTTAGGTTGCATTCCCCATGTTCTCCTGTTGAGTCTAGAAAAAGGGTACTTCCCCTAACTTGAAAAGTGAGCACAAGCTTGATGAGTTATGTACTAAAATGGGTGTACAGATGTCTGGAGCAACTTGGGCTAAAGAAAATGGAAGAAATGGTTTAACTCTTTTGACCTCTGTATTTTGCTGGTAGCCTGAACCCACCCAGTTCACAGAACCAGATTTTGCATGTGTGCACGTGTTCACGTGTGCGTTTATAAAAGCCTCATCCAACTCATTCTTTCATCTACACTTGTATGGCTGATTCCTAGGCTTAAAATATTCAAAACCTAAACAACATTTAAAGATCTCATGAAGATAATCCTTGAAGCTGCTGCTGACAGAAAATACCATCTAAAAACTTTTAACTTCTAAAGGAGAGCAATAGGTAAAAAGAACTGAGTTTTTCTCAACAGGCAGAAAACTGCTTAAATTATAAAAATTTCAACATAGCTACAAGATTATATTAAGCTCTTGCTTGGACAAAATATTTCTCAAACCAGATCAGTTGATTTAGGATATTGTTGCTTAGAATTCAGAATACTTTTACAAGGATGCGGTAATAATCACTATTATTGACAAAGAGTCAATTGGATGTTTTGGTTTTGTTGGGGATTTTTTTTACAAAATTACCATTTTGTCCTACTAAATGCTTAACTTTTTACCATTATGCAGTGTAAATATGAAGACAATTTTTTTGTTACTTCCCTCAATTTTCCACCTTTTCCTCTCCAAATATAAACCTTCATGTATTTATTTTTTTCCTTACATTTGTCTCTCTTTTTGTAATGTATTCATTTCTATACTGGTATTTTCCCTTAATTTTTTCAGTTCTAGGAGGATGGATTCCTTTATTTGTTCTTAAGAGACAGTAAGATTTTATCTTTTTGTCTTTTCTAAATGGAGACAAGTAAACAGATTTTTCAACAAATCAACAAATTGTAAACTTGTTTCATTTTCGCTATATTTCCAACATACTACACAAGAAGACAATAATAACCTTCAAGAAAAGTCAAAACTTATGTACTTATTTGAGAAATTTCCTTATCTGTCTGTAAATTAAATTTAAGCGTGCTGCAAACAAAGAAATAAAGAATTAATGTAGGTTGTACATAAGTTGTACAGGGTCCTACGCCTACTCCATGGTTTAATCTCTGCACTAAATCTGTTTTGATCAAGCAGTATGGAATTCAAAAAACAGAAAGTGTAAGAAGAGATTTCAGAAACTTGTAATAATCACACACTGATCAAAATTTTCAATTCACCCTGATATCATGTATTTACCATTTTATCACAATTACACTTGAAAGCACATTTTCTAGCCACCAAAAACTGGCAGTGCCAGAAACAGAACCTGCACGCAGTATCTCTTGTGGCTTTATAAAGTAACACTGCAACTTATTGCAAAAGAATGGTAGCTTATAGCTAAAATCTAGGTTTGCTCCAGTATGCCTGTAATTAGGCAATCAAGTAAATTAGAAGGAAAAGTTTTAAACGAAAACAGAAACAAAACCAAAACCAACCAACCAAATAAAGTAAAGAAAAGTATACTCACCATTTGAATTGCTTCTGGAAAAACCCTTTTAAGCTCTTTGGTCTTAGAAAATATTTTTCTATCATAAAAGAAGAAAAAAAAAAAAGGAAATTATAATGATCCACAAAATACTATGTTTTTTTTTTCTTAGATGTTTTAATATTAGTATGAAATCTACAGTTAGGAAATCATTCACCACTGTCTAGAAAGGAAAAAAACACAAATACTCCCAGTCTTAATTTTTAAGATATTTACTTTCTTGTGAGTTCATTTTCTTTCCAGAGGAAAAAATATTTACCCTTCATTCTATCATTCCAGAGATTTACAGTGCATTCAGAGTATAAAATCACCAGTAAATTTCAATTTTACAATATGTTGAAAGTATTCCTGCACAAGGAACCTTTTAACAGATGTTAATTTCTTGGGCACATGTGATTGTCACCTACAGAGAGGCATGTGGATTCCAGTACCTTTTAGGCACTAAGTAGTAGATTTCCTGTTTGCTTGCACTGAAGGACAAAGACTCTATGCTCTGCTTGCCTTCTTTTACAAGAGGAGGCGCAGAAAAGAGCTCTTGCTTTTATCACAGTGAGCTGCCAGGCTCCAGTCACTACGGGAGCTATGCCATCCACCTGCTTAATTCAGGAAACATGCTGGTTATTGCAGCCCAGGTCAGGGAACTGATAAACAGTTCAGACCATACATTATCTTCAGCTGACAAAATCTTTTACCCTTTGTGCCTATAGAAAGGAGTGCTGCAGTAACTACATTGGACACTGTGCATCAGACTTCACTTTATCTTGCTTTAACTGTCTAAAATCAGGTGACTAATCCATATCATCGCCTGGTATTCCTCTAGGCGCTTAAAGAAGGTGATTCACCCCATCCTACTATACATGTCCCAGATAGCAAGGACGAATTGTCAGCTGGAGTGCCTATCTCTCTCCACTGATAGTCATGGAAACCTGCCTAATTTTAGATGGCACTAATAAAGCAAGACAAATCCAGTCCCACAGCAGAAAATATTAGCATAGCCCTTTGAATATAAATAACATTTCCTAAAATTCTTGGATGCATGATTTCAGACTAACCAATTTATTACATATGATAATATATGTTCTGTCCATTTTTAATAAATTATCTGCACTACTCACAAGTCATATAGTCTCATACAGCCATTCAAAAAGAGCCAGGGTCATTGTGCTGGAAAACCTATGAATTTTAACATAATTTAAGGACTTTGTTGAGGCCAAAAAAGTTGAAGCTTACAAAAATGTGAAAGGAGAGACTTAGAATAAAACTATGAAACCCGCTTGTCTTAAAAAATCTGACTTTAAATGTGACTGACAGGAACATAATTGTACTGTTGGGATTAACCTCCTGTTTGCATGCTTCATTATTTCAATTATAATAGGTACCCAGTCAGTTAGTAAACAAGTTATCTCAATATGAATCCATACCAACAAAACATAAATAGCTCAAACAGAGTTAAAACTCTTGAAGACCTTGAAGACTTCAGCCTAAATTATTATTTCTCTTTCCAAAAGACAAAAAGGTGACAGTACAACAGGTTAAAAAAAATTAGGAAAACACTGTAAAAACGTGAGAAATACCAAAAGATGACATGTCCACTGACAAGATGGAACCAGAACATGTCAAGCAAATATATCACCAGAACACCAGAACATTAACCAATTAATAGTGGTATAAAAATCTTAAAAGAGTGACTGAAAGAAATAGGTTACTGACAGAGCTGAAGGCTAATCTTTCTTCTAAAGAAAATCTTAGGAGAATTTATCTTTCTCGGGGTACGAAAATCACACATTCCATATAAACCCTTCCATTTAGCAGTATAGTTCTCCCATTCTGAGGCAACAAATTGACTTAAAGGTTGTCCTTCAGAATGATAAAATAACATTAGTTTAAATCTAATTTAATACATTGTCATGCAAATAATTTTACATTACATTGAGGTTTTCTATCATGCAATATTTTAGAATGCTCGTCACTCAACTCATATTATATTAATTCCCTATCATATCAGAGAAAAAAAAATGTGCAGTGGTATTTGGATGTATCATAGCTTTTCTGATTTTCCCTCTATTAAGCTTTAATTGTTCATAGTTTCCCAAATTTTTTGTCCTTATTTTTCTATTTTCTAGCAAAAACCGAGCTATAAGATTAAAGTTTATTAGAATTTATTTTTTTCTACATAGAAAGAATAGAAATAAATGTGACAAATATGTGTTATTTTCTCAGCTAACTATTTGATGTCATAGAGACGCTTTAGCAGTAGATGTGATTTAATAATTTAGCCAAACAGAATGTCTATCCAGATTGCTACAGGTTAAGGTCAATTAGAATGCGCAGTTCATTTATTAGGTAATAACCAACTGTTCTCTTTTTTGTTATTTCATCTTATACATAAACACAGCATCTACACTTTCTTGAAAAAAAAAATATTACATTGCCATAAAAAAGAAAGATTGCATTCCTGTAATCACAGGTATGTACAGTAAGGTTGCACAAACCTCTTGGAACTACTGGACATCTGGGACAATTACAAGAGTAATGTGGGGAACAAGTGAATAGTAAGTAAGAAATATTATAGATGTTAGTTAAAACAGTTTTGAAGAGCTAGAAAAGTTCCCAGAAAACAGAAAGCAAAATCAGTATTGGACAGTAAATCTCTGCTGGGATATATTGCTTCTGGCCACTGTAACTGTTTTATTTTCAGATAAGTTTATTCAGCAGTGCTTCACAGCCTGCATGCCCCACAGCCTGCTGACAGTGGAAATTAGGTGCGCATTGCTGTCTTTTTTCACATGAGTTGACATGCAACAAAACATATATGGGCTGCATATTGTAGATGTAAAATAGTGCATAGTGTAGGTGTGCAATGCTGCAATCAAACATGTCACTATGACTGAAGTTTAAAAAAGGCAAACACGTACCTCAGTAGAGAGTTTTTCAGTCTGGAACCCTTCTGAGCAAGTACTGGCAATAAAACAGCTAGTAACTAACCCAGCTTTCTTTAAGTTCTTCAAAACAGGGATTAAATTCCTCAGGGCTCCTACCACACACTCCATTTGTACACACAAGAAAACAAGTTCCATTCTAGAAACCTAAGACCAGGAACTATTGGCTAAACAAAACCTGTCTCTGAAGGGCTTAAAGACACCCAGGGTATCTAACAGATATATTTCATTTTTGCCAAACAGCATCCAAATTGCACCTGGAGTGAGCCACCTGGAAAGGTGCTTAGCTGCTGTTGGCTTGGTAAGCACAAGCCCACCAAACATATGCTTTATGTAAGTATAGCTGTAAGGAAGTCAGATAAGGCACAAGATATGCAGAACTGTGAAGCAGGGTTGGGAGAACAAAATTGGCTACTGTGAGGTGGGACTAATCAAAGCGCAGTGACAGTATTATCCAGGTTTGTAAAATTTGGAGAAAAGTGTTCCTCCTGAAGTGATCTGGAATTC
Organism: Arremon aurantiirostris; assembly: GCA_035583995.1. Taxonomy (NCBI): domain Eukaryota; kingdom Metazoa; phylum Chordata; class Aves; order Passeriformes; family Passerellidae; genus Arremon; species Arremon aurantiirostris. The sequence goes on along the minus strand of JAXCLO010000170.1, from coordinate 71,216,193 downwards.
TGTTTGGATCCACTGGTTCAAGGATCTATGCCAGGTGCTTCAGTCTGTTACTCGATTTTTAAAGATATTTTCAAAGTAACATATATTAACCTCTATAAGTTAGAACTATGCCTGGTTCTGCGTCATCTCTTTCTTGTAACTAGCAATCTATTTCTACAGACATTTTATCTGATACAGGCAAATACCATACCTCCATCTTTATTCTTCTTTTTTTGTGTGATTGAAAAAAATTTTGTTTTTAGATCTGAGAACTTTCCAGTAATGTGTTTTAAGTAGCTTAGTCAATATCAGCTGTTCTTCATGTTCTCATTTCATGTTGACCTTTACATGACGTGGTAACTGCTAAAGCAACAGCTGTATCTAGAAATGTTACCTACTGATTTTTTTTTTCTTTGTATCTGGCTGTTGTTTTATAGCTTTTTTTTTTATTTTGTGTCTGTATATGTTGTTTTATAGCTATGCAAATATGTGCAGAGTGCACCCTGTCTTGGGGTGCATCAGGCACAGCATCACCAGCTGGGCAAGGGAGGGGATTGTCTTGCTCTGCTCTGCACTGGGGCAGCTTCACCTCAAGTTCTGGAGGCAGTTTTGAGTGCCACAAGACATAAAAGACATTAAACTTTTAGCATCCAGAGGACCATGAGGATAGCAAAGGATCTGGAGAGGAAGCTGAGGCTGCTTCATCTGTTCAGCCTGGAGAAGAGGAGACTGAGGGGAAACCTCATTGTAGTCGTCAAAATCCTCATGAGGGGAAGCAGAGAGAGAGGTAGAGATCTCTTCTGTCTCATGACCAATATCAGGACTCAAGGAAGCAGCATGAAGCTGCTTAGGTTTGATATCAGGAAAAGGTTCTTCACCCAGAGGGTGGTTGGGCACTGGAACAGGCTTCCTAGGCAAGTGGTCGCAGCACCAAACTTGACTGCATACAAGAACGGCTTGAATGGTGCTGCCAGGCACCATAGATGGGATTCTTGGGGTGTCTGTTGGGCTCAAAGGTCCTGATGGGTCCCTTCCACCTCAACAAATCCTGTGGTTTTATGATTCTATGATCACAGAATAGATCACACACTGAGACTGAAAATTACCTTTTGCTACTATGTAAAAACAAAGTCCTTTTGTTTCACATTTTCTATTATAACAACAAAAAAGTTGATTATGAAGCTTGAGGAAAGACAAAGTGTACAATGCCAATATTTAAAATTGTGTGACAGTAAAATATAAATACAATGTCACCTTTAGAACCATTAACAATGTGATATTTAAAATAATTTTCTTGAAAAATCCAGATTTTGAGACTGTATAAAATGATTTTTGTTAGTCTTTGGGGGAAATAGTATGTTTTTGCTATTACACTAATGAATTATTTTATGTATGTTTGAATAGGGCTATAAAGAAAATAATTTGGAGCTGACAATGCTGTTTCTTCCTTGTTAACTGGGACAGATTCCAGCCCTTTAGTTACCCATTAGCCTAGACAAGTCTCTCCCCAAACATCCAGAATTGAGCTGTAATCATGCCTTCCTAGCCTGTGGCAACAAGTAAGTGTGACCCCACACATATCCAATATCATTATAGCTTATTCATCTTTTGTTTTAAAGAACAAGCCTGGAAAGCTGCACTGCCAGTTCTGAAGTCCGATAACATGAGAATTCCCAACCAGTACTTGTAGTGACATTTGAATCCAGCCCTATGTTTTGTGTGGACCAATTCCAGGCAGACATTATGAATTGGAGAATCATTCCAAGAGACTAATGGCAAAAAGCTCACAAGTGCAAAGCTAGCTTCATTATAAAGAGTGAGACCATTCATTTAGCTAACTGTTTCCTATCACTGATGATGTTAATTAGGAGAATTAGGCATGAAACAGCAATAAACTAGAGATGTTGCCAATGCATTTTGTGTCTATGCATGGATATGCATGAATCTGGGTAGAAGACTATTTAAGACAGTTATTGCAGCATTTTGCTGTACTTTCTCCTGGTTTTAAAGAGAGTCCTGGTTTGGGAAGAGACACATGCACTTTTTCTACTGTTCTCTGTCACCCTCATCTCAGGTCCTAAAGAGTATCTTATGTGACATCTTACTTGATTAAATGTAAAGCCTTGAATATATTTTCTCCCAAAGAGCCGTCTTACCACCAGGCCTTAGAGTGAATTGAGTTTTGGTCTTTGTACAGTTGATTATACACCACATAGACATCAGTAATGTAGCACTGAACAAGGGGGAAGCCATGGAGAATTCTGGACCATTGTTCTTGAGTAGCTGTAGATTGTAAGAACAATGTAGATTCTAATGGCAACTCTTTGTGGAGGCAAGTGTTGGTAAGACTAGTGTACAACCCATGGACCCTATAGAGCCCTGGTCACTCAGTTTCTAAACATCTCTTCTGGGAGAAAAGTGTTGCCTAAAAATTGAATTTTGTATTACTGCCTTTCAACAGTCTGAGTTCATCATGAGGTTCTCTGATCCTCAGCATGGGAAAGGGCAGCAACCTGGTTCTCATGCCTGCTGCTGAGATATAACATAAATAAATACAGAAAGGCACAGGGATACACCTCAAATGTGCTATTGTTTTTCTTTTTTCTACTCAGAACAAACCAGGAAGGAAGCTATTTCTCTGATGTTTAGGTGTCAGGTAATAACAACTTTTTGCTATATTTTGGTGTACTCATTTAATTCTTGTCTGCTATAGTCAGTGAAAAGTGGCAGCAAAGGAAACAGGATCTAACCAGCACCACATAGCTGTCTCTCCAGTTCCCTGGAGTAAGTTCTAGTCTTTTGTATCAGAAGATTTCAAGCAGAAAGTCTTTTCTTGCTGCAAAGGGAATTTAGCAGAAAAGCAGGCCGCCAGAGAGGCACTTTAGTACATCTATTAACACCATTCCTCACTACAATGGAGAATTTAGGTATCAAAAAGAAGCTTGAAATTGAAAGGCACTGATATATTTTTGAAGATTTTAAATGCTCAAAATTAATCACCCTTTCTAAGACAGTGAAGTCTGTCAGAACTCTAAACTTTCAAAACATTGTTTGGGGTTTTGGGTTTAATTCCATGGTTTTAGTGACGAATGTGAGCAAAAGTGTATTTCAAGATAGCTCTCTGGGTTCATTAAAAAACCAACCAACCAAACAAACAAAAACAAACAAAAAGCCCCCACTGATGAATACTTCCACACAGCTGCCAGTCCATAGCATTGACATTTTTAAAGGCTTGTGAGTTCTGGCCCTTGCTCTCAGTACTGTGATGTAGCAGCTGCTTTCTTTTGACGAGATTGAGTCACGGGAATTAGGACCTGTTTTTGACTGATATTGTAGACTATCTCACTAAAAGCACAACAAATTTTAAATTTCTTGAATTTGGAATCAGATCTTCTCAAGAACTTCTTGACTACTTTAATTTTCTCTGTGCTCCAGGGTAAAATGAGTAAACTGAGAATGATATTTATATAGTTCTTAGAGTCTCAAGGTTCAAAAGTGCTATGTATTAGTTCATTTGACTATGACAATCTAAAAATATTAGTATTCAGGGTTAGTATTTTTAGGGTAGGAAGGCAAGACATGACCTGCCTTTGGAACCAGAAAATCATTTTAAGCATATAAGAAAACAGTTGAAAGGAAACTTGAAGAAAATTGAGAATATTTAATAAGTAAAGAATATGTGCCAATGTGTTGCCAGATAATCCTGCTGCAAATATTATCCAAGTCAGCAATTGCCAAACTTTTCAAAATGATAAATTTTTTATGTGCACAGTAGCATATTTCTTTACCACCTGATATTTAACTGAAGTCATGCCAGGAACAATGTGATCTCCCAGTCTTGGCTGCTCACCACATCTTTATTTGGTGGCCTGTACTAGATTACCCTTATGCCAATGTGATGTCTGAAATAGTAGAGCCATGACAGTCAGGAGTTCAGACAGACTTTCTAACAAAATACATATTCACAGAATTCACGGGTTCTGAATCAGAGTTTGTCTGGGAGAATTCATATCCAATGTATATCTATTTCAGCATTATCTTTTTAGGTAACCACATGATAGTGCTTCAAAATACATTCTATTGGAAAATTATGTCTGTTTGTGTTGATAATATTCAAGTGATAGGAGAGAAAAAACTGAAAATAACACACGGAGGAGATTATAAACACAGAAAAATATAATTATAAACTCTTGAATTGAGAAATAACATAGAAATTGGAACCAAAAAATTTGATATGGCTAAAAATCATGCTAAAACTATAATTACATATTAATTACTTTGGTGATGGTGGGTGAGGTTTATTTGGTTTCAGGGATATTTTTGATTAAATGAAAGCAGAAGTTGGTTTTGGTAATAATTTCTTAGATTTAAATTGGAACATCCATTAACAAATCTCAAGGGAGCTTTATAATTTGCAATGGTAGTATTTAACTTGAATATCTTCAAAAGTTGTTTTCAGACACATTGCTAAAAAAGAAGTAAATTTAAGTGTTTTTTTTTTTAGTCTTTTCCATTTATATTTTTATAATGTAAATTTTAAAATAAATTTTAATTTTTATTACTAGTTTTTAAATAATCAAACTTTAATATTCCCTTTCATGTTAATAGGTAAAATCATGGGCATTTCAGAACATGCAGGCTGAAAATTCATTCTCAGAACTTACTCCATTAACCTCACATTTAAGTAAAATACTTCTCTCACCTACCCCTTCTTAATCAAAAAGCACAGTTTTGAACAGTTTTTGAATACTTCAGAATATTTCCTGTAAATAATCAAAGCATTGGAGTTAATATTTCTGTTTTCATTGAGTTATTAGGAAAATCTGACTTTCTGCCTTTTCAGAGAACAAATGTATATACAAAGACCTTTGGCATTAGTCAGATATTTAGAGGAATAAAATAATGGTTAAAATATGTGAAATTTCTCATTCAAGCTACCAAAAAATGTCAAATAAGATGATACATTCTGAAGTCACTTAAATATCTACTGCTGGGAATCCACCTTTTCAATCTGCCTACAGTCAATTGGTCCATGAAACTACACTGACACTTTTAAAGATATCCAAGATTGAAAGGTTAAAGATAGATCTGGAAATACAATTCAGTCTGATAAAGTAGTTGAGAGGAAATGTATTCTGAAGGAAAAGCTATAGCTAGCTCCTCAGTCACTATGAAATTCCTTTTATATCTTCTTAGGGGCTTCTGTTCTCTTCTGTGGTCTTCACAGAAAATCTCAGTGCCTAACTTAGACCTTAAGTAGAGCATTAAGGAGTCTCACTACAAAATAAATCATGTGTGAGTATATCTGAGACGATGAATCTGAAACTGGTCCTTAGCACCAAAACCCAGCTATGCAGGTCATTCAGTATTGATCAAAATCAAATTCACCTCAGCATCTTTTCTCCAGTGTGCTCTCCTTCCACCTGCCTACTGAGCACATAGACCAGAAATAAGGTGGGTATGTTCTCCCTCCAATTACCCAGTTTGGCTGTGCTATCAAGTTATCCTATGACTTAACATGGCCTGGATCCCTTAAAGCATGGTCCTCTACCTCTGAAGCCAGTAGGTAAAATTAATGACTTTCATTAGTGCACAGTGAGAAAACCAGCAAGTTCCATGGAGTAGCTATGGATGTCTCCCTCTCTGCAACCGGAAGTGCTGTCAAATTTTCTTCTTAGCGTATGAATGATACACAAAATTATTCTAAAAATATATCTATAACTAAAGTTAACAAGTTAGGCATTAATAAAGATTATGAAGTGAGTTCTTTGAAACAACCCACAGGCCATTGTCTGCCAGAACACCAACTTTTTTTTTGTATTTTATTGCAATGCCTGTATGACAGAGTGCATTCAGACAAGCCTAGGTTACTAAGCTTACATAAGAACTTGTGTTGCTGTTCCAAACCCAAAGGAAATAACCTTCCTACTACTGCTAATCAAAAAAAAAAACCCTTGATCATATGCAATTATAACATCCTGACCTTTTAAAACTCTATATTAAGTATCTGAGAGCATGTGATACTAGGGCGTGTTGTGGGGTATTTTTACCATTAGCCTCATGCACTCGCATGAATATAAATTCACTATCAGAAGCCACTTCAGGAAAATTAATAATTTTTTCCTCAATCTTTGGGCAAAGTAATGTCTTCATTCATTAGACTTTTGGAATTAGTGTTTTGTGATGTACACTGCTATTTAGAATTCATATATATATATATATATGTGTGTGTATATATATATATACATATACATATATACATACACATAGATATTTATATATCAGTTACCACTGAATATGGATATACACATTCACATATATGCACAGGCACACATAGTCTCTTCAATGTTCAAGGAATCTTCATCACAAAAACCTTTATGTTGTACGTGCATTTCAGCAGCTTCAGCAAACACTCATTAACAGCACTGTGAGAGGTCACTGTGGTGTAACAGAAACACTCACACCCCATACAGAAAGGAAATTAGACGGACTTTTCAAAAATATATATCTCAGACCAGCTCCCAGATTTAGAGTTAATGATGTCTGTTTGTAAACAATTGCACTGAGATGTTTGAAAAACAAATGACTGTCTTTTCCAGTATACATAGGCACATAAAGGTGAGATGAGTTAGTTCAATCTCTGTGTCTTTGTCAGGGTATTTTTTAGTCTAGTGTAGTAATCCACAGTTATCAGCAATTTAAAGGAATTGATTTACCCGCCAGACAGAAATTCTACTGTTTATTTCTGCTTGCAGCTGAGGTGCACACTGGTTATTCGGATTGATGGCTTCGTTTCTGCCCCAGAAGGACTAAAGCTGCTAGTCTCTAGAATTGAGCTGAGTTCAGATTCCTAAAATAGCACAACATATCAGGAGAAAATGCTTTGTCCTCTACGTCTTTCTCAGTGGCAGTTGCAAAACCACCTCTGATACATAGCTCAAGGCAGTTTAAAAGAAAGAAAAATTTCTAAATCACCACAGCTGTTTTGAAAATTACTTTTGACAGAACATGGATTTTTTTGGTGCCTGAACATTTTTTTGAAATCTGACTTCAGGTGGCTTCTCAAAAACACAGAGGTGAGAAATCAGTAATTCTTGTATTTCAGTACCATGCTTGTAACATTTGTATCCTTTCAGTTTTGTATTTATTTAAGATGGAGAAATTTGTGACAAAATAAAGTCAATAGAAAAAACTCATCTGAATTCTAATTACATTTGTAATGGAGTGGTCATGGAAAGGTGCCCTTCTAAATAAATATGAATGTTGACTTTGAAACAACTTTTTAAAATTCAGTATTGAAACAGAACAAATATTTTGAGTTTAAACCATCCTAGTTTTCCAAATTTCATGTTTTTGTCTGTTAAATATAGGCCAAAAAAAAATAAAGTCATTGTCACATCTAGGAAGTTTCCTGTGCTTGGCATAAGCAATATAAAAAGGTCAGTTTTAAAAATATGACTCATGTTGAGTATATGATTCAGGACTTTTGATTGTTCTTACATGCAGGTTACAGATCAGTTAAGCATGTGAGGTAAGTCACATTACTCCAGCATTTTTTAAATTCTTGTTCTGAGCCTAACACAAGTCAGTTTTGTCAGTATGCTGACAACAAATTTTGGTCAGTTTCAAATTTGTGAAAATTATCTAGTTGATATAGTATCTCAAGATGTTCTATCAAAACTATTTGTGCTTTTGAGATAGCAAGTGTAAAAAAATGACATTTAAGTAGTATATTTACATTCCGATAGAGATGCAGAAGAATAGACATGGGAAAATAGCATTGTCTAAAAGCCTGGAAAATGGGATGCTATGCTTTTTCTAGTATACTTTGTGACCTGGGACTATCTGTTTTCTTTGTCATAATATTTCTTCTACTAATAGGGAAAACAAATATTAACTAGGTTTAGTGGATCTAGTGCAAGGATATCTTTCTCAAGATTCTCTCATTTTTTTTCCTGCTTATGTTTGAGGTGTGTTTATGTGATTTTTGTTCTTTGTTTATAATGCTACATATTTTACCCTGTGGCTCACTTTTCCTGTGCGTCTGGGTAAGCAGGACAACGTTTCCTGGAGCCCTTTGTTTTAAACTTGCACCTTAGTTCAAAGTATAGGAGAAAAAAGGACTCACAATGTCTTAGTCATAATTTTAAAAACTTTTCCCCTTCTGTTTAAGATAGTGAGCACACACACTTGCCCTCTATAAAGCAAAAAGCAAAAAAACCAAAAAAGCCACCAAAACACCCAAGTCACTCTGAACCAAAGGAAAAAAAAGGTGTATGTTTTATTGTAATGAATACTCATTAGCAGTTACAGTGCTTTAGATGTGTTCCTGGAGTGCATCTTGCAGCTTAATTTAATCAGAAAGAAATTGCTTTGCACTCTCCAAGACAGCTTGGCAGCATGAACCAAATTGCAGTACACAGGGACAATTAGAAAGTTCACTTCTGAAGTGTGCATCTGATCCAAACATAATCTCCAATAAAGATATAACTGTTGAAACAACCACAGCAATATAAAATACTTTCATTTCTGTTTGTTTCTCACACACCATTTCAAGCGCAGTTATGTCTTCCAAAGATAATATTAGCATTAAGAAATTTCAGAGGATTCATCATTTTACCATGACAAATCTCAGTATTTCCAATCAGTTTTCTGCAAAAACTTTAAAGGACAGTACTTGTAATTTGTCTCAATGTTATTTCCTTTTTTCCTTTACTTTTTGTCCTGCTGTTAGGCCTTCTTCAATAAACATTGACAAAGCTAGCTTTACCTTGTCATCTTATTTGTTCTGCTAAAATAGTTGTCATCCAAGTCAAAAAGTTCTACTCTTGTTCCTCATATGGAACACAACAGGCACAGTCTTTACTGTGTGCCTAATGGCTTACAGCAGAGAGAAATTTAGTAGACTTAATGAAAATGGATTGTCTGTAGAAACAGAGATTCACCCAACTGTTATACCTAAAAGAGCAGTGGTGGTGCATTTCTCATTTCCAAACCCACTGATTTTTGCTGCTTTAGCAAGCAGACGCTAATCACTTTGTCAAAAGCTTGCACAGAATGTAGCAAGACACACAAAAAAAAAAGGAATTACCCAAAAAGAATAGTTACACGTACCCTCATTGGACATTTGGCCATCTAGTGATAGATATGCAAGTTGAGAGTCAGAAGGTGTCAGAAAATAAGGTCGTAGTGTGAAGAAAGACCTGGATATGATAATATTAAGGGAGAAATCTAGAGGTATTCTTAAGGTAATGACAGTAGATTAGTGCTTGGCACTAAAACAGGAAGGAGTAAGTACCATTGTAATAATTCCTGGCATGTAAGAATCTCATGAACTGCCTAAGAATCACAGGCACCACCAAATTATCTCAAACAATGCTAGAAAATAGGTATTGCACTACTAGCAATGTTCAGTCATTACAGCTAAAAGCCAGGATTTTTTTTATATAAGTATTCTGTGTGTTCATGAGGATGGAACTTTTGGTGTGATGTATTATAATATGACTACACATTGCTGGAAATTACTGGAAATTATGTCACTGTTGGTTTATTGAATTTGTTGGATTATTCCCTGCATGGTTTTATTTTTTAATCTGTGTGTTTTCTTTTACTTCCAAAGAAATTAAATATGCTCATAGGCAATACAGATAATTGAATTTCTGTTCTGGACTCAATATAAGCTTAAAATATTTAAGCATAATCCCCAAATAGCACAGATTGTTTAGCTGTCTCCTGAATTAGCTTGGTAAAACTGCTCATTTGGTTCTGGTGGGCAAAGCAGGTAAACAAATATAAGTACTTATGTTCCAAAAGTATAGAAGATAATGAAATTATATAAATTCCTCCTAAACAACAGAAAGAACCCCCAAACTCAACCCAAAATCTCTACTACTAATATTCACAAAAAAAAAAAAAATCATTCCACTGAATTTAATTAGATTTACTGAAAGATAGTTACAAGTGTTGCTTAGTCAGCTGATTAGTTAATAAGAGAGAATTTACAATACCATGAGACAATTGTATTTTTTGTCATTCACAATTTCCATAGTTGTCCCTGTGTAAAGCTTTTCCCAGAGAATAGGTGAAAGAAATTCATTATCATGGATCAGCCTGACAGCATCTCAGAAAGGTAACTGTTGTATGTGGAAGTTAATAAAGAGATGACCAAGGCAAATACCAAAATAACAACCCAGAGTGAACGACACTCAAAAATTAATAAATCTAGAAATCTTGCAGAGAAAACAATTATAGAAATAGATCAAAATCATAGATCAAATAAGAGCACTTCTTACCCTTTCTACACATACAAGTTTTTGCAAAATCTTACTTTTAATGTATATATATCTTCAGTTGCTGCATATAAATGCATTTAAAAGGGTACATCATGTAGTCCAAAAGGCTTTACATCTCTATCCATGTTTCTTGATGCCAACATTGCATTCATCCTTGTTTAGTTATATATCAAAATTCCAGTAAATTAAAAATATTTCTCTAAAATTTATGAACATTTAAAAGTGACTTTCAAATTTCATATACTAGGGTATATGGTAAGCATCCTGGGTTTGACAGTATTTGAGAATGTACTTTCCAATGCACTATGTTCTGAAAGAAATCCAACAACAACAAAAAAAGCCCACACCACCACCCTCTCCCAAAAAAGTTAGTCTCAGGTCACCAAATTGTTTTCACTCTTCAGCATATATCCAGGCTTTAAAATGTATCCAGCCATCCCTCACACTGTCTCAAATGGTTTGACTTGAGCTAAATGAAACTGTGCTAATGTAAAATCAAACTCCTGAAGGAGCTTGTATCTCAACAAACACCTATAGAAGAGTGGAAAGCACTGTCCAGCTACCCTGAATTCTAAGACAGAAGTTTCAAAAGTTTCACAAAGTATATTGAGTACCACATAAAGAGCTAGTAGTTCATTTAGAGAAATAAAGATATCCTTCAGTTCAGAATTCCTGCAATTTTCCCTTCTGAAAATCTTCCATTTAACCATAGGAGCAGCTAAAGTCAAATTATTTCTCGACAGATAGAGGTGATGAAAAAATATATGGCAGTAGGTGTTGTGCAAAAGTCTATGCAGATAAAAACTTGAACTGTTACATGTCAAATTATATTCACAGATACTTTATTTTCCATCGGTCTATCGGCATCAAATATCACTATGAAAAGGTTTTTTTGAAAAAATCAGGTCATTTATATGATGTAAGAGTAATCTTAGAGACTTGTAAGAATATTTTTAAAACCACCACAAGGCTTTACTCAAGGCAACTCTCAAGCAAACTGTGAAAGTATATGAAAAATCAAATCTCAGTCAAATAAAACCCACACTCCATGGTTTGAAACATGGAGAAGGATCTTACCAGGTTTAGGGGAAAGGTGACATATAACAGTTTGCCTGAATCCCTTTTAAACTTTGAAAAACAGTTTCTCTGTTTTCAGAATACAATAAATGTGAAAAAAATTGTAAAAAATTTAGCCTTTTTTACAAGCATCTCACAAAATGAGTACATAATTTAACGCCCCAAATACATACTCCTTATTTACATTATTACTATGTGTAGGATACCCTACTGTATTTTTTAAAGATCATCTTACTAATATTTTCCTTTCTTTCTCAATCCTTCTCTTTGCCATAAAATTTTCTACACTTTTTCATTTTCATAGGCTAAAAATAATTCTTCATAGAAGAATAGAGCTCTTCAAAGACAGGTTGCTGAAACTTTAAGTGTGTATAAATCTAAGATGCACATTTAGCAAAAACTAGTAATTTTGTTCAGTTCTGTCTTTGTCCCCAAAATGTATTGGTCTTATTTTTTTTTCATATAAATAATTCAATAAGTTAATGAAACACATTTGTGTTGTGGTGTTCTAGACATAAATGGTGGTATCTCCTAAGATAAGAAATTAGAAAGAATTATTTTAAATAAAATTTTAAATTGTGTTATTTTCTTAAGGTGTTAATACACTGGCCTTCTTTTTAGAATCAAAGAGCTGGGGGAAAAATGTATATAATAATCAGCAGTGAGTTAATGAATACCCATAGCAGGTTCTCCTTTCCTCCTTTGAACTTTCACTAAAGAATAGAATATATCAATTAACAAACAATTGTGAAGGTTACTTCTGTCGGTGGCTGGTGGCCCTCTTGGATGGATTTCATCTTGCAAAATGCAGATGTACATGTCACAGAGCTAGTCACTTTAAATGATGCCCTTATGTGAAAGTAAGGAACACTTTTATGTTTTAGGTCTTCTCATCCTAAAACAGACATCTGAAACTGAAAGTCTGTCTTTTCAATGAGCCTATTTTCTCCATTACTTCTAAAGAAAGCTTTTCCGGGGTCCCATTCTTGAAACCTGAAAAACCAAATGACCATTATGATCTATCAAAAACTCAACACACAGCAAGAGTGCACAGAAGGTTTTTATCCCTTCAGCTAAGCTGCCTGGCAGAGAATTCAGTATATTTTTCTTATGGAAAGCTGTGACTTAATCTTATATCAATCATCTATTTATCTAGGTGGTGGCTAGGTGGTGATTTTAGAGAAAAAAGAGAAGCAACTGCTTCAACTTTCTGTGGCTCAAGAAATCACCAACTACGAAATTCCCAAAAGATTATAATGATGAGGAATCTGGCTTTCACTATTGAAGAAAAACAACATGCTCCATTGGAAATTATCTTTTGAACTGTTCTTTGGGTTTCCAGAACTGCAAGCACTGGTACTGAGCAGGACAGAAGACGATGGCACCTTGGGATTTTTTCATTGTGAAAAAATCTGTTCATACCTTAAATTCAGTGTGTTGATTTTGTTCCTTTCTCATAGAAAATTGTGTATCTGAGAACAACAAAATTAAAATGAATTAACTAAAATGCAAAGAAAGAATTCAGCTTTTTCAGTTTTTTTGATGAATTGTAGTATTAATCTACTCAAGAGATGAAGAGGAAGAATCATCATTTGGATTCTGAGTTGCTGCTAGTGCTAACAGAACTTCTTTTTAGTCCAAACTTTTTTTGCTTTGGGTGTCACAAATATAAACCATCTGGTATGCCAGCTGCCCATGTTTCTTTCTACATATACAGCAAGAGAGGGTAGAAACACTCCAGAATTTCAGCCATTATCCTTTTTCTGTTTATCATCATGATCCTCATCATTATAATCTTTTTATCATTTTAGTATATGACTTTTGCTGCTTCTTGCCTCCTAGACCTCTTGATGTTCTGTATGGTAGAGTTTTGTTTTGCTTCCACTGTGTGCTCTGTGTGATTTAAGGGAGTCAGAAATCCGGAATATATATTATTACAGTTTTATTTGTTGCAATTTTATTTCACAAGTTAGCATAAATTTTATATTAAATTTATCTACATGTTTGTTTTTAGAAAAGGTTAATTTCTCAGTGCAAAACAATTTTAAATACAGTTGAAGAATATATTAAGTTTAACCTGAGGCTGTGTTTTGTTTTCTGCATTTCATTTCACTTACAAATTTTTTACCAAAACTACTCTAGGTTGCATATTCTGCTTAAGTTCTTAGAGCTAGCACCCTCATTTAATTACATCCTAGGTCTAGTTTATCACCTTTCTCCCTGAGAAAACAAAGAAGTTTAATTAAGAGTCAAAGGTTTGGTCATATCAGCAAGGTGTTCCAGGCACAGTTTCACTCAGTTTAAAGAGAATCCTAGGATGCTGGTCCATCATTCTCAATAATTGTCCTGAATGTTGTGCCAAGCTTTTCACAGGCAATTCTCAAGAAACCAACTTTTCTATAAGTAACATTACGCTATTATTTTCAACATAAATTCTTGTTTACACATCAGGAAAAAAATGCATCCAGACTTGTTTTTCTATTACAATCATCTCCATGAATAGAGATGATCCTTGTCTTAAATGGGGTCTGTGAATTTGGAGAGGCAGCAAGGGCAAAAACTTTGAAGATTGATTTTTCAGGTAGTTACCCCATACTTGGGAGCACAGTGTGGAAAAAGCTAAATGAGCAGCACACTAGTCCTTCCTTTGGGAAATCCACACCTTCAGCAGAGGTAATCAAGGGAGCATTATACATCAAAAGCAAGCTACAAGGTAATCTTCCTTATCAGTAAAAATCAGAGCAATTGTACTCACAAACCAAAACCTGCTAGGATTTTGCTCTGTGCTTGTGTACTCCCAATGTTAACCTTCTCTGCTTAGCAGAACAAGATATTTAAATTCTGAAGGATCTTGGAAAAACAGTTGATCAAAAACACTTTGGCATAGCTCATTGTAGATGCTATCAAGCAGCAGAAAAACTGACTTGAATTAATTTCAGAAAAGACTCTATAGAGGCAGAAATATACAGTGTGAAAGGAATGTACATATTTAATCATATAAATCAAAATTTAAATAAGTAAATAAAAAACTAAATATTCTCAATTTCTTGGAGGAAGAATTTTTAATTAAATAAGAACAATAATTGGTAAAAAAGTCATATGGCTTTTTGTGTTATATCTGGGAAAAAAAAAAAATAAACTGCATAAAACTCCAGAACACAAGTTAGCACCTAGCTATCTGTCAATGGTTAAAAAAATAGTATTTTATTCCATTCCTACAGTATAATCAGGGTGTCCATCTGTGTTGATTATCTACTTCAAATTACATAAAAATTATGTCTGTTGTTATAATATTACCATGAATGAACACAACAAGTGTTTATTCAAATGTCCAGTATGAAAGCTCCTCTGTTCTAACTACTTACTTTTATCCTGTCAATCTTTTTAATCTATTTAAATAAATATGAGAAGATTTTTTTTTCTCTTGTGGGACATAAGCAAGGTAATGTAGTAATTGCCTACAGAAAACCAAGCCCCTTACACCAAATATACTGAGTATCCAAGCCTTTAAATTAATATTATGTACAGTGGCCTGAATTTATTTTTACCTTTATTTCTTTATAAACATCTAATATAATCATAATTCAGGAAGATACTAAGCTCATTGAAGAAAAAAGACTACAAAATAACACTTTTCACTCAAAATAACACAATAGTAACTCTATTCTTTGGAACACGATTAGACATTATATTTTTTATCAAATTGATTTAGTTTCTGCATCATTTTATTTTAGGTTTAGGTTTTTCATCCAGAGGATGCTTGAACACTGAAACAGGGTCCACTGGAAAGTGGTCACAGAATCAACCTGGCAGATTTCAAGAAGCATTTGGACAACACTGAGGCACATGGTGTGATTCTTGGTGCGTCCTGTGGAGGGCCAGGAGCTGCATTTGATGATCCTGATGGTGCCCTTCCTAAATCAGCATATTCCATTCTACTGTCTTGTCTTGCTTTAGATGTCAGATCCCACTGATTGCTTTACAGGAAATGCCAGAAATTGCACTGAATGATTCTACACTAGTCAGGATTAAAACCACAACTTCCATGGAAGGAAAACGCAGTTACCTACTCTGTTCAACAGAAGAGCTACCTCCAGTTACCCCTTGAATCTGAATGGTATCAGCTTGCCCAATTAGGCATCTAAATCAATCAGTTCTAGGAGACAGGGCCACTGCTGACATAGGAGCAGTCACATAATAACTTTTCCTTCTACAAGGTAGTGACTCTGGTGATCACAGAAAATAAATTTCTGTGAATCATAAAGGTGCAAGATATACTGATAATGTGTTCCCTAGATTCTGTCTAAGAAAGAAATTTTAGCTATCAGTATAGGGTAAGAAGAGATGGTTGAAAAAAAAAACTTACCTTGATTTTGCTTCCTCATCATTAGTCTTTAATTCTTCTTATCAAGTATCTTAACACCAGCACCAATGTATATTATGCCTTCCTTAAGGTACCGGAGGATTGGAGAGAACTGGGAATTTGGGAAAGTGATAGCTGACAGATGAATCTCACAGAAAGTGATAGATAAAACATTCTGAAATGTTAACATGAAGAATAAATGTGTTATGCAAAGGAAGAAAAAGAAAAAAGCATCATTTACAATGTGTAACAAATAAAACTTTATAGATGATGAGATATCATTTTGCAGTGACCAGCTGTGGTCTTTCAGTTCAATTGTGCTATAAAAATGAAGCAGTGAGAACTTGTTATAGCTACCTGCTCAAACACATGAGTAACCTTGTTAGTGATGGAATGAAAATTACTAGAACTCTGCAAGAAAATAATTGTTTAATAATTATTCTGTGTTTTTGCATACAGTCCACCACACAATCATGTACCTTTAATTACAACAACCAGAGCTTATCTTTTGGAGTTTAAACCCATGACAATATTTTTTCCCTCCAGTGAAAAAATGTCTGGTTAGATAAACTAGGCTCTTGCAAGAGATGAGTTTAGGGATGGATGCAGATGATGACAATGTTGGCAGGTTTCTAGCTTGCTCTATGACTCACTATTGAATATTGCTCTCATGCTGTTATTAACATAGGCATTTGGGACCAGCACTATGAAGCTGATAGCTTGCTATACCAAGAGGTGTACTAGGGAGATAATTAGCACTGATAAAATGCCAGTGCTCCTGAGTGTGTTAGAAAAGGTGTGTAGTCAGCTCAAGAATAATTTGTCATTTTATACTATATCTATAAGCTAACCTGCATTGGGAGATCCTAAAAGTTTATTTTCTTAATGAGAGTGGGTTTTTTCTTTAAAAATTAATAGCAGCACTTTTCACAATGGCTGCAGAACCCCTGAAGATAGCAGTGAAAGTGCAGTTATGAGTGGGGAAAAAAATTGAAAGCTTCGCTAAAATAAGAATTTCTCCTCATTTATACTGACAGAGATTGCTATAATTTGTTTTTCCAGCACTTTAATGAAAAGTTGTTTTTCATGAAATATCAGGCCTATGATATAATAGATTTTTATTTTCTTTAGACATATGCCCAAAAGCTTTTAGATTCTCAAATCAATTTACTGCTAAAATGGGAAATTGTTTTATATCACCCACGCCCAAGAAAAAGAGGTAGAGCTTTTGTTCTGAGTTGGATAGAAGATGGGTCTTAAAGATTAGCTTAATGCAAAACTTGACAAAAATGCCAGACTTACTAAGACAATAATTCTGAAGCAGCCACCGCTGCTGTGATGTCATGTTGTTTCCTGTAGCCATTTACCACAGGCAAGGCTGAGAGGAGCATCTTTCCAGTTGTTTAACACCTGATCTTCCTAATGAAAAGTACTTCTTCCCATTACCTATAGTTTTAGAAAAGATTCTAGCATTTTTCTTGATTAAGCTAGACAAAAAATGTTTGATTTAATTAAGCTAATGATTCTGACAGACTATCTACTTCTCAGATCATTGGAAATACTTTACTTCAGTGCATTTGAAAACCTATCGCTATTTAAAAAATAAAAAAATACTATCTCCATGTCACTAGCTGTAAAATGCTAAAGTACTTCATCATATGTTGCACAGAAGATGATGTGAGGATACAGTCACCCTGTGTAGAAGATATTTTTTTGTATTTTATTTTGTCCATAGTGGTCACTGGCAAAAACCAAAGTTCATAAAAATTCATATAGAGTGGGATAATTACACAACTTTGTTCACTAGTAACCACTTAAAATTACATTTATTACTTAAACTAATTTCAGTATTTCTTATCTTCCTGGAGCATGGCCTTGAAATCTCAAAAATACTATATTCACTGTTTAGCATATTTTTAATTCTCTATATATTTTATCTTTTCATAGATTGTTCTTTGAAATTAATGAAATTTTTCTCAGTATTTTTCAAATTTGTTTTATTCTTATCAAATTTAAATTAAAGCCTTCTTAGGTGTTTGCCAACTAAACTTGTACATATTCTGATTTAATTGATAAATTATTGTCTGAGTAGTGGAAAGGTGAAAAGAACAAGAGAATATTGTAGATTATCATCTCATTTAATCTTTGCTGTTGACTGCTTCTTGTGCAAGAAGCACCCAGTTATTTCAACATTATTCCATTGACAAGCACTGCTCTAGCAATCATTTAAATTTCAAAGTGCTTGCCAAGTCTTTGAATTGCTGATTGTTTATTTTCTGCCCTGTTTGTATTTGTGCTTCATCTCCCTTTGCCGAGTCACACACAGTCAAACATATTGATGTAAGGGAAGGCATCATAGCAGTCTTGATGGCATGTTTAATGGTATGGTTGATAGGTAAATATTACTGGGGTCTGCCTTCATCAGAAAAGTGCTGTTTTAAAAACCTATAAAGTTGTATAATTTATATGATCACAGTGGGAAAAATCAAGATTTTTTTTTCTCCATACTCCTCTGTCTACAGACCATTATGGTCAAAAATTAAAAAGGTAGCCATTAAAACATAATGCAGAAAACTGTTTCTGCTTGACTTTAACACAAGGAAAATGAGTAAATAAAATGAAAGTCAGACTATTTTCTTCATTGTATAGCTATAATGAATAAGACTTTTTCTCATATTATTTCACATCTTAGGCCTTGGGTCAATCTGTTATTCATAAGTAGTGAGATACTAAGGAGAGAAATTGAGTTCACAGCTAAAAAATAACCAGTAAAAAATCTTTTTGGTCATTGACACATTCCCTCATAACTGCAGAAATCTACTTTATGATAGAGGAAGTCTTCCAGGTAGGGGGTAAAGCATTTACTTATTCTGGCATCCTCACTTCATCAGCTGTTAGATCACTCATTTGACAGAACTGTCTCTCTGGAATAAAGATAGGTGCTTTATTAGCTTCACTAATAACCAAATTCTAATGATTCCCAGAAAAAATGAGAATAGAGGGGAAAAAAAACTATAGAATAAAAGAAAAACAATTTAAACCATGT
This sequence comes from Arremon aurantiirostris, assembly GCA_035583995.1. NCBI lineage: Eukaryota > Metazoa > Chordata > Aves > Passeriformes > Passerellidae > Arremon > Arremon aurantiirostris. The sequence goes on along the minus strand of JAXCLO010000170.1, from coordinate 71,197,436 downwards.
CTTGAGGCAAATCAGGAAATTATTCAGTAAATGACTCAGCAAATCATCCTTACAAAAAATAATAATTTTTTAATAGTTCAGTCCTTTGAATGAAATGACTAAAGAAAAAAAAAGAGGGGGTGGGCTCCAATAAATGAATTCTTTTAAGAGCTTTTGCTGTCATTCCTGTTAGCTAATCTAGTTAAAGTGGATTTTGGTTTAAGGAATAAGAATCAATGCAAATGTGTTTAGAAGATAAGTGAACAGGACAAGGCCAGCAGTGGAAGCTGAAGCAAACAGGACTATGATGTTTTGAAGCTGTTTAAATCTGAGATGGGAGAAGGGACATCCTAGTTTGAACAGCTATGCTTTGGATCTGAATTAAGGAGCTCACCTTCCTGTAACAGTGTGAATGAGAGAGATACTCTAACTGCTCTGCTGGATGGCCGTGGTGTGGCACAGCCCTGTGCTGATCCAGCATCAATCTGCTTTGCTTCACTCCTCTGCTCCCCCAGCTTCCCTCACACACACTGACATCTGTCTGGGCCCAGTGAGCTGGGTCAGGGCACAGAGCTCATCCAGCACACTGAGTTGTTCTGCACCAGTTTAGCTCCTCAACAAGATCGCTGATGAGGCTCAGGCAAATGTCAGTGCTGACACAGGGAAAGACAAGGGAGAGGGCAAAGCCACTCCTTTGGGCAGATTTGATGGGGTTAGCTGCATCCTCCAGTTTCACTGATAAATTCTGTCTCTACATCAACCTTTAATGGAGCTTTTTCCTCTCTTTCCTTGTTTAGAATTCTCAATCCTAGCTAAACCATAAGGACACTATGGAAATTAACATGTTAGTTTAAGTATCCTAAAATTAGACAATGCTGTGGCTTTGGAGGTTTAGCCTTTAAGACACAGCTTGCACAGTGATAAATTTGCCATCTTGTACTTAGCTGCAATGGTCCCATGTCACCCTGTTCCAATTCACCTGCTAAGTTAAATCAGCCATTTCACAATAAATCTTTAAAGCCATGTAAGGGACATGTGTGCACAAATCAAATTATTTATTAACAATATACCTCAGCAAAATGTCAGTAAGTACTGAGGACCTCCTGCACACCACTTTAAAAATAAGCTCCCCGGAGCACAACTCAAAGAATTTGATTGAGTGCACTAATGTATTCTCATGTATTTCTCTTGATGCTGTATTTATCTCATGCATGAAAGATTTTGCAGGGCAATACACAAGTTCTTTACTCTTTGTTCTCAAAGGTGTTAAGCTAAGAGTTTCCAAGTATACCTAAGCATGTGTAAAAAGCAGCTTTTTGCAAATACATCTGAAAAAAATGCCAGTGTAAGGAGAGAACTTTTGCCATTGTTCTATTATTTGCTTGAAGGGGTGAGAACTATTGAGGTTATTAGCAAAAGAACACATTGCACCATGACACTTAAGTATACCTGAGGAGAAGACAAAAGTGAGGACTGTACATGGCCAATGAAAAGATATTTTTTCTCATTTCACTTTAATGCATCTTCCAGTCTAGCTTGCTATTTTGATCTTTATTTGATCAAAATTTTGATTTTGAGCTATTTTGATTTTTATTCAAAGTGATTTCCCTGGATTTTCTCCATTTATTTCTGGATCCCTTATCTTGTTATTTTCTCCATTTAACCACTTCTATTTTCTCCAGTCCTCATTTTCTATACTATCTTCCCCCTTGTGTTTTGTGACAAGGAAATGACAGATGTATAGTCTGGTTTCTAGTTAAGAAAAAATATTCCAAATTAAACTTTAATAAATACTTAACTATTGGGGAGCTTTATTTAGTAAAACCTAGACTTTTAAGAGTGATATATCTTTACAGTATGTGCTTCTATAATGTATGTTTGTATAATTCTTAATATAGCTTGGTAGCACACTACAGAAATGAGTAGGTATAGAGAATATATGTTAAAATTTCCCCAAACTATGCCTGCAAGCAGGCACTGAGGCAACTATTAATTATGCAGCTCCTGAACTGTTCAGCTTTGCCAAATACTGTGACTGAATTTCACAAGGCAAGACATATGGTAAATGACATTATGTCTGTCCTAATATAACAAATGTGATTTAATTTTCATGTAAAGCTATTCTGACAATTTCCTTATGTGATTTACATATGCATTTTATATTAAGCTCTTCCCCCTGAGGCGAATGTTGTGCATTGTATACTATAATTCTATTAGCAAGGGAACACAAATATCATCAAACTTATCAGTCTCATGCTCATATTAGAATGTTCCTTTAAGCATAACTTTTAAAGACTAGTTTATACTTTGTTTATATGATAAACTTTACAATGACATATTTTTTAACTTTGCTACAATGCAATTGCTTCTTCTCTTTCTGTCATTTTTTTTCAGGCAAATGTTGGGGTTTTGCCTTTATGAAATTGAGAAAACAAAAGAAAAAAAAACCTTTGACTTTTTCGTAAATAATTACACATTTTGAGGGTGGTGCGATTCTCCTCAAGAGACAGAATACTTCAATTTCCCACCCTCCATCACCCTGAATTCTTTTTTCTTTTCTCATTCTAATTTGGCAAAGTTTCTTCTCAAAATGTCAGTCAGACAACTAGTGCAAACCCCAAAGCTTAGATGCTTCTTCCATGTTCCTGTAGTATTGAAAAACCTTTTTTAAAGGAAACTAGAAACAGAAAACTCTAATTATTGTGGATCTGCTGCACACAGCTTCCTCCTGCAGAAACCAGGGAAGTATTTGCATAATCCTTCAAAGGAAGGAGAAGCCTGGGGTGATGCAGCTTCCTCCCTCCACAAGGGCTCCTGATCAGCAGTGAATGTCTTGTGGTGTCCAAGTCTAGCTCAAGCATCTGGATTTCCTCATAATGTGTAATGAAATTCCAACTCCAGTCTTTCACATTTAAGAGGTGTTTTTTTTAATTCTTTTTGATTCTTAGTAAATTAAAACCTGAGGCATTAATGCATTTCTATGACTGAAGTTCACATTCCTTTCAATGTTTTCAGCATTTTGCCACAGCATCTGTAACAATATTTCTAAAACCCAGTATGTACCTTTGGAGAAAGATAGATATGCTTCATAAATGTTTCATAAAATAAAAAAACCCAACCAATAAACCAATATTTTAATAACTAATTAGTTGTAAAAAGTGCACTTAAAACCAGTGAACTTTTTCCAGATGAAATTCAGCAAGAACTCTTCATATTTTTCAAAGACTTTATTAAAATCCTATTAAAGACTGAAGAAAATCAACGTCTTGGATCCTTGGGTGTTTTGAAAATAGTAGTCAATACAATTTAAATAGGGAGAGTAGCTTTGGTTCTTTTTTTATTTGAAAATACCTAGTAGTATTGGTATTAGTATTTCTCCTAAGAAATATTTAGAAACATTTCTATCTAGTCCTTTGTTTCTCATTATAACCTTATTGTCATCAACGTAAATAGGAGCAGAGTGAACATTGTGAATCAAACTCACTCTTTGTAATATCTGCTACAGACCAAAAGGCCCGTCCAAAAAGATCCTATTATCATCAAGCTAAGACATGAGTATCACCTGAAAGCCACCTGAAACTGTGGCTCTCAAAAGAATCAAACTTTTGAGTTTATAGAAATAATTTAATTTTCTAGAATTAATTAGGAAAATCACAGCTATTAAATGGATTAAATGAAGTTAACGCAGATAGCTCAAGAAGGATGAGGGTTCAGACAATAGTTTTTTTCCTGTATCTTTATTGAGGTCTACTAAGCACAAAAATAGTCTCAAAGATCATCCTATATATGTTAGGATTAAGCCAGACTATGAAGTGGTGATCAGAATGGTTTTCTGGATTGTTTGAGCACCTTATGTCTTTAATAGGATTCCTGCTTAATGGTAAAAATCAAGAAATTAGAAACCTAATAACCAAAAGTGAGAAAATACAGGGGAATTACACATACAATTGCCTGATTTGGCCTTTGGAATTTAAAAAAATATACAAACTTAAGCAATGATTATTCACAAACAATTTTGAAAGCTTCCCTATGTAATTCTTCTATGAGAGTATCAGTGGGGTTTTGGACCTTAATTGTAATTTGTTTCTTGACACTAAATTTATCTTAGTATGTCTTACTGTGGCTTAAAGATTCCAACTGCAAGTACAAGCCTGTTGTAGGAACATAAAACACTGTATTGTTAAAGTCTCTTTTTGTTTTTCTTTTTAAACACCTTTCACTAATAATTAATCTTTCTGGTTTGGAAATACATTCATTTTATTACTATGAATAATATACAGCAAACTGGAAATTGAAATAATTTACATAAAGGCATAAAGAAAAAAGCTAAAGATTGCAGGACCGTGACACACTGGGAGCAGCTATGCTGTCCACCTTGCAGAGGAAATTCTTGCTGGATCATAGCAAACATTTTGAAAATGTACCTCTACCTATATATGGAGTGCAAATCGATACAGTTATGTCTACATAAACAGTTATATTTACTTAATTACACTTTACAGGAAAATTTAAGAAAAGTAATTTGACTATCTAAAGTCAAGCAGCACATACGTGTTTATGAAATATCCCATACTACACTTAAGATCGGCAATTTGAAGCAGCCAGTGGCTGAAAATACTTGAAGAGAAGGATATTGCACTTGTAGCACTTATCTACAGCCATGATCTTCTAAAGAGGAGTGGGTGTGAAGCTGTGAAGAAAAGCAATTCCATTCTCAGTAGGCTACCACAGTACATTTTCAAAAGTTTCTAATTGAAGACATGCTTCATTTGCCTTAGCTATAAAAGAAGTCACATTTACTCATGATTATGTCTGTAAATGACCTCATAAAACGTAGTCTTGAAAATAAAAACCTAACCACAAAATCCATCCAAACAAAATTAACATTTAGAAAGCATTTTTAATTATGTAAAATTGTACATTTATTTGATCTTATTATCAACCCAACGCCAAAAGAGTTAAACTCCATTAAACTCAATAATTCAAAACTAGTTTGATTGCAGGTATATTATCATTATCAGGAATATGTTGCATCCTAAAATGAAGAGGACATATATTAAGGGTCTCAAAAACAATACATGAAAACAATGACAATATTGTAACTAATGTATTATTAATAGCCAGTATATATAGTGGAGCCTTCACAAAGTTATGATAAAAATGTGTAATAAACTAGAAAAAAATTATCACAAAACATGCAAGAAAAGCCAAGAATTGTGATACACAATTTTTATCGATTGCACAGACAATTAATTCTACTTGAATATTAGGACCTGAGGGCTTTTAATGCCATGGCCTAAGCATGCCTAGTATCATATTTAAGACTGTCAACCATACTTAAGCACACTGAGATTTATGGTTCATTGTGTTAAAGATGCTTTAATTTGCAGCATTTTAGATTGGTTAGGGTTTGGTGGACATAGTTTTGTTGGGTTGGGTTGATTTTTATTTTTCCTGGGGTGAAGCTTTTTAAATAGGTGGTAGAAAATAGGAGTTAATACATTTTAAATAGAAACTAAATGTCCTAGGGAGAGAAAAAAAAAAAGGCAAGAAGATGTATTAAAACCTTACAAATAATTTGCATAATTGACCTTCAAGGTAAGTATGGGAAAAGAAAAGGGAACTGGTAATTTATACAAGTTTGTTTTCATTATGCACACAAATAGAACATGTCTGGGAGATCCTTCTAGTCACACCTCTAGTTTTGCTTAAACTTATATTTCTATCAGCCTTAAACTAATCAGTTGAATTTTAGTTGGCAATGGTAAGCAATACTTTCTTCTGAGGTCCTCTTTGTTTATTTAAGGATAGATATACAGAAATATATAGATGCTTGTTTTTATAATATGCATTTCTTTCTACTATTTGAGAAGTCTTCATTGAGGCCAAGCAGATATGTGACATGAGCAACAATACTCTGTTATTTGCCCACTCGAGAGATGTGAGTGGGTAAGCACTGCTGATCAAAGACTTTGGTGAGAGAATTAGCTCACCTTTAAGGCCACAGCTTCACCTTCTACATAGAATTTTAAGTCAACCCAGACAGAATAAAGCACTGCAAAACCTACACAGGGGATTGACTTGCTTCAAATTAAGGAACCAGAGCAACTGTGAGTTTCATGACATTTCACTCAAAATTTTTTTCAGATTTCATATTGGGAAAAAAAAATCTTTGTTTCCTGACTTAAAACAGGAATAAATAACAAAATATTGGCAATTTGAATACTGATTCTCATCACATTAATTTATAATTTCTTTCAAGCTTCTAATTTCCAATTTCTCTATGGACAGTCTCCAGGAATGTTGCTGTAGTGCTGTAAAAAACTTATCAGAGCTCAAATTTTGCTGACTATAAAGCAGTATGGTTCACTGCTGATGGCTCTGTCTTTCATGCCACTTTCCCCCATCTGCCCCAGCACTCCAAATGGATCACTGTTACCTACTGAACTTTACTTCAGCAAATATGTACATATGAGCCAAATAAGTGCCTCTCTACAACTATATTTTAGAGGTCAATTTTCTCTGGCCTGAGAAAAAGAAGGAAAATACACAGAGGTATTTTGTATTCCTTGGCTCCTGTTCAAATAAAAACAAATATACTGTACATGATTTTGTATCAGGGAATTGTTCAACCTACAATGCTTTTTCCTTCAGAGTTTAAATTTGTGTTGTTTCTTTATGAGTTTTGAGCAATATAGATATATTGAAAAATAAACTTTTAAAGGAGATACATAAGCAAATCCATAATTATAATAATTTAACTGACAACAAACCATCACTCACTCGTTCATTCACTCATTCACTCATTCACTCATCCACTCATTCACTCACCCATGCACTCATTCACTCATCCACTCACTCCCCTGCCCCTTCACAGGGATAGAGGAGCAAAATCAGAAAAAGGTCATACATATTGCTTGAGAGAAAGGCAGTATAATAATTAAGGGAAAAAAAGTAAAATTATAACAACAACAACAAAATAACAATATTAACATCATTGCAATGAAAAGGAGAGGGAGATTGAGGAACAAAACCCAACAAGTGATGCTCAACGCAGTTGTTCACCACATGCTGGCTGATGCCCCCTCTGCCCCCAGGCAGTGACTGGCCCATCACTGACAATTGTCCCCAGTTTATTCACTGAGCAGATTGCTCTATGGAATGGAATTTCCCTTTGGCCAGTTCAGGTCAGCTGTCCCAACCATGCTCCCTCCTGGCTTCTTGTGCAGCTGTTTTCTGGGAGAACACAGGGAACTTAAAACCCCTTGATTTAGAGTAAGCACTACTTAAGATCAACTAAAACATCAGTGTGATGTCAACATTATTCTCTTACAAAATTCAAAAAACAGCACTGTATCTCTATCAAGAAGAACATAAACTACATGCTGGCTGAAACAAGGTCAATACTGTTTTAATTTTGCGCATTTTATTATTAGTTATAATTTTTTCTTCTTCTGAGGAAATTTACCTTCTCTCTTCAACAATTACTTGAAAGTACTATGTTACATTTGAATTCGCATGTTTGAAGAAGAATCTATATGAACTAAATGGAATTTGTGTGTTTGTTATATGCAGTGTGGCCTTGTGTCACTAAATATAATTGGCATGATAAACTGTGCATAGCTTACCAGTTTTTGAACAGAGATAAAAAAAGGTTGGGAAGCTCATTTTCTTCACTGAAGTTTTAGTAAGATAGTCAGTTCTTGAAGTTTTTGTGTGCTTTTCCTTATTTATTTAATTAGGGGCACCCAACAGGCCAACATATGCAATTTAATGGTGCAATTTGCAGAAGTTACAAAAAGCAGAAACCCTGCTGAAAATTTAAAGAGGGAGTGTACCTATTTTCTGCCTCTATTACTTGATATAATGGCTTCCCAGATGATACAGAATGGCAAGCAAGCAAAGTGCTGATGATGCATGACTTACACCAACTGCTTGTGAATAGAAAGCAGATGTGGACAGTGGGAGGCTGACCATTTCTGATACAAGTTACAATATAAGTAGCTGGGGAAAAAAAACATAACAAAGTCTACCAGTGGTGTTCACGAATATATGTCATAGTTGAAATATCTGCCTTTTAAGAAGGCAGAAAAAATGACAGCTACCACAATAGTAAAAATGAAGCTGTACCAAACACAGAGTGCAATGAAATATACAATATAAATATAATGGAAATAGATAAAGCACAATATCATTGCTGTGATCGTGTATGTTGCCACGTATATATCAAATTTATTTTGATTTTCAGCTTTACAATATAAACACCAATAGTATTCAAACCTAAATACCTTGCAATGTTAACTACCCTTGTCATTGCACTGGTATAAATCCACTGTTTTGTACAGAAAAAAATCTGTTAACAAAGAAGTACATGCTGCACACACACATTGCTTTTAACTAGACTCTTGATTGCACTTAATGTGCTCTGGAAAAAGGGAAAACAACCAAATTTGACTCTACTAGCACAAATTCCTGAATCAGCACACTATTCATTACCTATATTTTCATTACAAGTTTATTCATTTTCAACTACTCCTTATCATAGTACTCTCAGTATTTGCAGTTTCTTACCTTCTCAGGCACACTGTATTTCTCTCGTACTGACTGTCACAAATCAACATTATTTATGGGTCCTTGGGGTTTTATCAAACCAAAACTTTCTCTAAAAGGAAGATACTCTAAGGGATATTCATAGCTTTTATCTTTCCAGTTCTTCTTGGTATTTAAATAAAATAACATCTTCTGCATCCTCATTTTAGTAAACTTCTTTATTAAAGATCAACTCTAAATACCCTTAATTAATGTCAAAGCTCTCTTGGTGCTTTCAGGTTGTACCAGATCCAAGTTTGTATTCAGCGTACTGCAGTGAAGGTTATTAGTCATCTGAGACTATTTTACTATAGCCATGTTAAATCACTTTATACAAACTGTGACAGCATTTAACTTTCTCAGCTAACATTATTTTTCCAGCTTTCAACAAGTTTTTGGATATACTTCTAAGCGTTGCCTATTTTTTTTTTTTCCTGCTTTTTTTCCACTTCAGATTAAAGTTCCATTTGGCTTGGGTATTTTGGCACCTTTCAAAGAGTGACATTATTCATCCTAGTTTGATCCTCATTCCAACTCCATGGTGTTTTTTTTTTTTTTCTTTTTTCCCTGTGAAATTTATGTCTTTTTCTGGAATATGGAACTTTTCTTCCTTTCCTGATACTGCATTTAAAAATTTATATGACATTTTTGCATCAGCAGATTCACGTTTCAATAAATTACCTAGAAACACTTGAAATCAATCTTGCCCTATCACTGTTATTCATTGGAATCTTTGCCAGGGGCTTCAGTGAAGAAATGGCATCAATATCATTCACAAGTTTTCAGTATTACTTAAAAGTAGCAACCCTTTTTTACAGGGGAGGAAAAATCTATTTTTAAAGTTAAGAAAAAAACTAGAGAGAAAGTGCATAAGAAGTTCTTGAAATATGCAAAGGAAAATATATTTCAGGATGAGATTATTGTCTTTTAGGATTAAAGAACTTGGTAGAAATGCAGCTGTTTTCAGTTTTTCTGATTGTATATTTAGATTATTAATGGAGGATCAGATAACAGTTCTGGTTACTTTATCCTAAGGTTTTAGTACCAGTATTTATCATTTTTGCTCTCTCAGTCTGCATGAATAATCTACAAATTACCTTCTTTTTCTTCTGATTTCGTTCCTCAAGTTTGAGAGAACTAGTCAATGAATTGATCTACTCAGAAAACTTAGAATAAAATGTTCTCTCTGCACCTGGACAAGGAGCAGATGCTGTCAGGAGTGGTTTAGTAGTACAACAGACTGCTCTGTCTGCATACCCAGGGACTTTTGCTAGTTCACTAGTCTGATTTCCTTAAAGTATTGGCAGAAAATATGTTCTACTTCATACTTTTATCTTTTAAATTAAATTGAATACACTCTAATGAGTTTAGGCCTAACTGTCATAGTAATATTATCTCAAACTAAAGACTTTAATGTGTGAAATAATTACAACTGCTAATTTAAATAAACAGCTCTGCATCTGTTTTGTTACATCATTGCTTTTTTTTTTTTTAACATCACATTTGGTAGTTTTTTCAGTTTCCTTAAGTATATTTTTTTCAGATAATGAGCTATGTGTGACACAGTGTCTCTTTCTCTGCTAATCAAGGTGCTGATTTGTCTTCTACATAAAGTATTGCTTGTCAGCAATGGAAGGGTAGGCTCCTCTCACTTTCTAGAGCACAGGAGGGATGAATGACAAGATGAGCAGTCAACTCTCACTTCTTCCCCAGAAGAAGCAGGATTATTTAGTCTCACAAAATACATTGTTTCACTTTTTTTTTTTTTTTGCTTCTTTTCAAAGTTTTCCTTTCTAATTTTTATTCACTAGCATGATAGATCAGATAGATGAGCCAACACATCTGCCTAGTACTCTGTATTGTAACTCAAGGTTTTGTACCATACTGCTTTTCTCCAAGTGGACATGATCGGAATCTTTACAACACCTCACAGATGGTACTTAGATATCTAATCCTCATTAGTTTCACTAAGATTTATGGTTTATGGACTCACCTGAAAGCAAGCATTTCCAATCTCTGATCCTGCAGCAGCAAGGTTAAAGAGTTCTTCATCAGTGAACTAACTGAGGGTAGAACTTGATACAAATTATTACCATAATTAATTATTAGGAAACATTATTATTATAGGCTTACCATAATATACTTATGCAAGGTGTCAGAAAATGGAAAATGTGCACCTAGTCTTCTTAAATCCAACATTCAAATTAAAAAATTTTCACTGATCTTCCCTGAGTTATTGTATATTATGGATACATTAATTGCTTTTGTTAATTCAGAGTAATTAGCAATCCTAATTTTTGCTCATGTTATGAAAACAAGTTAATTAAAATGTTGTCTAAATAAGGGGAAGTATTATTCAGTACAGAAGTGCTCATCACTTGTGAAATAAGATCTTTCATTTGAAACATTCTTCAGAATTCAGTTAAGCTATAAATTGCATCAAGCTTGGGGTTATTTTCTGCTTTTTTATCTAATTATGCTTTATCTTTAAACAAACTGCTTCTCAAAACCTTTTTTTATACTGAAGAAAGCCCTCCAGAAATCAAAGCTACTTATCTCCATCACTGTGGCTTATTTACTTATCTTCATCTGACAGAAATGTGTGACAGACTTCTTGTCCCATTGCTGCCTCTGTGAATGACAACTGGATGTTTATATTTCCAGTCCATAACTGATGGATTAAATGCATCTAAAACTTCTTGTTTCCCTGGTATTTGAGGTGTGTCCATTAATACATGTGTGACCATATTAACTCATATAAATATTAATTACTGACGCATTCATAAGCTATCCCTTTATATTCATAAGAATCGATCACTCATCAGCTTGGTTTCCTACAATCTTTCTAATCTTCCAGTTAGAATGCTTTAAAATGTCCTAAATATGCATTTTTTATATTTACAGTCCATGTAATGAAGTCAATCTATTTCATGCAAAGTTACTCCTTTATAGATTCTGCCTGACATACCATTTCAAGAATGAAGTTATAATCATGAATATACATATTCCTGATTTAAAACTGGATGATGCATGTGGTCAGCTGGACTTTGCTCTGTAACCTGGTGTGTAACACCAGCTTTGAAGTAGCCACCTTCCGTATTGCAGTGAGATTTTGTAGAAATTAATATACTCCAAGACGATTTTTAAACTCAATCCCATGCAGTGGTCTATGATATATCAATTTAAATCTGAATTTCCAATATAATAGAGGTTCCTATTGTTGCTTTGCTTTTAGAGATGAAAATATGGTCATACAAAGACAACTGAATTTCAGTTTTCAGGAGAGGCTTGCTTTCAGAGTATTTTCTGTTTTAGAGTCTGAACAGAAGAATGTAAGGTAGCTTGCAACCACACAGTCACAAAATGGTTTGGGTTGGACAGGGCCTTAAGGAACATCCAGTTGCAAACTTTCCCCTGCCATGGGAAGCCATTCCACCCACTAGAGCAGGGAGCTCAGGTCCTCATCCAACCTGGCCTTGAATTGTCATGGTTGCAACTACTTTGATAGGAAGATTTCACATCCGAAATATTACTGATGTGAAGATATTAAAAAGGAGAAGTTCAAAAACCCAAATAGTTATTAGTGTATTTTTTTCTGCCAGGTGTAACCATGTTAGTTGAATAACATTGCATGCTACAATTCAGGGAGACCCTTGTTAATAAACCCCATAAATAATATAAGAATGAATACTGTAGTTGTAAGGAAGAAAAGATTTCTGACTAGTGTAGATCCTGCAGGTGGTATGTGGGAGTATACAGTCCATTACCATTACAAAGTGTCTTAAAAATACATTAATTAGTAAGAAATGTCTACAGCAAGACTTGTATATTATATGGTTTTTTTCTGAATTTTACTGCTAAGATAGTTGAACTGAGCTCACTTGGAAATTTTTTAAGCCAAGTGTATTAAATTGACACAAAAGAAAACTATATATATAAAGATTTGCACTTAGTATACTAATATTGTCTCAGAGACCTGAATGAAATAACACTCTGAGGAACAGCTTATAAAAGACAATTGATCTTTCTTTTCACTTTCCTCCTCCCCCTTCTCCCACAACCCATACATTATTGCCTAAAAAAAAAAAAAGAAAATACATGTGTATGAAGGAACCATTTGATCTATTGTTGGTTAAAGATGGACCATGAATAATTTAAATTGTATGAGAAAACATTTTCAGTTTCTATTTTCTGCTTGTGAAGAGCCGCGGTTCCACTGCCATGAGTCCATAGGTAATTCTCAATTAATCATTTCACAGTCATAAATTAATTTTAAATGAGAGCAGATGGAATGTGTTAGATTCCTTGGGAGGTCATGAAATATGCTGGGTTTTTCAGTTTCTGTGATGCTTGAGAGGTTTGGCTGAGTCTGGTTTTATGTGTCATTATGGCAGATTTTTTTTTTGAGGGGGTGTGTTGTTTGGGTTTAGTTGCTGCTGACATGTACAACACCACTAATAATCCCATAATTCACATGACAGCTCCTAGACTAGTAATATTTTGAAAAAATAACTTCCCTGATTAATTTTGCCTGAATCTTTATGGCAACAATTCAATGATACCTGGTAATGTTCTAGAAGACTCAGTGTGAACATGGGGAGGCTTAGGTAGATTGGTAACCACTGCACAAGTTCCTGCAATCCATTTATGCTAATAATGGACAGAAAATATTTTTTATTCTTTCCTTTAAAGTTTTGAGGTTGGGAGTCTTTGGGGGGCTTTTGTGGGTTAAAAACAATTAAGAAAGATTTGCTGCTTTCTCTACTCTTTAAAAATCCTCATGAATATGAAAAATGATTGTAAACAGATTCCTAGATTAAGATTGATTCAGTATGTGAATTTATATAAATCTGAATATATAATTAAATTAAAAGGAAAAAATTATACTGCACTTCGAGATATCAATTTAGATTATTAAAAGCAACAAGATGTGCAATAGTGTTCGTATTATTTTATTTAAAACTTTTTTTTTCTTTTAAAGACGGGTATTCTGTATCATTTCATGTATTGGAATGAGAGGATCAAGTAGAACAGTAACTCTAGCATCCCTTAGTTTCAGATTCCTTAATCTAAAATCCCATTGTCATTCTCTTTAAGGTCTCCCTTCAAGCTAGGAATAGATAAACATAACATTAAACATCAGAAATGTTCTGACTCTCAGTTTGTAGGAGATTACTGATTAACAGGAACAAATTGATATGAAGTAGCTGTTGATTTAGGAAGAAAAAAAATAAGCACTCTTATTGCACATTGAAAACGAACCGAACCACAAAACAAACAAACAAAAAACTCCCCAAAACCATTTTGAATAATGTTATAGATACTGATGATTCAAATTCTTGATATCTAACTCACTTGCTCCTGATAAGATCTAAAGCCTATTCATAATTATTTTTAATGTTGTAGTAGCTAGGACTTTTATTGCACTAAAAGTTAAGGGGATGCATCATTTTAATAATAGCAAAGATTTTTATTTACCCTTTAGCTTAAGTAGGAAATAGTTGTGAAATTAAGTGATATTAAACTGAGTTTTCTCATGCTGTTTTAGAAAGAGAAAAAAATAATTTTGGTGTTTTTCTGACAGAAATAATAAAAGAAAAAATGAAAAACTTCAAAATTACAAGTATTGCATAGGTAGGTATGGCACCGGAATGTGAGGTAGAGATTTCCTGGGTTTGTAAATTGGAAGTAAGTGGAGCTGGAAGTTTCCTACTGAGTTTGTTTAATTTCCTTCCTCTAAATAAGGTTCTACTATACCTTTCTAATAGGGAAATGGCCTAAATTTTGTCCAAATTGTTGATAAATAATGACAGGTCCATTACAGTGTTCAAATAGTTCCTTTGTTAGCTTTATTTCTTTTCCCCCAAGTGGATCATAAATGAATTTTTCTGCAGATTGTATTTCTTGTTCTATGGATGTAAAGAATAATTATTTCTATGTCCATTGCAACAGTTTATTATATATTTGGTTATTACGTTTCTCCTTGAACTGTGTAATAACTTGCACTGTGTTCCTGTAAAAAAAGTAAATTCATTATTTGTTTGAACATGCTATATTTATTTTAATGGCTTTTCCAATGCTTAAATAGTCCAGACAAAATTACAAAACAATTCTGTTAGCGATACTTTTCACTGAAGAATCTTAAAAAAAAATAAAAAAATGAGCCTTGCTGCCAGTGTTGTTATAAACACAGGTTAAAAATTGTGTTCATCTCCAGAAAAAAACCTGACTCGTGACCCTGTACATATGTATGTGCTTAATCTGATGTAACAGAATTAAATTTTTTGATCCTGCAGAGAAAATAGAATTTCACCTAAGTAGGAACTGGCCTGATAAAAATCCTTTTGCCTGAAATATTTTTATTATTCAATAAACATAGAAAACTATCAAAATCAATAACCATCATCATTAAGAGACTATATCACTCATCCTTCAAAATGTCCTTTAGTAGAACGCAGCATGTTGAGGCTTGCTTTTTTCCCAGGTCTGCCCTCTGTATTTTACTTTTCCCCTAACTCATTTATTCCACACCACTTACCAGACTCTCATGCTTCTCAAGTGTTTTGTCTGTGTTTCCACTTTGATTCTGTTTTAGTCTAAGTGGGTGTGAAGGTCAGGAGTTGGGGAACTGATGCCAGCAGATTTTAGTGGTAGTAGGTCCTTTGGACTCACTCTGGTCTGGTCATGTGGACTCACTGCCCACCTTTTGTTGGAATATTTTACCTGTGTTCCTGGAGCACATCTTACTCAGCTATACATGCAAAGGTACATATGCAAACACATATATATTTAGACAGATGGATAGACAGATATAAGCTAGAGGTTCTGTTAAATAGCCTTTATACTCATCTCTTTTCTTTACAAAGATGGCTGCCTTTTTCCATTTTTTGTTTCCCTTTGGTATGTTATGCTTTACTTTTTATTCTTTTAGCAATTGTTGAATATGTTTTTTCTATCTGTATGTTTACATAATGTAAAAGAGGTTAAATCTTCTGGGTGTACAAGAGTTACAAGAGTGACAAGAAAATGTCAATTTCCTAGTTATTTATATTGGCTAGGGTAGAAAAACACGGTCTTTTTTTCCCTGAAGTAAAAATTGAATGTTTCTGAAAAGTCTTCCATCAAACACTTTCCACTCCATTAATAATAGCAAAAATTCAAAAGTAGGTAAATCTAGCTAATTAAGCCTTGGAGCAAAGTTAAGAAATACAGCAACTATGAAGTTCTTACTGCATTTCATAACTCTCTCAGCATTGGAATGCAATTATAATAGCTTTGCTTACAGATATGTCGCATATGTGCCAGCAGTCCTGGTGTCAGCAACACAGCCCCTTCTGAAAAAGGTAAATTTGATCTCAGGAGGAATGTGTCATTGCACAACTAACAATTGAATGTAAACGCAGAAGAGGTCCAGGGAGGGAAAACCCTGAAAAATATTTGCATTCAAAAAGGCTTCAGAGGGTTCACTGGATCCTGAAAATGTATAAGCAGAAAATTCCATCTTACAACAGTGTTTCCTCAGAAGTACTTCAAAAAAAAGTTTCATCTGCCAAGCTTGCTTGTCCAGTGACACTTACCTTGCGAATGTGTAAACGTCAAGTATACATCAAAATATATCTTAAAAATCTTAATTTTTTGTAACATTCATGGCCACATCTTGTTCTACGGAATTTTCAGTTATTGCCTTTGCAGGTTGACCGCTTTTATGAGAATTTCTCTGCAGCAGTAGCATGCTGTCAAGTGCTTAAAATCTGTCACTGTGTTCTTGATTCAGCTGTTTAATCTGTGAGAGCTAAATTCTGCTTCAAAATTTGCAAGTGTGAAAGCATTCAAAAAAATGTCTGCAAAAGTCTGCATGAGTGAAAAATGTAACCTCATCTCTCTTAGATGTGCAATACTGTGATCAAAACCTTAATCAAGACAGACTCCCAGTCAAAGCAGACAGAACATGACTGGTTGTGTCTTTGTGGTCTTTGATACCTATTTCTTCATTTCAGCTAGACCAGACACTGAAATTCTTCTTAGAAAGAAATTTGGCTTGTAGATGCCTCTGTGTTTATTCATTATACATTTATTTATTGTATAGTTATTTGTCTATATATATTATACATATACGATCACTTGTTGGAATAGTCACAGAATTGGCAAAAATTGCACCAATTTGAAGGAGTCCATAAAAGAAAATTTCCAGAATTATAAATGGTTAATTCATGTCTTAATTCACTAAAATATTGTAGAATACCTAGAAAAATCAGTATATTTCCCCACTACTGGTATTGATTATTTTTTAGCTATTTTTACTACAATAATTCCTTGAGGGTATAATTATCTCTTATTTAAAATCAATAATTTAGTTCATATTTCTACGCCTTCTGATTCATAGGGAATTTATTTTATACTTTTCAATTCATATTGTAAAAGGAATGCTTTTTTGCTACTGATTTCTGTCTTCTGAGCATTTTCAAGAATGCTATTACCTGCTTTTCATTTTTTGCCATAAAAACTTAATTTCTGCAATTTCAGAAAGGAAAGAATTATCAATAATTGTTAAAAAAATAAGAATCTGGTTAGGACATTATTCTTGGTTTAATTCCTGAATAACTTTTTTTATAAAGTTTCTACTTTTCATTGGGAAAAAGGTTAGGCTGACTACTTCAACAGACGTGAATTTTACACAGCTAGTGCGCTTTAATTCTGTGTACCAGACGTTAATTTTCAGGTTTGAGTGCAGCTATCATGCTTTATAATTCTAATCTCTGTTAAATACTCTATGTTTCTGCATTTGCCTTTTTTTTTTTTTTTTTTTTTTTTTTATTTAGTCCTAAATGTACTCATTCAATAGCTCTACTGATATCTCTTAAAAAATTTTCTGGAAATATTTTCAGTAATGAACTGTTTTTTCCATTGTTGCCCACCTCAAAGTCAGAATACTGGTCTGAAACCCTCAGGAAATTTGCTGATAGCACCAAGCTGTGTGGTGGAGTCAACACACTGGATTGAAGGGATGCCATCCATGGGGACCTTGACAGGCATAAAAGGTGGAGTTGTGTGAAGCCCACAATGTTTAATAGAGCAAAGTGCAAGGTTCTACACCTGAGCCATGGCAATCCCAGACACACCTACAGGCTGGGCAGAGAAGTGACTGAGAGACCCTGCAGAGAAGGACTTGGTGATGATGGCTAAAGAAAAACTCAACGTGAGCCAGCAGCGTGCACTCACAGCCCGGAAATTGAGTGGTGTCCTGGGCTGCATCGAAAGGAGTGTGTCCAGTGTGTGAAGGCAGGTGATCCTCCCCCTCTATTCTGAAATCCCACTTGCTGTACTGTGTACAGTTCTGATGTCCCCAGTCTAAGGACATGGAACTGTTCTGGAGCAAGTCCAAGAGGACACAAAGTTGACAAGAGGACTGCAGCACATCCCCTACAAAGAGAGTCTGGAAAATTTGGAGCTGTTCAGTCTGGAGAAGGTTATGTCTAGATCTCATGGCAACCTTCCAGTATCTGAAGGGGGCCTACTGGAAAGGTAGAGAGGAGCTCTAGTTCAGGAACTATACAGATAGTAGAATGGGCTGAAAAAGGAAATTTAGCAGATAGTAGGAAGAAATTTTTCCCTTTGACGATGGTAAGACACTGGAATAGGTTGCCAGGCAAGTTGTGGATGCCCCAACCCAGGCAATGTTCAAAGCTCAGTTGAACAAAAGCCTCAAGCAACCTGGTCCCTGCCCATATCAGGTGTGGTTGAGACTAGATGTTTTATAGCTTACATTCCAATCCCTGAACATTTTATGACTCTATTCTTGTTTTACTTTACTGAATCAGTCTTTTTATATAAAATTTTATTTTCCTTTTATAATTTCCCATTCAATTTTATGATAGAAGCAATGATGCATTTAGGTAAGTGTAAGGTAAAACTTTTTCTGTTGTCTGTGAAGAGTTTCTGCTACAGTCAAGTCTTCAGTGTACTGTTGTTCTTGAGATTCTGAAGGGCTTTTTGTTTGGTTAGGTCTTTTTGTAACTTCAGGAGTTAAACATTTAGGCTATGAAAGAAACCTGAGTGAGACATTATGAATCACAGTCATGTTAAGACAAAGGACTACTCAAGGTTATTTTTTATTTTGTTCAAAAAAAGGAAGACGACAATAATATCTATTCCTATACAGACAATGTCTGATTCATGCAAGATTCCCTGAAAATAATTTATAATAAAGATTATTATTCCATATAAACCTCCTTTTACATGCTCCAAACCTGTTTCTACTCATCTGGCTGGTCAATATGTTCTGCCATACCATCTGGGAACTTGTCATTTCAGATCATGATTTGAAATGTTGCATGCAGAAATCGCAAATAGCATTACACAATACCTTTAATTATTGGTAACACATTCTAGTCCTCTAAAATAGACATTAAGTTAGTGATTCATAGCTCGTGGTGTTGGGTTGTTGTTTCTTCTAATTGTTTCTCTCTCTATGTTATTATTCTTTGTGCTACAGAAATGAGTTTGTGAGAATTCAGTCATTACTTACTGACAGTTTCTACATGGCCGTATCAAGATATTTTTTAAGAGTATAGCTGTGCATTTTTATACTTCAGAAATTGAGTTATTTCTTTAATATCATGTCTTAAACATGAAAGACTGGACCTCACCTTAAAATACTATTTTTTACATTCCATAAAAGCCTTTTCAGAATAAACTTTATAACCAACATTACTCGTAATTGGTGAGAAAACAGAAACTATTTTTAAGTTTTTAGATGTATTATCAGCAAAACTGCAAGTCTTAGGCTTCATTTTTTCTTAATGTTTATTTGGTATGTGACATGATTTATAATGAAATGTCACAAAGAAAGATGCTTCCCTGATTTGCACAATTAAATAGTTTAAAGTATATGAAGCCATTATCAATTAATGGTGTATCAATGTTGTATCACTTCTTAGAATTCTATTCTTTGTGAATTTTTGCCCTGTCTTTTCAACAGTTTTGGAAGATTGGAGAGCTTTGAGTCCGCAATGCTGTGGAAGTGGAACCTTCCTCTTTATCATGCTAACATAAAACAAATATATCAACATGTATTTAAAAATGTATATGGTGGACTGAAAATTGATGAAACTATGCAATGTGGAGTTCATACCACATAATACTTAATTTTGACATATCACATTGCTTTTCTTGATGGCCAGAAATAATGCTGTGGAGAGTCTGATCAGTAAGGTTCGCAGGAAATAGTTTTTGCAGAAGCTGTGAAAAATGGAAACACAAATGTGAGCTCCCATAAGATACATCAGCTGCCAAAATTAAAGTGGATGCATTATTCAGTACTGAAAATGTGATCCTGTTTTTCTTTGCTTTGGTTTTTCAGTTGAGCTACTTGTGGAAAGTTTAACATGTTGACTGACTTAGAATGGAGAAGAAACTGCGTATCTAAGCTTGGCAGAAGTAAAATGGTGCTTCAGTACCATATACTAGTGATGAATTCTGAGAAAAGCAAATCTGCTTTGCCAGCAGTGAAATTAAAATCACCTGGTTGCCTTGCTTAGATTCCCTGAGTGACTTTGAATCTCAGCTTGGGGCTGGATACACTCCTAACATCTATGACACAACAAGTGATTAGATTTTTCCTGTGGTTTTGATGTCTGTAATGATGCCCTACCCTGCAGGGTTCTTGGTGTTCAGTGTGGTAGGACATAATGCCTTAGCCTTTATTTCTGCAAATACAGTGAAAGAGGTCATTCTTCTTTACTTACTCAACTCTTTTGTGATATCATAAAATATAACACGCTTTCAATTTCCTATATTTCTGTAAAATTTGATCAAAATTCACCATGTTAAAAAACTTATGAGAAGAAATAAAGTATAAGCTTATTTTCTTCTAAAAACACCTGAAAGTAAATGCA
This sequence comes from Arremon aurantiirostris, assembly GCA_035583995.1. NCBI lineage: Eukaryota > Metazoa > Chordata > Aves > Passeriformes > Passerellidae > Arremon > Arremon aurantiirostris. The sequence continues at coordinate 71,176,974 of JAXCLO010000170.1, read as the reverse complement.
GCAACAACTGAAAAGGAACCAGGTGCAGGAGGAAAGGGAAAATTTGATTGCAAACATGTGGCATAATTAGGAAACGTGGCTGAATTAGTTAGGAAAAATGCTAAAATATAAAGAAAGTTTTTCCATAATTTCATTATCCTCTTT
>JAXCLO010000170.1:71135915-71176730 GCA_035583995.1 Arremon aurantiirostris | reverse complement strand
TATAAAGAAAGTTTTTCCATAATTTCATTAGCCTCTTTTGGCTGCTCTTTTCTGGACATCTTCTGGTCTTAAACTCATAAAAATGAAAATGCCTAACAATAAATTATCACCTTGTATTTGGATGCAACACAGTATAATAAATGTAGCCTTATTTTGCAATAACATAGTAAAAATTATTTCCTGGTGTTCAAGAAAAGGCTTCTTCTTTATTCATGGAGTAGCTGATCAGTACACAATGATTACCCCACAAAATATTTTTATTATTTTTTAAAAATTCCTGGCAAAGTAAAAAAAAAAAAAAAAAGAGGCCAAAAAAAAACCAAAACAAAAACCAGGAAAAAATTTGAAAAACCCCACAAATAATGGAAGTGTACACCTTTTCCCAGGAAACTCTATGTGTCAAACATGTAGTACTATTCTTTGTTGTAGCTCACAATTATTTCTATTTCACTATAATTTAAAACATAGAAATTATGTCTTATCATTAAACAGAACCCATATTTTTCTTTCTGCCAAACACAGTAGGATTTAGGAATTTATAGTTCAAGTGTCACTACTGTCAAATCTAAATGATATTTCAGAAATAAAATAATCTATAAGAGAAACAAAATAATTTATTTTGTCAAGATGTAGTTTCAGCATTTATTTATTGCCATAAGTGTTTTTATACCAGTATATGGGAACTTTTTGCATGACCCTTTTACAATAACTACCAAAATACAGCAAAAGAATCTTGGGAGTATTTTAGGATGTTTTTTTGTTTTTCTGTCTTGCTACTATCACTTTATACTATTAGATTTTTTTTTTTTTTATTAAAGCTCCAAGTTTAGATATTTCTTTGTCACACTTAGCTATTTCTCATCTTTGCTTGAAATACTGAGGTTTTCAGAGAATCTCACAGAATCACAGCATGGAAGAGACCTCTGGTGGTCATCTGGTCTATCCCCTCATCATGCAGGTCTGCCTAGAGCCAGTTGTTACCCAGGACCACATGCAGATAAATTCTGAATAACTCCAGTTAGTGATGAAAACTCCATAACCCCACTGGGCAACCTGTGCTGTCACTCACAGTAGTTGTTTACTGATATTTATGTGGGACATTTGTGCCTGTTGCCTCCTGTGCTGCCACTGAGCAGCACTGAGATGAGCCTTGTCCTCTTTCACCCTCTCTTCAGGTATTTATTATATACATTGATACTTTCCCCCTAAGCCTTCTCTGGGCTAAACTGTCCCAGACCAAGGTAGGTCTGCCTGTCACACTGGGCCTCATGGACACTTGTGACAATAGATGCTCAAGACCTAAACCTCAATCTGCCTGCACTTGGCTGGCTGTAGTGATCCCATCACTGATATTATCAGCATTATTAGATTTTCACAAGTAATACAAAGAAACTTAAAGCCATATGGAAGTGTCACTATACATAATTTTGACCCAATATAAAGAGAATTTTTCATTGCCTTCTCTCAAAATTTACCAATGCCTTTGAATGTCATGAACCAAGCAGTACTTGCATATAAAACTTGTTAAGATCAATAAGTGCAATGTAACATAATCCTACATCTGTTAGAAACAAATTGAGATCTGATAAAAGCTTCAAACTTAAGACTAGGAATATAAAGGTAGCTGCTATCTGCATCTGATATTGCTGATTTTTCTTCCTTACAATTCTTACAGGTAGGAAAAAAATGTTTTCATAAAAAGAGGGTAAACATCAACTGCAAAACATAAATATTGAATAACTCCATTTACAAAGGAAGTAAAGAATGCAATACTTCTGTTTTACTCTTCTTAGGAGATGTAAGGAATGTAGTGAGTAAGAAAATTAGTCTTTGTGATGAAATCTGAACACGTATTTCACCTTCTCATAGTGGTGAAATGAGGATGAATTCAATCCTTTCATTTATGTCATTAGTTAAGATATTAGGTAACACTGGTCCCAGTCTGGACTGATGAGAGAGAAGAATGTTGGGGGTGACTATTTCAAAGGCTTTACAGAAGTCCAGACAATTTATATCTGTGCCTTTTCCTGGTTCACTGGCACTGCCATTCTGTTTTCAAGGTTGTTTCTAAAAAAAAATGCAGTGAGAGTTGAGGGGAAGTAGATATGTTAAATAAGGCTGTGTACTGGGTTTGCCTGGGATAGAGGGCCCTGTGTGGGACTGAGCTGCCTACTGTGGTTAAACCACAGCAAGCTATTAAAACCACGTGGATAGGAAGACAGAATTTAGGAAGTGGCTGAAAAACTCAAGGCTAATTTGTGCTTATGGAGTTTCAAGTGAAAAGTGAAGTCAAAACACCTGTTTCATCCTTGTTCAATACAGCTCAAATTCCAACACATTTTTTAACTTCAAGTACTCTGGGAAGATTTTGACCTTTAGTATTGTGTGATAATGCACACTTACCCACTGCAATTCCAAGTTTAAAATTGCCTTTAATATTTACCATCTTCACAGCATAAGAATTAAGGGGGTTTATTGGATATTATACAAGTGATTACATTTCTATTGTACACATTTTTGGGAAATCATGTTTATACAAAGATATTGGATAGATTAATAAACCCTCACTTGTTTGAATTAAAAATGGTTGGGTTGTTAGCCAATACAGCAGAGTTTATAAAACGGCTGAAATTATTGGCAAAAAAGATCTACATAGTCACCTACCACAGTCTGTTCTCCGAAATGAATTCTGTGTAGTGTCATTACAATGAGGGTCAAATGACAGTCATGGGTGGCTATTTCCCTTGGGTGGCTTTTCCACAATCTAAACAATTTAATTGTTCAGAATCTGTGTGTGAAATCTAATTTTCAAATGAGAAACTTCTCCCAACATGTGATAACTTTGATCAGTTAAGAAAAATCCATTTCAGTACTGTTCACCTAGTAGTTTGGCTTCAACAAGAACTGAAGCACTTAAGAGCTGATTTATAATGTGTTTTCCATGCTTTTCAGCCAAAATAAACCCCTCAGAGTTTTAACGGTTTTTTTTCTCTTAAATTTCCACAGGTATTTTTCCTTAATCTATTAACAGCTGGATGTGTCTCATTGCCTTTGAAAAGTGCGTGAAAAAATTAATATAGAAAGCAGCTTTGGTGAACTTATCACAAGTAATCAATTTGTCAAGATTATTCTCTCTACTGACTTTTTTAAGCAACATTATTCAAATTAATTTTAAAGAGAAGGGTCTAAAGATTTTCAAAATCTTTTAATAATGTATTTTAAAGCAATTTCAAAACTTTAAGATAATATATTTTATATAGACTGTTTTATATGAGTTCAAAGTGTTATTTTACCTATAAGAAGTGAGTTAGTGAAATTAGATTGTTTGGTTTCTTTATCCAAGATGCAAAGAAAATAACAAATCAACAGAACTTATAGATGAAAAATAAGTGACATGACATCATTAAAAAGATGTGTTTTTCTGCTTCTAAAATTTGATTTGGCCAAAGGTAATACGGTGTCCTGTGCATTTTGGTCTATTTTTTACTGTTTTCAAATCCGATAGTGTTTATGCCAGAAAAGTTTGTTTTTAATTTCATCGTATTTTGATATTATTATTGATATTATAATTATGTTTTGGTTTTTTTAATCAGTGTCTCACTGGGGAAGAAAAGACAGAAATATAAATCAATGTATTTCAAATCTGATAATGCCATATGATCTACGATTTTATTCATAATCCCCAGTCTGTGTTACCCACCCTCTCTGTAAGTGAGCTGTGCAGACCAACAGACTTGGAAATCTGGAGAGTCCAAATTTCAAGGAGTTTAGCTATTTGACCTGTGATTATAACTTTTGAAATTTTGATCTTGGAGCTTGATCAATTTTTATTGTTTTTTGTCAAAGGCAGACTGAGGTTTGCAAGAAGAAAATTCCATTTTTTGGAACTAGTTCAGAAATTTTAAAAATATAGGAAAGATTGTATTTCCCTGAAACATAATACTTATTCTAATTTTATGGATTTAAAACTTCTTTTTTTTTCCCTTTGCATTCCATTACACTCTCTTCCATTACACCATAAAATAAAAACTGAGAAAAAGATGAGTAATTTCTAAAATAAATAATTCCATCTTATCTGGCATATAAAAGTATAACAACATCACTTACATTCAATACTACTTTAGACATCCTGAAACTTCCTTCTTCTTGTCTATTCATTGTCTGCAAAGACTGGCAAGCACTGCTAGTCTAGATCAAGATGGCTAAGTTAAGTTAGGCAAATTTTGTGCAAGAAATCTTTGAAATAAAAGTCTTTAAGTGTGTGTTTCTATACCCAACCTTCTTCCATGATCCCAGACAGATCCTTCTGTTTCCCAAAATTCAGGCTTGTGAATCAGAAGTCCCTTGCTCATTCTGTTTACACATATACAAAGTGACATTTCACCACTCTTAACCGGTTCTGTACTGGTGACTGAGAAAAGAAATCTATTAGCAGCAGATGAAAGGAAACAGGGGGTTATTTTTTAATTAAATGTATATACAATTAATATACAGCAGTATAATAATATAAGTACTCTTTATTAAACATTACTAAATTAAAGTCAGAGTATTCCCCAAAATTGTTTAGGGAAAATTAATTGGTTTATGTTTTATGCAGGTAGAAGGATAAGTATTATAATGGATTAAAATATGCACACAAATAATGCTCCTAAAATGACTTATCTTAAAAAGTGTATATTTTAAAACAAGTATATGTTTTCCTATTGCAATTCAGTACACTACATAAGAACTTTCCATTTTCAGCCTGCAAAATGTAGTATATGCACAGCTGAAAACTAATAACTGGAGTGCTCTGTATGACTTTTTCTCCCCACTAAGAATCCAAGTTATGTACATAATTGTGCTGTATTGAAGATAGCAATAGACTGAATACCTGCAAAGAAATGAACTCCACTTCTATGGACTTGGAGAATATTACTTCAAAGGAGCTTCTAGCAGAGAGCATCATGCTGCCAGTCATTAAAAATTAACTTCAAGGGACTCATAGGTGCTGTGTATAAATGAATTTTATTCTATAGAATTAAATTGATCCATATTCCACAGAGGACAAATATAGAACGTGAATAAGTCATTGCCAACCCTAACATTTCACTACACTGCATTCATAGCTGCAATCCATGCGCTTTTCTCTACTTATGCATCATTTATGTGTTATTTATTTCAATCAGTTGGGAAGTTATAGCTTTATTACTGCATTCCTATTCTACATCTCAGAAACACGACATGCCTTAATTTGAGAAAAACCCCATTAGTATAAAGTTTTTTTTTTTATTTTGTGCTCCATACCTTTGTTATTCACAGTAAGGAATTATGCACTGAAGCAGACAAGTAAAGCAATCTGTATTTGCTTTATAATAAATTGCATCATATTATGCCCAGAGGCTAGAGTAGAAAGAGTTTGTTCAATAATAAGGTCGGTTCATTAAACATTAGAGTATTGTGTTTTCTTCCAGAGTTACATGCTGATTTCATACAGAATAATAGTGTTTGCTTCTGTAAGTACATGCTCCTGCAGGCATGGATCTAGCATCTTATATACCACCATCAATAACAAAAATGGGGGGAAAACACTTCTTCTCTAAAAAAAAATAATTTGTGTAATTGTAAGCACCTGTGGATTACTAAATGACTTATTCTGAACTTCAGAGGAGGGAGGGAGAGGGGAAAATATTAGTGTTGTTTATATATTTTCTGTGATGGAGTGTCAGCACAATGTAGAGAACTTACACTGTCACTTTTACTCTAAAATTGCATAGCTTAAAAGTGGAATGACAAAACGGTTCACTGATTTTGAAACCCAGCTTCAGTTGGACTTTTCAATACCTTTCTGTAATTTACAATTTTTTTTTTAATTTTCTTTGAAACAAATTATGGTCATTTTTTATTTTGCACATACATGGATAATTAGCAGCATTTCAGCTCCCTAGAATGAATCTGATCCAACAAAATTATTTTTCCCTGTATCAGAGAAGTGCCAAGCTTGATATATGGGATGGACATAGAAGCTGTTGAAATTCAGTGTTCTATTCCCAGCTCACTGCTGAATACCTCTAAAAATCAAATGTTCTTCTCAACTCTTATTGAACAGCATATCACACAAGTTTCAGCTTCTTCTGCTGGTCTGACACATACTAGACTGACAACATTTTTCTGTGAAGAACCGTTTTCATTATGCTCTTTGCAAAGTGCTTTGGAAAAAAAAAAAACAAACCATACAGTATATTTTAATTGTTAAATTTGCTGAATAGCAGTTGCCAGATACGTCACAACAGCCTTTTAGAATGACTGCACTAAATGAATGAGGCTCATAAAAGACAGCTATGCTAATTACACTATTTAGGAAAGGGAAAATACTAACACATATTTACTTGGTGATGACTAAAGACACTCCGAATTGCAAAGCAAGGGAGCTGTTATCTCCCAATTCTGTTAGAATTCAAGAACTTTTTAAAAAGTCTGTGAACTTATGTTTCAGAAATGGTAGTCTATATGCTGTTTTAAAACCAAAATATATAACTCGTGTCAGGCAGCCTGGAGCATTTTCTCTCTCTTTCCTCTGCAGAAACAAGCCAAAAGTCCTCATCTCATGGATTGAGCTCAGAAGTATTCTGGGCTAAGGGCAGCAGATAAAAAACAAACTTTCATTCACAGTTAGTCTCACTATTCTGAATGTCATATAACCATTACTTATTCCAAGTTTTACAGACTGTGACTAAATATGGACAGAGACAGCCAGAGTCTGCATGAGTCTGCTTTGCTGGAAGAAGATCTAGAATATAACAAAATTCAAGTATAAATCATTTACACCAACACAGAGAGAAATGAGATGGGTTGCATTCATGTCTGATAGGAAGGGTTTATAAGACCAGTTTAAAAGTTTGCATTGCCCTGTGGCCTACTTCAACTTAAAAAGAATATTCTAAGGATATTCTATGGTTCTAGCATGAATTATGTGGAGATGCAATCTTCTTTCTTATCTTCAAAAACCTTTTCACCCAGACCACAAGAGTGAAAAAATAACACCACGATAGGGAAAATGACGCAGTTCAATGAATTAATTGCAAAAAAAGAATGATCAGAAAAGGTTGGGAGTTGCTCTGTCTTGGAGAAGTAAACTGGCCTTGATTGTGGGAATGTAAAAGCATTTCCTCTGCAACCAGCTAGAGGTGTCTTAAAGTAAATGGTAGATGACATAAATTAATCCATATTTCACTTGGTGATAAAAGAAACAGTGTTGGATTTTTTCTTTTTTTATTACCATGAAGGAAATATGCAAAGAGAAGATGAAGGTGGTGAAGGGAGGAAGGTGGAACTGAGATGTTCAAAGATAAAGGCATATATGTCACTGCATTTGTGGGAGGATTGTGCCTTTTTGGGGTGGCACTGGGAAGAAATGGAGATGCTCTACAACTACTGAAATAGCACTAGAAATGCATGTGGGGAAATGACTCAAATTTGATGAACATAATAATTTTAAAAAGTGCAGCAGCTATAGAGTGAGAATATTAAGCAAAACCTATGTTTGAATTAACATGTTCAGTGGCAAACCAATGAAAAATATTGCAACTAGACCTCCAAGATTTTTTCATTTCTGTAGTTTATGACATAGTTGCTGAAAATCAACCTAAAGAGAAGGAACATAAGCAACGGAAGGTTTGAATGTAACTGTTCCCAACCTGATGTAATCTATATTAAATTATAAATTTGTAAAATTAGCTTAAAAACTATCCAGAAATCTTAAGAGGATAATTTTTTTGCCTGTGAATTTCAGCTGCAGACAAAATCAGAATTCACTTCTTAAGCAAGGTATTTTGACAGAGATACCATTGAGAAATGTTATTCACATGATGAAGAAGAATAATTTTCTTTTTCTTTTAATTACTCATTGGAAGAAAAAAAAGACCTGTTAGGGAGCATCAGTGGAGAAAAGAAGGAACCAGCCTGTTAGATGCTTCTTTAAATGCAAGAAATTTTCAGGTTGAAAATAAGCTGAAAAATAACAATAACACAAAATCACTGGCAAATACTTTTTCTTCTCAGCACTAACCTGCAAACAAGGTAATACCAGAATGTTTGGGTAATGTGATTTTGATTTCCATTGTAAATGAATTCACAAAGTGTGATTAAACTTTATCTGCAACTTTTAGTTAGAGGGCCAATTAAAGCCAAGTTATGTAAAAAGATCTCAAATGAGGCTGAACAGAATCTCCCAGTGAAGAGTGACAGCATAATTAAAAAAATAAGTATTCAGATGAGAAAAAAGATCAAGGTCCATAACACTAGAGGATAGGCGAGAATAGGCAAGGAATATTTGTAAATACTAGGAAAAGAAAGTTGAAAACCTTAAGATTAACATAATTCAGGTGGAAAATATAAACTTTTTGAAAGTATGCACTAAATAAAACAAGGTTTCCCAAATGCAGTATTATGATAAGTAGGAGTAGAATCACTGAATCTAGGTATCATCCATTGCAGAAAAGACCCTTAAGATCACGAAGTCCAGGCATAAACCTAACACTTCCTAGTCCACCATTAAAGCATGTCTTTAAAGGCCTCATCCAACATTTTTTAAATACCTCCAGGGACAGTGACTCCACCACTTCTGTGGGCAACCTCCTCATGACTTCAGCACCATCAGCTTTGGTGACCTTCTTTGGATACACTGCAGCACCTCAGCCTCTTTCTAGTAGTGAGGGGTCCAAATCTGAGCATAGGACTCAAGGTCTGACCTCAACAGTGCCAAGTACAAAGGAGAATTAGAAAGAAGAATATTGTACTGCAATTTATCATCATATTGATATATTCATTTAGAGAATATTATACTGCCTATTGAGTCCTCTAATACCACTTTACATTTAAAATTTAGCATTATTAATTTGTGTTGGTAACCCTAGCAGTATTCATTAAATTAATAATTTGTGCATCTGTGAGTTTCTATATCATGCTGCTTATTTACACTTGTGATTTGTCTTTTTCAAGCGCAAATAATGAACAGAATCCAACAAGAATGTTAGATTGTATATCATAAAGTTGTTGAAGAGGAAATTTTGGTGAACTTTCCTACCTGAGAAGTTGTTACAAGATATTGAAAGCAAGGACAGAGTTTTTCAACTCATAGAGGTTGAATTCTTTGCAAATGAATCAAGCACAAAATATTACTCTGATACATTCACAGGGATTTTTTTGAGAAAATACTTATATTCTAATCAGAAACAAGTAGAACTGCAATAATCATGTTATTGTGCATCTAACTAGATGATAGCCCAGAGTATCTCAAATAAAAGTTTTATGCTGTGGCTTTTAAACAAATTCTTGAACTGTGCCCACAGGTACACTTGAAAATAAATACATGTAGAGAGTGTCTAAGAAACCCCTTAAGAATTTTTTTAAGTAAAGAATTCAATATGTTAAAGTAGGATGTCAGTGTTAAGAAATTAGTATAAATTTACAGGTATTACTGGATTATGCTGTTAGTATTTGCCTCCTTTAACTCTGTTTTGATAGTTGCTAAATTCAAACTTACACAAAAAATTTGGAAAATCTATTACAAAAATATACAAAATACAGACAGTGATATATTTAAACGGAAAGAATATGAATTTTATTTTACAAATAAGGAATTTACATTTCTACTAAATATCTGGCCAACCCTTTTTGCCTGTTTCATGGAATGAGTCTTCTTGACCTGTTAAGCCATTAATTTATATTCCAGTCATTCAAGATTTTATATCAGAATAATGACCCTGTTCTGTCTCCCTTCAAGTCCTAGATTGAAGCATAAATTTATTGTGACTGAATATACTTTTTTCTGAATAAAATGTGCTAGCTCTGCAAAACCTAAAATAAAATTAAAGGAAGTCACCGTGGTTGCATTACGATGATGACTAACCACTAGAAAAACAGAAAGAGACAGCTTTTTTTTTTTCTTTTTTTTTAAATACTACCAATAGTATTTTCCTCTTAGCATTTCCAGAATGGAGGAAGCCACAAAATTTATAAAATATCTCTGGTTTGATTTTCTTTAAAAATAAACAAAGACTGGAACAATAAAAATCTGCTGCTGCTATTGTCAAGAAATATTTTTTCTGTGCTTCTTCATAGGCCTAACAGTTTTGAGGAGACTATTTTTGTCTGTTATGGCATACTGTTGTGCATTTTTGTGATATCTTTCTTAATAAGAATTTATTCACATTCAGCAAGCACACCTTTACAGCGATCAAAACCTACTTAATGATGATGGCATCAAAAATGAACATTCCAGCAAATGCACTTATCACTTATGTCAAGTCAATTCAAGTGTTTTTTCATCCCTTATCTCAGGCTGTCATGACTTAAACTGCCCTTGCCCATAGCAGAAATAAGGCTGTCAAACTAAATTTTCAAATTTATCAGTTTAAAGTCTGTTTTTAGGGCAGTCAAAGTTATCTGTGTTGAATTAATTACACAAATGCAGAGATCTCTGCTTTATCTATGTGCTTGGCTGTAAAACCATCAGCTGGATTTCAACTCACTGTTAAGTCTGACAAGTAAAAAAAACATTAACAAATATTTCAAAAAAGTTTTAAGTACAGTGTGGTGAGTTGACCTTGGCTAGATCCTAGGTGCTCACCCAGCTGCTCTGTCACTCTCCTCCCCAGCAGGATGGAGGAGGGGAGAGAAAATAAAATGGAAAGAAACTCATGGGTCAAGATAAAGGTAGTTTAATAAAGCAAAACCAAAGGCCACTTGCAGAAGCAAATGAACATGAGATTTATTCTCTAATTCCCATCAGCAGGTGATGTCTGGTCCCTTCCCAGAAAGCAGGATTTCAGTATGTATAGCAGGTACCTGTCAGACAGACAGCATCATCAGGAATGCCCCCATTCCTCCTCCTTTCTCTGAGCTTCTATTGCTGAGCAGCCATCACAGGATACATAAACCCCTTTGCTCAGTTTGCGTCAGATGTCCTGGTTTTGTCCCTTCCCAAGATTTTTCCCACTCCAGACTATTGGTGAGGGGCAATGTCAGAGAGCTGTGCCAACATTGCTCAGAAGTACACAAACTGTGTTAACAAAACCATTCTAGCTACATGCATAAAGCACAGTGGTATGGGAACAGCTATGGAAAATTAATTCCATCTCAGCTAGACCCAATACGTGCAGTTTTACCATGAGAAGGCATTCTTTGATAGGAAAAGAAGAAGAAATATCACTTCAGATTCACTGGACTTGAATAACAAAAAAACCCAAATACTGAAATATTTTCCATTTATTTTTATGTAATTAAGGTTCATTTGAGAACTAGGTTTTTTTTTTAATTCCAGTTCTACTATCAGACATCCCTGGAGGTTAGAGTTGGTTAACTCCCACCTTGTATTTCAGTCCATCAAAATTTCAATCATTTACCCTTCATGGGAATAAGCTCTCTTGAAAACAATTTCTCTTCAGCCAGCTGTTGAAAGGTAGCCTTTAAAATGAACATTATGGAATTTCACACTTCAGTGGTTAAATGTAGTGAGACTGGTGATAACATGACAAAGGATTTGGTATTTTCTTTGTAGATATATCAACTTTTTATTAATTAGACTTCTTGTTCATTAGTGTTGATCACCACCAGCATCCCCAGTGGCATCCATAGGTATCAAATAGAATGTTTAAAAATATTCACAATACATTATTTTAGTAGATTGAATAGAACCACGACAAGTAACAAAGTTGTTTATGCTCTGCTTTGGGATTTGATGAATGGCATCAGAAATTATCAATAAAATAGCATTATGAGAAAAAAGAGAAAGGATTAACTTCATATCCATTTTCTATTTTCAGTCCTGTTCTTGTCTTGGGATTGCATACATTTGTCCTCATTTCTGCTCTTATTATAGCATAGCCTTTCAATTCTCATGAGACCACATAAACTCTTCACCATTTTTCCTTTTATTTTAAAAAGGGATCATTTATTAATGAAATGAAGCAAAACACTATGGAAATAAATTATGTATTACAATTGCAGGCAAAAAAGATTTTAACACTTACAGAAAACCAGGAAAGATCAATTGGTTTTAAAACCATAAAACTCTTAGTTGTTGTGATCCATTAGGCATGAAGGAGATTTAGCAGGGGTGAAACAGTGGTGTGGTGGCACCTTTGCCAATAAGCAGATGCTTACCCAGCCTTTCTCACTCCCCATCCTCAGCAGGACAGAGGAACAAAATAGGATGAAAATGCTTATTGCCTGGAACACCTGCTACCAAAACTTTGCCATCTACACCCAGTGCAGATGCGAATAATGCTCATTTGTTTGTTCTTTACTATAATGTGTCCAGATACTGTTCTCAAAACTCCTGGGTTTTGCAACATTCCCAGTGAGTACCAATGGATCCATGTTTGTGCGCCATAAGTTAGAATGAGCAAAAGGAACCAGATGCTTTGTCCTAGTTAGGGTAATGTTGAACATAATTAATAACACTTACTACTGGTCATTTTTTGTTGATTAGTTTTGTGGGGTTTTTTTGGTTTTGTTTTTTTTTTTTTTTTTGTCTAGTTTTATGGTATTAGTAACACTGAATATGACTTTGGAAAACATAAACTCATTAGGCTAAAAATGACCACACTATCTCATCATAAGTGAGGGAGGTAGACAGTGCTTACACATTAGCGGTCTTAGAAGAAAATGGATAGAATTTTGGATGACTGCATGTTTTCAATAATGAAGCTACTTCTCGGTGTGCTATTGAATGTACACTTACACCTACTGCTAAGGGCTAACTCCAAGCTGCTCAAAAACTACGTTTGGATTAATTTGGTGTACAAATGCAGCTAGACTGAGTGGGCAGTTTAATTGGTTTGTTTTCTGGGAGTGAGAAACATTTGCTGTTCTGTTTTGCCAAAATGGATGAATATTACAGTGACTAAAGGATCATCCTTAATAAGGCAGATGCCATAACCAGACGTCATTAGTCACCTTTTAATGCTATGAATTTGGACTGTCCCAAATATAGAAGCTTAATGGAAAATGAAGTAGCACACTTAATTTGGGGCTATATTCAGAAGCAGGCAAAAATAACAATTACCTGTTTCCTTTTATAACATTTAGCCCATTATAAGGGTAATTTGTAAAATAGGCATAAAAATTATTGAATAATAGAAACTTTTAGCATTCTAATCTAAGACAAACTAGCTTGGATTTTTTTTATATCTTTTCAATGCAATGGTAGTTTTGAACTCTTATGTGTGTTTTTACATGTAGAAAAGATTCTTGTATTAAAAACTCTTAATATTGAATGGCAGTGACTGACATAAAATGGCAAGTGTTCTGCTCTGGAACTCATCAGCTCTTCCTAAAGCTTTTTAGAGGTTCATAATCATGCAGAACCTCAGATGGGCATTTGTGGTATCTGATTATTTTTCTAAGTGTTCTCTTGATATTAGGATTTATACCTTCAAGAAAATAAAGTAAAAGGTTATTTGACACTTGAATTATGTATAGACATTCTTATGGCAATTGACAATAGAAATCTATAATACAAAAGTAGAAGTGTCTTATTCGCACTTTACATACATGTTACTACACTTTTTCTTTTAAACTTAATATTGATAGCAAAAAATGTATTTTTATTCCCAAAATATAAACAAAATGCCTCTTTTTTTATCTAGATATTGGGAAGAATTAACAAACTTCCTTTTCAAATTCTCTTGCAAATGTCATGTCTGTGACCATGTCTGATCCAGAGGAGATAAGGCATCTTTAGTTCCTTCAGTACTTCTGCCTGAATAATGTTTTCTCATCAGTACTTCTGCATGGGTAATGTTTTCTAATCATCTACTGATTTTAAGTCCTCTTTTCCAAATTCTGCCGTGCACTGAATTCTCAAAATATGGTGCCCAAAACTCAGTGAAGACCATCTGTGCTGCATATACCAGTACCTAACAGAACAGGAGTATTTCACACATTACAAACCCACTTTTACTTCCTAGTTTGGTATTTATCTTTCTTATAACATTATGACAATGTTGATCAATGTTCTTCTTTTTGTTGATTTTAATCACATCTATTTGCAAGATTGCACCTGACCAGCCATTTCTCACCTTGGTTTTATGTAGCTGAATTTTAGCACCTAAGTACAGAATTTTTCATTTTACCTTCTTGGACTGTGGCCTACTTTTCAACCATGTCTCCAAATTTTCTGGATATATTTACATTTTAATTTCAATATCCAACACGAAGGGAGACCATCACAGGTGAGATCGTCCAAAAATTAAAAAGAATACTTCCTTTGCCTTTAACTTAGTTACTAATTAAAACCTCAAAGAGTACCAAACCTAGAAAAAACCTCTGGATCCTACTAAGTACATCTTTTTCTTTGACAATTGACAACAACAGCCTATCAACAAATTTTCTAGTTTTCTTCTCCCATTTGAAACAATTTGATTTCATTATTTTGCTTTCTGAGCCGTCTCCTACTTCACATGTAACAAAGTTTTATAAGGATGAATACTCTTTAGTTTAGATGAAAAATTATAACAAAAATATTTTGATCATATATATTTCTGAAAATAAACTAAACTGAGTATTATTTCTTTCTTGATGTCTAACTGCTTCATAATTATTTCATTGAATGATAACAACTGCCTGCTTTCCTTATGTACTTCTCTCCAGTATGGGCATAAAGCTTATTTTGTTCCAGTCATCTAGAACAGTTTCCTGTCTTCCATAATTTTTAAAAGAAAATTTATGTATTTTTTAGGAACTCCATCGTGAATTTGACCAGTCAAAACTGTCTAAGCTGCTTTTTTCCTGTTTTACCTCTATGTCCTTGGTACTGCTGGTTAGTTAATCAAAACTGACTTCTTTTTTGAAGAATGAATTTAAAAAACATTAATCATGCTGTCTCCTCAGCCCTAGATTTTCATTCCTGCTTTTCAGCAAATCAACATCTGCCTTTTCCAGAAATATTTGTAAAGAAACCATTTCCAAAATACCAAGTCACAGGATTTTTAAAATGAATTTTCATGATCATCTATTAAATTTCTCAACAAAGTTTGTTTTATAATATTCATCCCTACAGCTCAAATTTTCATTACTTTTCCATTATGCAGGACTTCTCAATACAGCCCAGATGATCTCTCATGACCAGTCTAACTTTATGCTGGTGGAAATAGTTTACAATTATGCCCTCAATTTTGTTTAGAGAACCCCAAACGGCCCTAAAATTCTGATCCCCTTGTGTATTCCACAGAAATATCTTCACTGATTCTCTTATTTCATGATTTTTACTCTTGTGAAGCCTTTTTTTTTTCTTTTCCCTCTTTCTGACTCTATATGATCCTTGCCATGTCAGTTGAGTTCTGCTTTCACATTCTCAGCAGCAGCATAATGCCAGAAAGGAAACATTTCTGGGACTGGGTCCACACATTACCTGAAATGAACTATCCTTAGTGAGCAGCTCTTTCTGGGCCAGGATCCCAGGTCTCTTTTTACAGCCCAAAGTGATCCTTCTGGCATCTGTTTCTAGGTGTTAGTCGTAGAAACATCCTCTACGCAGCTCACTTTAAGAACATGAATTTAAGTTGGTTCCTCAAGATTACCTACATCTCTAGGTTTTTCTCCATATTCTATACAGATCAAATTTTGTTTTGCAATCTTACAAGAAACTTTTTCTAGCAAAATAAAAACACTTTCTTCAAAGTGTGACCTTGTCCTTCTTCCTGGAATTTGGACTACTATGAATATAAACATTTTTGTAATCTTGAAAATGTAGGGGTTTTGTATTTGAAACTATCTCACAAGCAGAAATTATATTATCAACACCCTTTCAGTTTTTAAAATGGAAACAGGATAATAGAAAAAGGATTGCATATTGTTGAAAGTTGAGTTTCTGCTAAGATCACATGAGAGTTTTCTCCACAGTCTTCTAATTCCCAATTGTATTGCAAAAGTATTCACTAGAGACAAAATGTAAATGGTAAAGAACATTTCTCTATCTAAGAAAAGTAAGTCCTTGTACACATCCTTTCACTCTAACAGAAGAGACTTTTCTGCCACTTTTCCACTTCCCTCTCCAAAAATAATGAAAAAGCCTAAATAGTAATAGTTTCTTTTTTTTTTTTTTTTTTACACAGCTCAATCACACAAAGCACCTTTTCAGAAACAAGTTGAATTTGTATCTAAGTGGGTGAAGATCTCATCCTAGTCAAGACACTGGAAATGTCTATCAACTACGTCTAAATTTAGGAGATGTGCACAAGGTAGACAAAGACAGCAAAGATCACCCTTGAGGATATTTAGAAGAAAATCTGTCATCTGTAAAACTGAAATGATAACAACCATTAACTACTGGGGATGTGTTTCTTGTCAACTTTCCCGAAAAAGAAAGTGCATTTACTAAAAAGATAAAATGTGACTGTCAGGCTGAAAAAACAAAGAACCCAGAAAACCCAGGAACAGCATGACAAAACCAACAAACCAACCGACCGACCGACCGACCAACAAACAAAAGCCCCACAGAGAAAAGAAAAAGAAACCTACCACACACACACACACAGACACACACACACAAAAAGATGTTTTTATCTATACTGTGAAGTCCCATTTAATGCTAATATGGGCTTTGTTTTTTCTCCTATTCTAGTATAGTATTCAGAGATAACACAAAACATTGAAAGAAATAATGGCCACCTCTATTCAAAGCAATTACCTTAAAACATATAATTAAGTACACGATATGTGTGTGTATTCTATATATTTATATAATTTATATTATAGAAATAATGCTCAGCGCAGAATTCCTTATTCATGCCTGAATTTTATTTAAATTACATAAGGCAGAAATTCCAACCCTTTCCATGAGACACTGAAGACACAAAAAAGGAACATTATCCCTCTCCCAAACTGCTTAGAGTCCACAAGCATTAACAGGCAGGTCTCCAAACATCCTAAAGTATAAGACAAGTAGGAGGTATTTACAGATATTTTGATAAGTAGAAGTCACAGAGCATCAGCAGAATTGTTTAAAACATGGATTGATTGACAAAGAAAGCTCCAGGGACCGTGAGAATTCTAAAGAATAACAACATAGTGACAGTTCTTTTGAACAAAAACACTAGAAATGGGAATGGAAATTAGTTTTGCTCATAAGAGAGACTCCTTTGGGGAGGCAGGGGAGGGAAGTCCTCTGTTAGTGCCTGCATTAAATCTCCTTTCACATTTAATTTCTTTTCTCTTGAAAGTAACTGAAGGAAAACACACTTCAAAGACTCTTTTTTGGCTAGAAAAGAGTAAAGTGAACATCTCAAGAAACTTTCAATGAGGCTGATATGAAAGCCACAGGCACATGCGTATGGCAAGGCTTTATTTCTTCAAAAGGTTTTCACATCTTGTGGGGGTGACTAGAATGCCCCAGGTGTATGAACTGTCAAGCAAGTTTTAAAAAAATTGCATGAGAATTTACTACCAAACTAAAACCAAGAAGCTATTATGATCAGTGACTGCTCCTTTATCTTTTTTAGCTGACAGGAATCAAAACAGAAGATAGTTCAGCAAATGAGCACCTACCCGAGCATGTAGGTGGGTGTGTGTGCAATTTAATAACACATGAGACCTTAAAGTAAAAATATAATGCAAGAGAAAAAAATGTTGCTCATTATAAAAATTACTGTGGTAAGATAGGGATATTTACTATCTGAGTGTTGAAAAAATGAAATTTGAGAAACATACATAAACTTGAAAGAAGCCTTGTAAGTATATGCTCATGCCTAGGTTGCTACATAAACATTTTTTTGTCTTAGAAAAATCCAACAAAATCCCCAATAACAAGTAACACACAGGTGCACAAATACAAACAAATTCTGCATTTGAACATCAGTTCAAGAAAGGAATCTTGGTGCATGTCACTAAATGTTCTGTGTTCCTTTACATCTGTACTACATATAGAATGACAAATAAAGACTTTCTTTAATGAGGTTTGTAAATATTTTGTATTTACAAATTCCACTATGCACAAGGTATCAGCCATTTCTGCATGTGAGAACTGAACAAGAACAGTTCAGTTTTTCATGCCTGTAAAAAGAACCATCCACTGAGCCAAATTTCCTCAGCCCCCAGGAGAAAAATCAGCAGGGGTAAGGAAAGTGTTGGCTGAAAATGCTTTTAACAGTTAGTCTGGCAATTGGCTGTGTTGTTAATGTTTGGCTGGACCAAGCTGGCCTAACCTACTGCCAGCATAGCTCAGCATGAGAGCTACATCAGCAGTGTAGAATGCAAATAAGTTTCACAGGAGAAAACAAATGCACATTACAGAGGAAACTTCAACATCTGGGCATATGTACTTCAAAAATATGATGCATTCAACTCTGGACCAAAAAGTTTGCGTCAGAAAACACAGTACAATAGTATGTTTATATGAACATTCAGAGATGCTTAAAGTATCAGAAAATCTTTAGGATTGATCAATATTTTGATGACACTGACCCAGATAGACTACTGTAGATATATTTTTTCTAAAGAACACCTATTGACTCTTAATAAACTAAATAACTTGGAGTGCCTTTTGCATGCATTGACAGCCAACTTGTAAAGAATCCAAAATGGAATTTATGTTTATGTACTTTGCTGATGTCAAGGAATTTCTAAGTCCCGGTGTTCTGCTGGACTTTATCTTCTCAGCTAAAACATCAAATAGTTGTGGAACTTACAGAGAACTTTATGTTAGTAGTCAATTCCAATATTTATGCTGTACTGTGCTTTATTAAATTGTATATTTTATTAATGTACATTTCATTCAGTTCCAAGTGAAGAGCTCAGGAAGAAACTCAGTGTTTGGAAAGTTCTACGTTTTCTTTTTGGGTTATTTGTTTGGTTTTTGTTTTAATTTCTCAATCACCTCCTGCAAATATCTTGATGTATGGTGCAAATTAGAATTCTTCAAGGCAACACTATTATCAGTGAGATAATACTTGAATGGCTATCATCATCCTTTCCAGCTGGATTTGACAACTAGTAAACCTCAAAAAAGACAAGCTCAACTGCAAGCATGACTGTGCCTGTTGCATGTAGTATTAGTTCTGCTGGTCTAAAAACCATAATAAAAAACTCAATTCATTCACTTGAATATTGAAAAAAATTCTAATTGGTTTCACATTTTGTTTTTACTGTGCCACAGGTTTTTTATGCTATTAGAGCCATCTGTATAATGGGGAAAATTATATGCTATCTGTTGCCAAAATATCCTTTATTAATCCATGTTGCCTGAGTATTTATGTGGAAGGAAATTTAGCAAGTCAAAATACTAATTTTTCATTTGGAATTCTATCTTTAAATAGGCTAAATAAAACAGAGCTCAGATCTGAAGCAAAGCAATTTGTTTAAATCAATGGCATTTCAGTATTTTTTCTAATTGCCTACAAAAAGAAAAAAATATTATTTACACAGTTTTATTGGAATTATTATGTGTAAACTAGAATTTTAAAATGTTTTCAATATGTTGACAGAATGAAACTAGAATATTAACCAGAAGGAGAACAAAAATTTGTCTATGTATGTAAAAAGAAAATAAACTGCCCAAAATTATCAGAAAAACAATGTATTTTACAATGTATTTTAAATCATCATTAATACATTCAAAAGTTATCAACTTCATGAGTTACAATCAATTTAATTCCTCATCATATTAAATCAGATGAAGGAAGAATATTTAAAAAACCCCACAATCCAACTTTTCCCATCTCTTTAGGTCTCTGGAGGATAAAAGCCATAATATTTGCCCCTCACATTAGTACACAAGCTGATCATGTTGTGTGGAGTTTTAGTTTGTCTATTTGTTTGACTGTTTTCTTGCAGATTAAATATATAATAACAATTAGAGTGTATGAATGCAAAAAGAGGAGATAACTCAGCAAATTTCATTATTACAACGATTACTACAACATTGTCCTAAACACACCTGTAGCATCTTGAACTTCACTCAATAGCCTCAGAACGCCAGTGGCCTGAAAGAAATTAGTAAAGCAAAATTTTGTTCAGTCAATTTACTTCCCATGGGTAAAAGTTCAAGTGCAAAAGTTGAAGTGCATTTCCTGCTTGATGTCTCCTTGTTGTGTAGAGGAGAACATAAGGAAAAAACCCAACCTTCTTTAGAACAAGTAAGAAATTAATTTTAACAAAAGTTTGATCTATATTTTATCTAAATCTTTATCACAAGTTAGAACTTGATAAATCCTTATCAATATGCCATGGTTAAAGCTCTAATTTAATGGCAACTTGTAGCATATAAAGTTATATTTTATGTTATTTTAAAAATCTGTAGACCTATGGACTATGAGAAGAGCATAATTTCATATTGCAATTTCATTCACATGTCACTCAAAGCAATATCTTGTGTCAGGATATAATAACTTCTGTGATTTGAGGACTGTATTCTTACAGTGTTTTATTCAGAGATCATATCTAAAGGTTCAAATAACCTAAAAATGTGTATTTGATTTCTCATGCTGAATGTTATCATCTCAGTCATGACTATTACATACAAAGAAAAAAGTCCCTCTTTATTTATTGACTATCAGGTAGGTATGGAAGCATGACGTAATTGTCTTATTATACTCTATTTAATATTTAACTGTGCTATCCTCATTTTATTGCAGTAACATTTGGCATTTTAGAAAATAATGTCACAAGGTTTACAATTATTATAAATATTTCCTTATATTTCAGAGTTTGCTGTCATAAGTAAGAGGCTTGATTTTCAGTTTTGCAGGGGAGAGGGGATTATTCTTTTTTGTAAATCCTTCAAGATAAGGGATCACATGGTCATTTATATAGCTAATTGTTTAAAAAGAATTTTATGCTCTCTCCTAAACACACGTATGAATGAAAGGCAATACTAAAAAATGGCTAATTTATACTAATGGTCAGTCCAAAATGACATACAGAAAAAGGAGAAAAAAACCAGAAAAGGGATAAACAAAATAAAGACAAAGCACTAATAAAGTTTTACAAATCAAATAAGAAATCAGTGCATATCAATTGATGATTTAACTGAAATTTAACTAAAAACTCATTTTCTTTCATAAACTGTTCCAGGTAGAATATCATAAGACTTCCAAAAGTAGGAATGCATCATACCTAAGTCCCTGAAGTTGTGATCCATACTCACACAGCAAGCTGTCCGTAATCCCTTTCACATGGCATTTTATACAATGCAGCTCTATTTATTTGAGCAAACACCTGCAGCTATACCTCAAGGGTGCCTTGAGCAATGGTGGGGCTGGGCACAGCTGCTCAGCCAAACAAATGGCTGAACATTTGTTCAGGTGTAAGGACAGAAATCTGGCATGTTTTTGGGCAGTGCCAGCTGTCACCCTCCCAGACAAATCACAGACATATTTAGGGGGTTAGTGCAGGCCAGGGATCATTCATAAGAGGTTGAATGCAGTTATCTCATTTCAGAGGCTGGGATGGTTTAATCCCATAGTCACAGCCAGCCTCTGACAGTTGGCATAAGGACTAGGGAAGAAGTTTTTTTCTATATTGTTTAGTATTTTACATGTAAAATACTTACCCTGTATGCAGCACTAGAGTTTCTGAAAAGCACAGCTGGGATCCCTGGGTCTGTTCAGCCTGGAGACGAGGAGATTGAGGGGAGAACTCATTGCAATTACAATCTACTCATGAGGGGAAGAGGAGGGGCAGGCACTGATCTCTTCTCTCTGGTGGCCAGGGACAGGACCTGAGGGAATGGCCTGAAGTTGTGTCAGGGAAGATTTAGGTTGGACATTAGATAAGGATTGTTCACCCAGAGGGTGTCTGGGCACCGGAACAGGCTCCCTAGGGTAGTGGTCATAGCACCAACCCTGACTGAGCTCAAGGGGTGTTTGGACAATGCTCTCAGGCACCGGGTGCGACTTGGGGATGATCCTGGGCAGGGCTGGGAGCTGGGCTCGATGATCCTTGTGGTCCCTTCCAACACAACTTATTCTGGGATTCATCATTTACAATGATGAAATCTTATCAAGTTCACCCTGAGTTTTCTCTGTGCTTAGGGGAAAACTGTCTCACAGAGTACCATGAATGTGATGTATAATTCATGCAGATTACATGTTTCCGTAAGAAAAAAGCTAACTGAGGCTGTTTTCCTGATTTCAACATCTATTCCCAAAAATAAAACCTTAATCTAGCTACAAGGGGAGTATTGAGAAGAAGCAAAAAATTAAAGTGACACAGAGCTACCATCTCTTTTTTCACTGAAAATCAAAAAAGGCTGAACCCCCAAGTACACAAAGTGGAGATTTTCAGCATTTCCATATTAGCAATGAATTATTCCAAATAATGTGCAAATTGAAAACTGTTCACTGAAGGTATCTCTGTATAATTTAAAACTGTAAATAACTTCAAGCTTCTGGCAATTTGATAAACCACAGGTCATGGCAAAAAGACATAATTAGCTAGGTGCTTAGGTATAGTATATAAAAGCAGACTTCTAGCCTACCCATATTTTTAAGAGTTTTATAATAAGTGGGATGCTTCATGTTCTTTAGAGCTGTTTAACTTAAGATTCTGAAATATATTTTTAGTTTCTCCTGGTTTACACAAGAAGACATTGCAAACTGCTTCCAACTTCTGTAGAGCAAGTCTTTAAGGAGAGTTGTTATTCTAGGAATCAAAAGCACCTTTCACATTCAGTGTTAATCCAGGATGAAGGCCTCTTAAAGCTATAGAGAAGACCATGATATCATAGACATCCAGTGAAAATTAGTTTTAACTTACACTTGCACCGCTTTTTACTTAGTTTTTAAATACATCAGTAAGCTTCCATGCAATTTTTCCTCCTTGTATTTCCTGTTTTAATTTTGTCTTTACATATTTTTGAGTGTATAGTTCTATATATATATATATAAATATATACACTCTATAATACAAATGAAGGGAAAAAAAGGACTGTTGTGAAAAATATGAACATATTTTTTCACTGCAATGCTATATTTAAGATGTTGACATAAAACTTCATGTTACTCATAAATGCTGTTACTACTTTATAGCAAGATGTATAAAGAATGTGTGTCATAATGAGATTCGACTCAAAGAATGTTAACTGCCTCTTGACTTTGCTGAAGTTTAGAGAAAAAAAGACAATAAAGCTCTGCTGAGACAACACATTATTCAAAGACATGCAATAGGTTCTAAAGACAAAAAAATCTTTTTATTTTGGAAGATAACAAGGGAGGTAGTTTTATTTGTACTCCAGCCAATTTTGTTACAACGTAAAAAATCTGATCTACTGGGAATTTTTATCCAAACAGAGGACTTCAATTATCACTGTGGAAAGGAGGTGACATTCAAAGTTGATATATGGAAAACCCACATCTGTCAGTCTATATTTGAATGTCAATAATACCCATTATTCCAGTGAGAGGAGATCTTGCCTGAGGAATAAAAATTCTAAGCCTGTCAGAAGACAATTTCTTTTATACCAAATGGAGAACCACTTACCCGTGTTTAAGATGTTCTACTAGTGGTATTTCAGTTATAACAGCTGGGTTTAGCAGAATGTGTTTTTAATATGTCTTTGCTAATGGAGTATAGAAGTGGTAAGGACAAATCATGCAAAAGGAAAGAGGAACAAAGAAATAAGGAATCTATACTGTGGCAGTTCATATCACTTCATTTATAACTGAAATTGATTTACAAATCTATACATAAGGAAGAGAAAGAACTCTCAAGAAATCTTTTAAGTGTATGGAACTTAACTACTGAATTAAGAGTAAATGCTGAGTTAACACAGCTCTAAATGTTAAGCAGTCTGCATGCAGGGTTTGTGATTTTGTATTTTTATCAAATAGACTAAATAATATCCCCTTCCTAGATCTTGATATTTCTGAAATAGTTTATAATCATGGCTAAGGTCAGTTCTCAAGTTAGTAATAACATTTCCCTGACATCTTTTGCAAAGAAAAATTAATTCTGACACTCAGTGATGTAGGTAGACCCAAGAAAGACCAAGGTCAGAGCTGAGTTATTCAGAGTCCCACTGCTCAGGCAGGCTGATGAGAAACATCATTCTTTTATTCTTTGCCTTTCTTCTATTTAACAATATAAGTATTTGTTCTTGCAAGTGTAGTCAGCAAGCATGTTTTAAAAATACAACAGCTCTCATCAGAATCATAGAATCATGCAATCATTAACTTTGGAAAAGATCTCTGAGATCATCAAGCCATCCTTTGGTTGAACAATACCATGTCAACTAAATCATAGCACGAAGTGCCACATCCAGTTGTTTCTTGAACTTTCCAGAAATGCTGAATTCACCGCCTCCCTGGGCAGCCCAATCCAACACTTAATCAGCCTTCAGTGAAAAAATTCTTCCTGATGTCCCTCCTGAAGCTTCCCTGGTACAGCTCAACACTGCAGGCTGGCTGCCTGGCAGAAGAGACTGACCCGAAACTGGCTACGACCTCCTCTCAGGCGGCTGTAGAGAGGGACAAGGTCAGCACTGAGCGTCTTTTCTCCAGGTTAAACCAACTCAGTTCCTTCTTGTAGTGAGGGGCCCTGAACTGTAAAAAGGACTTGAGACGTGGCCTCACCAATGCTGAGTACAGGATTCCTTCTTTGTAGTATCAGGAAAGGCATTGTATGGGTGAAATGGCAGAAACTGAGCAAGACTTTCACCTTACTCAAAGAAATAGACTCAGTTTGAATAAATTTCATACTTTTAGAATAATATATGCAGAGAAAACAACCATATGTTCCATGCTTTCGAAACTGGACGGATTCTGAAGATGATTTTTATGTTGCTCCACTTATTATTACTACTATTTATAATCATTATTATTTACGTCTTTCACTGCACTTTATAAGAATCAGGCATTTCATTTGTCATTTTCAGTTTCTATCTTTTCTACTTGGTCATAAGATTGAATATGGGGGTTGCATTAAATATGTATTTTAGAATGTATGTTTTCCCATTCAAAAATTGTGGAAGACAAAGCTTAGTTTGAAATTTTTATTACCAGCTTTTGTACTGCCTTCTCCCAGATATGGTAGATATGTTCTGTTAAGTTGCTCATGACTAAATACAGTCAAAAAGCTGTTAAACAAAACTCATGAAATGCATCTGTAAATGCCAGTTTTAGAATAACCTCATCCAAATTGACTCTTCTTTTTTGTTTTTTTTTGTTTGTTTGTTTGTTTTGTTTTGGTTTTTTGTTTTGTTTTATTTGCTTTTTGGCGTTTTTTTTTTTTTTGTTTGGTTCGTTTTTTGGGGGGGTTCTTTTTTGATTTTGTTCTTTTGGGTTTTGTTTTGGTTTTGATGGGATTTTTTTGTTTGTTTACTTTTTGGGTTTTTTCCTCCCTCATTTTGCCCTCTTTTTTGGAAGGAAAGAAAATAATCTTCCATTAAAAAAATTTGTCTTACTCACTTATTCTTAATTCCCCATGGAACTTTCATATATATATCAAAGATACCACAAAATTTCTGGACTGAGCAGCAGTGATTGTAGCTTCACAATCAGAAAAGCAATTTTTAAAATATACAAACATGACAGGCTAAATATGGAAGCAAAGTACCTTCAACAGAGACTGGAGAAGCACCATGTGAACATAGTTTTCCAAATATGGCAAAAGTCAACAGAGTATTGGTATTTATTAAATGATTCTTGTAGAAAGCCCAATAGATGGATGGGTACAAGTGATTTGAGGTACTGCACCATTGGATTAATGTATGGAAAGGAATTACGGCATATGGAAAATTGTTGCCCTATATATGGTTTGGATAAATTAAGTTTTAAGAATTTTCTATCTTAAGTGCTGAAATTTTCAATACTTTGGGATCTCATGAGAAAGGTCTCTCAGAAATTTTTTTTTTTTTTACTAAAGCCATCCAAGTAATGAAAGATAATAAACAATTTTGGTTACAAGTTGGCTGTCTTCCAGGTTTCAGACTCATTTTTCAGAGATGATGGATTAGTATTAAGTAGAATATAGGAAACTTCTTTCCAACGACTTTGCTAGATACATTACATTACTACAGTTCTGGATATCAGTAGAATAGAACCTGAGTTGATTCTCAGGCATCCTTCCCCAAGGATTCTCTGCCTCCAGTTTTAGTGGTTTTAGTGACACTATTTTTCTTCACACTGGACATTACTTACCTGGATATAGTTAGGAGGTGTTTGAGGACTGTATTGGATATATATATCTGTCATGGTTTTACTAACTATAGAAAAGCATTTCAATGTGGAAATTGCTAAGGACTCCATTAATTTCAAAAGGGCAAATTGATTCTGTGTATGCAAAATATATACTGTGTTTTAAAAATGTTAAAACCTTGAATGAAAAGCATATTGATTGTTATAGGTATGAAAAAGTTTATGCTGACAGGTTTATGATGCAATGTGCAATATACACACAAATAACAAAAGTATTTGTATCTAAACTGTGTTGAAAAAAATAGGAGTTCCAGTAATTAATTATCTGTTTCAGTTCAATTTGCTTTCTATTGAGTACATCTCATGCTGTTTTATAGTACTTAATAAAATCTAATCCATTAGACAATGTGATAGAATCTTGTAATATATAGTGACTGCAGGCCCCCTTTGGTTCCAAAACCAATTTATATGTAGATGATACCCATTTTAAATCTCCTCCAAAATAATTCAGTTTACAGTTTCAAATAGTGCAAACTAAATACTTCTTGAAGGCCAACATTAAGTTTACAAAATCTTTTCATTGTGCTGTTCATGTAAGAAAAATATAATGAAGTGAAAAGGAAAAGGATTTATTTTCAGGGTACAAGCTAAAGCAGCACAATGTACATTCATTTAAAAACCAAACAAGAAATGAGACAACTGGGATGTAAGTTTGGGAGTTGTTCTGAAAGCATATGGGGAAATATAAATTCATAAATAAAGCAACTGAGAAATTTTCTGCAAAATAAAACAAAGAAAAAACCCAAACACCTTTGTTTACCTCACGAAGGATGAATCTGTCTAAACCAGAATTCATTCTAAAAAGAATATTTGCTCAAAAAGAAATTTTATATCATTAAAACAATACTTCATTGTCTTTTTTACCTGTTTTAATGGTACATGTGTTTCATAGACTTTTTTTCTTTCCAAGTGTAAAATTAGAAAATAAAAATAGATATTTAATGTAATAGAAAATATCTATGTATATATATATATAATATTTATCATGGAGCTGAAAAGGAAAAAAAATCATCAACAAACCCACAACTGAATAATTCCAGGATTGAAAATCTGTTTCACACACAACCATGTATGAAAATCACACCCCATTAATTTGATTAATCTGAATTTTACTTCTGACAAGCAGAAAAAACTAAAAAGAATTAATTCTATATCTCTAAGTTAAAATTTACTTTTCTCTTTATAATTAACTTGATGTCTTTTAACTTATAAAAATAAACAATGTTCTAGGGATCCTATATGGACAACCACTTTATACCCAAACATTGACCATTGATGGTTTTTGCAGCTGAATTCATTAGCAAAGATTGTGTATTACAATCCCTTAACACAAAGGAGTCCTTTAAAATATTCTATATTTTTCTACATTTGCAGAAGGGGTCTCTGCATGATATACTATACACATGGCCCTCAAAATTCCTTTTTTATGACCAGCCCAAAACAGAGAAAAGCAGGGATTTGGTCCAGCAAACTCAGAGATGAAATTTGGGAACTATTCCTCTATGCTTGTAAATACTGAGAAGAAAATAGTGGAGAGGAAAACATTTTGACTTCAGTTTCCAGTTTTACACTCAAAATACTTGCAGAAATTGTAATTTGAGATAAATTGCTTACGTAAATGAAACAGAAAATTTATTTTGTGCAATTATTGTTTATTTATGCCTAAACTATAATTATCATGCATTCAGAAGTTTTCTGAAGCCAAGAACACAATTCTCAGAGTGAAAAGTTTTGTTTAAGCCATGTTTAACATTATGCTTCACCCTTGGGGATGTTGCCTTATAAATATGTATCTAGGAATCAAGTTGGCAACATTTTAGGAAATACATTTAAAACTAAAAATTCCTATACTGGTGCCCAAGTTCAGAAAGCAGTCATGGTATTAGCTCAGTTCTTTCTGAGGGATTCATCTCATGTTTCGACATTTCAAAATTTGACAACTGGGCTTATCTTAGTTATCCTAAGCTCCTCTGTAGCCAAGAGGGAGAGAGAACGGCCTGCATTTAGAGTAAGAACTTTTCTATAAAGATGGAGTTTCTAGGATAAAAAATATAACAAGTCTGGCAGCTACCAAATAAAACTTCCCTTGACTGGAAAGCAAAGCACAAATTTATCTAATGTTTGATAATGGCAATATAAGTAATAGTAAGCAAACTTACAGCACCTGTGAGAGAAGAGCTAGATTTGTTTCTAGATATTGATGGTACAATCTATTTCTCTCCCTTCATCGCCCCTGATTAATTTAGAAATTCTTAAAGAGGTTTTTTTATGATCTTTTTTATTTGTAGTTCTTCACGGGACCTTCTACAATTATCCCAAAGACATTCTAAAGCATGTGCCTGTGAAGTGAAGGAGAAATGGGTCAAAAAACTTTTCTCAGAGCATATTTATGAACAGGCATAGCCAGATTAATTGCATTACTGCTTAATGGAACACATATTCAATTAGTTTTGCAATGGCCTTTCAATTAAATAAACTTTCTGCAGCCAATTTAAATGTCAGAAGAATGGGATTGAAACCAGACATTTTTAACTACAAATTAAAGTCCATAGATCTTTTTTTCTCCAATCCTATTTAAAAAGTAGAGCACTGAATTTTCATTTTTGTGAAAGGGTTATAAAGTAGGTCATCTACAAGCTTATTTTATGAATTGTGGTGAAATTCAAGGGCTCCTCTCTACAGAGAAATAGTTACACTAATACCCACAGACCACTACATGCCACCTTTTCCATGCTAGTAAGTCATTTAGAACACACAGAAATTCCTACATATATTGTATCACTTTTAAATAGCAAAATTGAATGACATAATGAAAGTGGAAATATGTAATGAATTTCTAGATATATTGTGAAAAGAAAAATAATTCTTTGGAAAAAATATCTATTGTTAAAAACAAAATCATTGTGGGCTCTTTCTCTGTTTTTCATCTATTGCTTAAGATTTCCATTTCCATGACTTTTAACTATTTACAATTTCTCACAAGATTATGAAATTAATGCAAAAAAACCCCAATTAACTTCATGAAGCTGATTCAGCTTCAAACCAGTACAAAGTGGCAATAGTTTGTAAGGCCAAATTGTTCACTTCCATTAAAATAGCTCAGATGATGACAGACAACATGTGGTTCAAGTTCCACAGCTAAGATTTTAGCTCTCATTAGCTCTTAGAAAAATACCTAACTTTCTCTTCTTTGTTAAAACAAAGCCACCTCTTTAGTGAAATTCTACCAGGGCACCTCTTTTGACTTCTGTTGTGAGCTTGAGTGATTTCATTTCTATTGAGTATAACAGAGATACTTGCATGAATACAAAGAAGATTTTGTAATATTTCCAAAAATAAGAATGCAAATTTATTACTAAAAAGACAGAACAGCATCTCAGTCTTTTTATATAGCTGTAAAAATTATTTCAAAAAGAGGTTCAGATCACATATGTCTGTACACACACATATAGGTTTAACATAATATATTGGTTTTCAGCTGTAATGAGTAATTCAGAGTTGCTGTAGCTTCATCATTGTAACTACATTGGGTTTTTTTCATATATTACAGAACTATTAGGTTTAATAGTTCAAGCTAAGGGACCAGATCTTTGTCTAAGCCAAACAGTCTCAAATATCAGCCCAAGGTTTATTTTGAAAGAAGAACAAGAACATGGCACTGAATAATGAGCCTATAAGGATTATGCTCCCATTTCCTGGCTCTTTCTTGCTCTCAGGATCTTCTAAGCTGCCACAATTTGCCAAATTGGTAATCCTCAGCAGGATTCTCTTTCCTTCTCTTCCAAGCTTCCCTTGCACTGTTTACACTTAAAAGGTAAAAATAAAATTCCTTTGGCTCTACAATTCTACCACTCTCATGCATGAATCCATCTTCTTTTGTTTCTTTTTAACCTGACAACTGGCAAATATTGTTAATGTTGCCTAGTGCTTACATTGGAGACAGTGAACAATTACTAACCCTACATCACACATAATTTTGTAGTGTCATGTTCACCCTCTCCCCAAAACTTGCCTCTTCATCATGAAGTCTGTATTTTGATATATAAATGGGTTTTCTACTTTCAGTCAATCCTTTTTTAGTGCATCAGTTAAATTCAAAGAGAGGTTCTCACATAAGTGATACCCATTTCACATACTACACAAGAAATATTATTATTGCATTAAAAAAGTTGATCTTAATTTTCCTTTCAACTCCAGTTTCTTGTAACTGCAGCGAAGTTACTGTTTATACCACTGATTGCTTACCTCAAGGAGTAACATGAATTTCAGTTCTACTTAGAGATTAAGCACTCAATTAGCTAAGAGGAGTAAAACTGAAAGGAAACAATAAATTTTTCTCCTATTAAGAGGATGAAAGCATGAAATTGTTTCATTTATGACAAAATGTAGGAAAAATCATGAAAGATTAAATTCAAATAGGAGGGGAAAACCCCCACAGACACAGAACACTATTAGAACTTTTGCTGACAGGTGATACAAAAATGGTCCTTCAACAATGTTATATACTTTTTTCAATTTGCGGCAAAAACATGAGAAACTTATACATTTTAGAGGCAGCATAAATATTTGTATACCCAACGCATTATTTGAATAGTCTAAGAAAAGCTTTTGCTAGCATACTTCACTCAGAATTATTACCTCAAATTTAAGGTCTGGTTCAACTCAACTTGTTTCTGACACTCTTTCCCCTGTTCTGAAGAAAGGTTCTCACATTTGGTAAATAACTATTCTTTCTTCTCTTATATTAGCTTTGTTTTTAGTGCCCTGGTTCCAGTTCTGGCTAATATTTACCTTTATTACCTGTCATTTTTATAGGTGCTTCTAATATGGCAGTTATTTTTTGTATGGAACTAGAATTTTTCACATCATACCCTAGAAAATATTTATTTTTAGCTTTATAAAAATTAGGCATCCCTTATGTGTCATTCTACAGTCTCTTTTTATGGTCAGAGGGCAAAGACATGAAGACAACATATATTGACTTTTCTGGGCAAATATTTTTAGATTTTTTTGTCTCTGTTCAGTGAAGATAAGATCTTAGAGTAGATTAAATGCCTGAAGCTAAGGGTAGTTGGATCCTACTTCATATGCTTTGTTAAATCAAAACAATGAACATTCTGTTTCCAGCAGATATCATCATTACATGCTGGCTGTATAAATATCACTACAGATGCAGAATTCCAGATACAAAAAAAGTTAAATTTTCTGACACAGGATGCTGCCCCTGCTCCTTTTATGGGTGATTCCACAGATCTTTCATAGAACGGAGAGAGATGAACCCTGAAATATTACCAGTGAGCAGTTTCTTTACAACACACAATTCTTTACAGTGCCATAGCTGTGGTGTAACCAAATCATAAGATTCAGTCGACATTTTCACCTTTACATTCTTACAGAAAGGTAAGTTCAATGTTCCCTTGTACGAAGAAAAGGAGAGAAAACTGCCAAACTGCCCCTCCCCCCACCCCCCCCCCCCAAAAAAAAAATGGAATCAAAAATAAGGACTGACATTGTCTGCCCTCATTTTACACAAATATCAACAGTCAACATGGATGAAAAAGGTGAGGTCTTATTATGTCAGTGTCTCACTTTTTGCTTGCTTTCATGTTCAATATTTGAGATGTCCAGATTTAAAACCATTGCAATAATTAAGACACTGCAGCTCAATTAAATTTATAATCTACTTTGGCAGAAGAAATTTCTCTGTTATGTATCTGTGATGAGTATATTTTCACCCCAACTGAAGTCTGAAATGGGAAGGCAACACTGATTAAAAGAGTCATTAATAGTTCTCATTAATGGCCTTCTTCTCCAGTTAGTGGCTCTGATCTTGGCTTTTTCTCATGGGTGGCAAGCATCCTAGACAACTCAGCTCCAGGCCGGCTAGCAAAACTTACACATAAGCAAATCAGCATACAGATGCAGGAAAATAATTAAGGAACACAGTTCTTACAATGGTCTTGCCATATAATTATGTTGACAAGCAAGCCACTTTTACCTGGTCAGATCCTTTGTTCTCCATTTCCACTCACTTATTGCCCTCATGTTTTTCCATGATCTCTCAGTTTCCTTAATTGTTCTGCAATAAGTTTCACTCATACGCTCAACTCCCTTAAAACATTACACAAAAAGCTTTTAAAATTCACATTAAGCCCCCTAGATAGCCCATAAATTTGCTATTTCTCATAGGCCCCACAATTATTGTGACCAGGCAGTTTGTTATCATATCAGTTACACAAAGTTTTTCAAGGTGACCCTTTCTATATCCCATCAATCAGGGACCTCAGCACTCTACTGTCTGTAAAGATCACTGATATCTATGGGTCCATAGAATTTGTAGGTATTGATGTTTATGTTTAATCACTATTAACCAGGTTCCTATTAACTGGGTGTCAAAAACCACACCCTTCATCAACTCATCAAATTTGTGGAGCAGAATCGACATTAGCACAGTACATTTTTACTCCAGTGATACATACATGCTTTCGGATGAGAAAGTCTTAACTCACCATCCAAAACTTATTGAGGAGCCTAAGCAAGTAGCAAGAGCAGCTGCTTGGGACATGCCCTGCTCACACAAAGCTGCTCTAAAGCACTCAGTTGCTGGGGGATGTTGGAGCTCGCACAACTTCACCATAGCAACAGACCCTCACTGCCAGAGAACTTTCTCAGTGCCAAATGCAACATATGAAATTAAATCTAAATCTAAGTTCTTGCCACTTTCTAAATCTAAACCCTATCCATGAAAAATCCGCTGCGGTGATGTTCCTTAATAAAGTCCTCCAAATCCCTGGTATTTCTCCATTTCTCAGGATAGGATTTCTTATTGCAGAGCATGAGTTTTTGTCATTTATTAAAACTGCATTTTCTGAAGGTTGATTTGTTTGCGTTTGATTCAATATGATTTATTTGGTAAAGGTTGACATTTTGTGAATGTCATGACCACCTCAGAGAATACTGCTCATATAGATCTATTGAGTTAGCATTATACCAGCTAGCATTGGTCTTGCAAGCATGGAAACATGGTTTCTATAGAAGAATGGAATTTCCTGTGTCCACTAAAATGGCACTGATGGCTGATCTGCCCAGAGCTTCTGTGAGCAGCTCCTGAAAACTTCCTGATCAACTTGGGGTTTGCTGAATGCAGCACAGAACATGACTGAGTGCCTGAGAGGTTTTCTGTTTATAAGCTTACTAAAATAAAAGAAGAACTAGCATTACAGCATGTTGCAATGAAAATACAGCTCTCAGAAACATGAACTGTAAGAGAAACTATGTTTAATAAAGATGAATATTAAAAAGAAAAACATTCCTAAAACTTTTGTAGATGTGTATTATGCAGTCTACATTTTTGTTTACAATCTACACCACTTATTTTATTTACTTACAAAATATAGGCCTGTACAAAACGGTACAGAACTTTAAATACTCATAAAAAAATAGTACCAGAATACTTCAAAAGACATTATTTGAAATGGATAGGTTTTGTACCAATGGGTCTTATTTTACATGCAGAATTTGATCTCAGAAGCAGTTGAAGGCAGTTTCTGCTTTCAGAGTGTCATGAGTGGCTTTGATTTCTGAAACAAGTACATATAGAAACAATTAAATGTTATATAAACTCTTTATTTTAAAAAAAAGCAGTTTTTATGTGAGAGGAGAAAAAAGTTCCATCTTCCAATCCCTCTGATTAGAACTGAAATTTTCATTTAGAGTCTAGATAATGAAGTCTCTAAGCTATGAAACCACAAATGCAAACTTTGAAGTGATTAAAGCCTTAGGCCTATTACTGTAGAAAATTACCTTATTTAGGAAACAAGAACAATTTTATGCTAACAGAGTTGGAAAAGGAATAGACAAAAGAGCTTTTTGAAACAAGATTTTGTTTACAAGTATTGTTCTCATTACATAGTCTAAATAGCAATAGGTGCATTTGATTTAATTACATTTAATTAAATTGCATTTAATTGCATTTAATTGCAGTTAATTAGCATAGTAGTTTGCTATGTATTCCTACACAGTTCTAGTCTGATGCTTAGGTCCAGACCCACAAACCAACCGAAATTCACAAGTTCTTATCTAGACCAATTTTAGAGCGGCCTTCTGGAATATATTTACTGAAAGCTCAGTGGGAATGTTGGGTAGAAGCCTCAGTGTTTGTTGTGAAATTCCATAACCCACATAGATACCTGCTTTTCTTGAGGCTTGGAGCTACTGCCATTTTTGCAATGCAGATATCTTTAGCCTTTTTTGCAACTGAGCCAGGCTAGAAAGTAAATGATATTCCAGTTAAAGTCCAGTGATCCTTAGAAGCCCTGTCATAGCATGTCCAGCACATGCTAATAAAAACAAGTGCTACACAGAACAAAGAAGCTATAGACGTTTCTATTCAAAAATAGAGGAGAAGTGTATTTGTGCCTTTCTTAATGAAAACTGAAGGTATAATTCACAGACATGGTTTTGAAGAGTTTAATTCTACACACTCCTCAAGTGTGTAGAATTAAACACTTAAAAATTACTTAGCTTTTCAAAGTCATACAGAAATAATAAGCAAAAGCCAGAATTAGGCTTTTGTGAGCAAATAGTAATTCTTCACTTTTTACTTTGAGCAAAATAAAAATAATTAGTAATCAGTAGTGATTAGCTATCTCTATTTTCCATGCAAGAATGTACCACTTTGCCTCAATTTTTTCCCTTTCTCCTTTTCATCTCACAATCCAAAAACACCTTTAGTCTAGTACTTAGGTGTCCCTGACAGATTACTGTTTGAAGTATTTATACAAAAAATACAGCTGTCAATATTAGGTTGTTTCTATTACTGTATAAAAGCAATGGGATTTTTTTTCCTACAGATTCCTTATCACAAAATCCATACACACTTTAACATTTTAATGATATTCAAGTATAGGGGGTAAATATGAGCATCATAACATCAAGATATCAAGACATAAAAATTGTGGAACCAAGAGTAACGAAGAGATAATGCATAAGAATCAAATGACGCCAAAATGGCTTCATAGATTAACCATGAAATTTAAAAAAAAATTGAGACCATTTAGATTTATATTTTCCTTTAAAAATAGAAAATTAAATCATTTAAAATTTAACTCTTTTTTTTTTTTTTTATTTGTGGATGTAGCTGTGACAGCACAATACTAAATAGAATGAGCTTGAAGAGGATCTTTTCTTGGGGAAGTGTAATAAAGCCTGTGCCCTGCATTATTTCGGTTTGGTAGATAATCACCCTGCAGTCAGCCATATTAAATTAAATTAACATGACTCAAGCAAGTGACAAGAGATTTTTACTTAGAAGCAAGGACAGCATTGGAATAAGGAGTTTTGAATTTACAATATTTTTGAACATTTGTAGTAAATGCCTTTACATGCTCCAACAGCCTTTTTTAGAGCACCTTTATTTTAAATGGATTGAAAACCTCAGTAGCATTTGGATGGATTTCTCTTTTAGAATCTCTTCAAAATGCAAATTAATGTTATGTTGCAGCAAATATTCCACATTTTTTATATTCCAAAGAAGCACAGCAGCTAACAAAACTATGTTGGAGTGTAGAACCCCATACATAAGCAGCTTTCTTACTGCTTTATTTTATTCAGTACAATATCCCACAAAGTTTTTTCACCTCACAAGGATACCCATTATTAATTAGCATATAGCAATTTTCTTTGATGGAAGAATATGTTATGGAGCAAGTTGTTTTTAAATTAAATTATGTTTCTTCTAACAACTTTTAGTATAGCCTAAAAAATGCCTGTTTTATAGGAAGTGAATGTACAAGAAAATGGGAATGAAAATGAATCAGAATTAATTTTGACTCTTTTTATATGATGCTTCTGAAATTTTTGTGAACAATCTGAACTCTACTGCTAGAGAGTGCACAAAGACAACTATGAAACCATCTTATCTAAAAATATCACAGCTTGTTCCTATCCGATGAGCATGAATCTATAACTTTCCAGTTAACATTTCTACATTTCTAATTTTCTCTTTACTGGTCTGATTTTTTAAATTTTTTAAAATGTATTTATTTTGGACAGCTTCTAAAGATAGAATCATAATTTTTAAGCAGCTTTTATATTTCAAGACAATTTACTCAATATGTATTTATTAGTTTTAATTCACTCATTTTTTTGTCTTCCTTTGAATGTTTACCAAAAGATCTACAAATGTGGATATGTTTATACTTCATTTGTTGTCTTGTATCATTTAAAAACAGAAACACAGAAAATTTTTAGCCAATTAATCAGAATTTCAAGAAAACCCTGGGTATGGTATTGCAGCCATCTGAACACAACTGGTGTAACACAGCTGCGCCATGTTAATTTGGTTTTCTTGAGAAAAGAAATCATTGTGAAGGTGTGAAAAATAGTATGAGCTAAAAGAGTTAGAAATCATAAATTTAAAAGCACAGGAGTAGATTATTCATAAAATAGCAGTTATTAGGCATTCAAAGACACAGGAAGAATAATACTATCTGAAAAACAGATGAGAAACAAATAAATAATTAGAACTTGAAAACATTACGCATCAACCTTCTTCAAGAAATACTTGACCATTCCCCATTGATGAAGGTTGCCCAACCAGCAGAAGCCTACAATGTGCCTCCTTTGGGCTGGGAAGATTGGATCATGTTAATGTGTAGCCTACTTGCTTGTTAGTGACTTGATATTGATTATATACAGTAGAAAACAAATAATTGCACTGTACACTGCAGAACTGCACAAATATGGCCTGAAGCCTCTCTGTGTGCCATAAAACTTACCAAGTGCAAGTGATCCAGAGAAGATTTGCAAAATTGTTGCTGAAACGGTGCTGAAACAATGTGACTTCTCAAACAGGAGAGCACCATCACCTTTGCTTCCCAGCAGTCATATTTTGACAAAAGACAAAAGAACATGGACATCAGTAAAGCAAGGTCTGACATTTGGGGCTTACACACTCGGAACAAGTGTCACTCCTTCTTTCAAGCAAGCCAAGTGATTGAAAGGATATACAAAATATTCAGACAAGTACTAAACCCACAGAGTTGAAGGAAAAAAGTAACACTCCAAAATCTTTGGTAAAGCCAGACAAAGTCAACAAAACATTGACTCATCCACTAGACCTAGCAATTTATACTATATTAAAAAAAAAATTAAGCTACATATATTTCTAATATACATGTTTACTGTTTTTAACTTTGCAAGAGTGTTAATTTTTGCATATGACCCCTTCATATTCAGCTTAAAATAATCTCACAAGCAGAGAGCTGAATAGGATTCCCCTCTTCAGATAAAGTCCCAGTATATTAAAACCCACTGCCAGAGGAAACTGAGACAGATTCTGATCCACATTATGTTTCACCTCTGTTACATCAGCTTTAGTAGCAGAATGCAGACTCTATCACCTCAGAATTCTTCTGATTTGAGAGAAATTCCTCTAAAGGAATTTAAGTTGCCCAGCTAGTTTTGCACAAGTAATTTACATTTGTCAATGCAATGGGGTGTCAGTGCTCCAACTGTTCTGAACCATGCAAATGCCACTTGGGAGTTGTTACAAGGTCTGAAGAAGCCTTTTTTTTCAACACAAGTTACAAAACTAAGTATCACCAGCTCCATGAGGACTGGATGAGCACAATGTGCAGCATAAAGACTCTTTTCCCTGCTTTCGTTTGATTTCTGAAATTAATGTAGCCAAGTGAGGGCTGGTAATCAGAGTGCATATGGGCTCTTGAGACAGAAAAGAGAACAGAGCAGCAGGCAACCTCCTGGTATGAATTTAGCAAGTAAAATAAGTCTGGGTGAATCTTTCCTACCAAACTCTCTTGAAGCAAAACCAGTTTTTCAGTAAAATGATCCCTCTCACCAATATCCTCCATATAAAATTAAACAGCTTTTCAGAAAAACAGGACAAATTTCTGGGGTGCTAGGGGGAAGGGATGAGGGGGAAGAGGTGTGAAAGTGGAAAAGTAATTTTTCTATTTAGCAATATTAATTTGATGGAAATGTTTTGATATTCATGCCCTCTAAAAATTTGGGATTTATCTTTCTTTTTTAATTAAATAATTCTGAAAATGTTGCACAAAATTTAAGATTAGATAAATATTTCCTATCTCCTGTTGTCTGTTGCTTTAGAACTCCTAGTTGTCAAGTTGTTCTTTACAACATCAAAGGACTGAGGAGAAATAATGCCAAGCTATTCCATGATTCTTAGCACACAACTGGTATCAGGTGCAAATAGCAATATCTGCTTTGTTAAACTGACAATATAATAACACCGAAAAAATAAATAAAATCACAGACATACCAATGCTCAGAAGACGCACATTCCCAAGAAGTCCAACTGAATATAATGGAAGTTTGCAAAAAGAAAGAATGAAAAATTAGTAAATAAGGTACTTTTGGATAAGAAGCCACATAAGCAATTAAGCTTTTTAAATCCAAGGCAAATATGTGAAAGGATGTACTCAAGTCACATCTTTTTCACTCCCAACGTTCACGTTTTAATGACTGAAATATCAACACTGACATAGCTGCTGTGGACACCAAATTCTACGCACAGAAAAAGTTGTTATATATATCAGCCATGACATCAAAAAAGTGCAATTAGCCACCTTATCAGTAATATTCATCAGAATTTTGTAATATTCATCAGAATGTGAGCATTGTGTGGTTAACAGAACAAAAGAGGGGTCAGTGCCATAGAGCTGCCTTAACTGTGAGATCCAGTTGTCATTGGGAAAGAGAGAACAAATCACAGAGTGAACAGTAAATAGTGATTTATCTTAATATTCTCTATATTCACTATTATCTTAATAATGATAGTGAATTATCTTTACATTCAAAACAAGCTATTCAGCAAGCTTGTCAGAAGTCACATTTTCACTGAGTCAACTGGAAGTATTGCCTGGAAAGGGTTATTGCGACAAGTCTCCAATACATATTGTGCATATGGAGAAAGAAAATAGCACATTTCAAGTAATGTTTCCTTTAGACTGTGTTATTTAAGAATTGTCCAATTTGCAGCTGCAGATTTTAAGCACATGACCCGGTTTTCTCAGGGATTGTTCAGAGCTTTAATTCAGTCCCTTTATGAAATGTTTTTTCTTTAATTATGTTCACTGTCAAAAATACTTAATTTTTTTCCTTGATCAGCTAATTACTTCTTTCCATTGACTAGTTACTATTTTGGAATGTGCTGTTATCTATTTGTTTTCATATCCTAAATTTTTACTTTTCAATAATCTTTCTGATATTTAGTTCTTTATCTTCCCCTTTCTTGCCTGGAATTGTTTGGAACATTTTCAGTCAGCTTATCAAAGTGTTTGCTTACAGAGATTTACTCTTTGTGTCTGCTTTTCTGTGTTGCCTTAATAATTCATGCTAAAAATGTTATTTAAGGAACCTTGCAATTCTTCACTCTGAGTTTCTGAAGTGCTTCATAATAACTTTGTGTATCAAAGCTGCAAAGTGCAGTCTGTTTAACTACAGTCTACTCATTGTTCTTGAGGTTCTGAAGAGCTGGGTATTATACTTTCATCAGAAAAAATGTTTTCATGCACTGAATATTCAGTTCTTTGCTGTTTGATATAAATTTTTCACTGTTAAACTTCTGCAATACAGCTTTGCCTTGTGTAATAGCATCCATACACACCCTACGCAAAGTGTAGAACAGAATCATAGGAACACAAAATTATACAAAGCAGAGAACCAGAAGGCCTTCAAATAAAGTCCTTCACTTTTAATGTGAGATGAGAGTGAGAAATAGCAGACAAAGGTAAACATAAAAAAAAATTCACTACTGAAAGGGGGAAGTGAAGTATACGGGAATGTGTGAAGACTACGGCAGAGAATAAAGTATTAATTCCAGAAGTATCATGATAGAAAAAAAAAAGGCACAAAAATAGTAATAGAACTTAGTGCTAAATTTAGAAATATTCAGCACATAAATTAAGGAGCTTCAGGAAATGTGTATTGCATTTGATGTTGAAAAAGTTGTGAAGTGTGTGGGATTGACTTAATGATGATTATTGATGATTTGAGATAATGACAGAGAGGAGTTGAGTCATAAAAGCTGGAATTTTGGGACTTACCTGAGAGAATGTTGCCATGGTGAAAAGCAAAGTGTAAATGAGCATTTGAAGTAAAATGCACAAATTTGTGACCAAAATCAGCAGTCTAATCCTCATCAGCATGCCACATGAACATTTTCCAATATATTACAGAATCCTAATAAGAAATTATGTCATTCATGCACTTTTCAGTGTAGATGGTGAGGAATAACAAAAAGCTTCATTACAAGTGGGCCAACTATGGAGCACCAGTAGATGACACCCAGTAAAATAAGCTTAAGAATGAGAATTCTACCAATCATCTTAAATAAGATATAATTCAAGCGCTAGATATCCTTTCTGAAGATAAAAAATGAACTTTTTTGTTTCTGTCTTTCTTGGGGATAAGAAATCAGCTTTTATATTTATTTGAAGTGAAATGCATTAAACTTATGCTTAAATTTTTTATAGTTTGGATAGTTTATTTTATCCTTCCAATGAGCATTAGTTTAAAGATGCCATGGTGTCATGGTTTGACCCGGAAACAGGATTTCTGGGATGCTGTAGATAGGGCCAATGAGTGCTCAGATTTGAATATT
>JAXCLO010000170.1:71122807-71135815 GCA_035583995.1 Arremon aurantiirostris | reverse complement strand
TTTTCTAAAGGGTGGTGCCAGACCGAGTGTGGATAATTTTGGGAAATGTAAATGTACTGGGAATTTGGTGGGAGGAGAAGGGGGAAGTGTTTCTGTGTAGTTTTCATTTTCCTTGTGTTTTCTTTTTCTTTTGTGCGTAGTTTAGTAATTGTTTTTGTAGTTTAGTTAATAAACTTTTCTTTTTTTCAAGCGACAGCCTGCTTTGTTTATTCCTGGTCAAAGTCTCACAGCAGACACCAGAGAAAGTGTATTTTCATGGGGGCATTTGGCCTTGTGCCAGTGTCAAACCCTGACACGTGGTCAAGAGAGATTATGGACAGAATGAGGAAAAGAAAATACTTTTACCAATACAGCATGACAATTATGGTCAAGTGGATAAAATGAGTGAAAGGATTAAGGGAGATAAGCATGAAAAGGAGCCTGAAAGATTCTCATTTTTCTTATACACATTTTTTAAAATACTTTTAAAGGAACTACAATAGAGCTTATGTTCTCATAGCAGTGAATTTGCGTGTTTTTTCATTCTGGCAGTGGCATTTTCTGAATATACAAATCACAGAGTATTGTAAGAGAACACTTTTGGCTACTGTGTATTTGAAAAACTGTTATGACAGTGGTTAAATAACATTTACCCATCAGGATTAATATTCATTTACGTTGCTGTTTGTATTAGTGAGTGTAACAGCCATCTATCTTTACCAAATTGACTGAGTTCCCATTATCTGTGAGAATAACCATGAAATTCAGAAGTGTCCAAGTGGATTAAAGCAGTGTTTGTAGATACAAGTTCTGTCACTTGGATGAAGTCTTTGAATGCTAATATATTCTCTTTTCTGTGAGAAGTTGGAATATGCTGTTATTTTGACCCATTCCAACATGTGCATTAAAAACTGGCAGCCATTTAAATTTTCCCCGTGTACTGATTCTCTATCCTACGAGGAACAGACAAAACATGATGTACTAAAAAATGAGTCTTCATTGTGTTCTGTCTTTACATGAAACATTCTGTTCTCTCCCATTTTGTTACATTTAACATTCAGATATAAATTATTTATTTCCTGCTATAATTTTATTTTCATTGTTCATTCTTTTTCATCCCCCCACAGTAATATATTACAATAAGAGAATATTAAAATATAAGAATTTCCCAGTGACATTAATAAGTCATGAAAGGGCAAGTCCACAGGCAATATAATAGTGGCTAATATCTTTTAAGGCATAGCAGAATTCTTCAATTTAGTTGGTTAAAATATTACTGTCAAGCCTTTGATTATATTAGAATAGATGCTGCAAGATACCAAGGATGCATAATTGCTACTAAGAAATTAAGACTGTGGTAGGATTTTTTTTTTCTTGTTTTTATAAGTGTAAAATATGCCTTGTACATTTCAGTGCATCAAGTGACATTTGCATCCATATTCTCTTTTACATTAAAGCATCTGCATGAGAGAATAACCCTACAGTCAATGAAGAAATCATGGAAGCAGATGCAAAGCCAAGAGTAGGGAGATACCAAGAAGATAGAATGCAGGTATATCTAAACAAAAGAGAAGTCAGAATGATCAGAAAGACTGAAAAGAAA
Organism: Arremon aurantiirostris; assembly: GCA_035583995.1. Classification (NCBI taxonomy): domain Eukaryota; kingdom Metazoa; phylum Chordata; class Aves; order Passeriformes; family Passerellidae; genus Arremon; species Arremon aurantiirostris. Next base: position 71,134,233 of record JAXCLO010000170.1, on the reverse strand, counting down.
CCTACCTCAAACACCAGTATGCAGTCTGGGAAACATGCAGGAAGAACTAGAACTCCTCAGGTCATAGAACTGTGAAATTGCTAGTGGAACAGCTCCCCAGACCGGGGTGCAATGAGAGACTAGAACAAAGAATGATGAGCCAGGAAAATGAGGAATGATTGCTCCCTTCATGTGAAGAAGCAGCTTGGGTGTACGAAGATTTCTTGTGGGATGGATGACAGATTGGTTGAGGGTGTGAGAGTCTTGATCAGAGAGGCTAAAAAAGGTTGGCATTGTGGTGAAATCTTGATTTTGATACTGCAATCCATTTGAGGGTACCAAGTAGAAGAAAGACATTGCTTTTCCCAAGGCATATGTCTGTTAATAGTCAGGAGGTGGAGCATTTAACTTGTGAAGACATGCTTAGGGAGCTGGTCAAGTCCAGCCTGGAGATGGCTCTGAGGGGACCTAAAGACCCAACCTAAAGACCTGGAGAGAGTACCAAGAAGATCGAATATGGCTCTTCAATGGCACACAGATCTCATGGAATGAGAGACAACCAACATAAACTGAAATGGTAAATGCTCAAAATGAGTATAAGAAAGGACTTTTTTGCTATGAGGCAGCCAAGCAGTGGAGTAGACTATCCAGCAAGGCTGTGGCAAAGCAAGGCTGTGTAGTCTCCATCCTTGAAAGTAGGTGAGGTTTATTTTATAAAGCCTGAGAGCTGACCTCAGAGCAAACCTTACTTTGGTCAAGAAGTCTGAATAAAGATTTCCTGAGGTCCCTTCTGTCCTGAATTACTCAGTGACTCCATGATTTTACCAAGAGGTTGTTGTCTGAACAGCTATGGCATTCAAGAAGTCAAGATCTGAAGCCATCATCTTTATTATAATTAAAGGTTTACTTAGTGGAGTCCTAAAGCTGTACACACAGCCATTGAGAATAATAAATGACTCTGTCACAAAATCAAGGTAGGTGTTTCAAATGGCCAGAATATGAGTCCTTCTGTCAACTACAAACAGTTATCACTTATTTGCACACCTATGAGATCATATTGAATAACTACTTATGGAGAAAGGGAAAATGTGTGGCCTCACCATCACTACCTTCCCCAGCTTGAGTAGCATGATTGCCTTAAAACAGCACAGCAAAAGGAACTCTTCATACACATATGAGTTACCTTTGCTATCCTAGAAACTGCTTATGGACTGGTGTGTTGATAAGAACAGATTTACAGAATGTAAGAACTGTAGCAAATCTTACAGTTCATCTTAATACCTGACATTTTCTGCTATATGAAAGCACTCTCAGGGCATAGCATGAGAGGAAGATACTGCAAGTGAATTCTTCTTTTACTCATTTTGTGACAAAATGTGAGTTTTAGATGAGACACCCTGCCCCATGCTATGTTTGCAAAATCATTTTTCCTGAAGAGCCCATATCTCCACAAAGAAAAAACAGTGAATAAGAATTGACCTTAACTTATTTAAACACACTAGAGATTTTACTGGGAAAACATAGCATAAGCTAAATGTGGAATAAAATTATGATATCTGGACTACAGAGATTTAAAATTATTCTAAAACTGTATATCAATTTTCCATACTGCTTTGCTAACCCTTATCTTGATTTTTTGAAGATTTATGCCAAACAAGGGCTTAGAACAGTCATTTTCAGACACAAGTCACAGTGTTATTTATCAAGGACATTCTCTACTTATCTTTTTCTTAAAAAGTGCAGGTTAAGCTGAATCTCTCTCATCATGTCAAATCAAAAATCTAAAGTGTGTTTGAGAAATTCAAGCACACTTCAGCTCAGGTCTGATTAAACAACTACAAAAGACACATTGTACATAAGGCACTGAAAGCAGTAGAACTTTATAACACATATAACACAATGAGAAAAGTTTTCTTTTATTATAGCAAAGTTATCTCTAACTCAGCCTGGCTAGTTAAAATGACTCGACAGGTCAAAGAAATCTGGAAATGTGCAAAGCAACCCTTTTCTAGTGTATTTTCCTTTTTAAAAATTACAGATAGAGTTCAAAAAAAGGGGGGCAAAATGGGCGCAACATAAAAACTCAAAAGAATTTCCCAAGAGAATCATTGAAGATATTTTTTTATTTGCCCTAGGCTAAAATTATGGAACATCAGCAGTAATTTTACTTGTCCTGTAAAGGGTTTCTTTAATAAAGTTCTGAAATAACATTATTGTAGAACCTTTTAGGGCAGTAAATATAAATGTAAATATAAAACACAAATATCTACTGCTTGTTTCCATTTAAATCAGATCTTGAGGGACTCCATAGCAGAGCTGAAGACCAGATCCAATCCACCTTTTTGAAATTCTCATGGACACACAGTGAAACCCGTACTCCCCCACTTTAGATACGAGGAGTATTTTTAAGGAGTTTTAAACTTTCAAGATTTTATAATCACAAAGTAACCTTGAAATGTTTTTCCCTCTAGGGTCCCTGACTGAAATACAGATTTCTCTGAAAGTCATGCATGAGTTAATTAATACATTAACCTGGAATAATTTTAAAAGTAGGTACTCAGATTTTTAAAACAATCTAGCTTCATTTTTATTTCTCCTAAAGCTAGACTAGACAACAGCTTGATTACTGGTCTGTCCTTATTTCAAATGTAACAAAGAAAGACATAAAGTATTTTTACAATGTCTTCCCATTTAAGAAAGTCCTTTTATGCAATCAATACTTTTATAGCAAGGAGAGGAGAGGAGGAGAGGAGAGGAGAGGAGAGGAGAGGAGAGGAGAGGAGAGGAGAGGAGAGGAGAGGAGAGGAGAGGAGAGGAGAGGATACTGGAATTTGGGCTTTGCTGCAACATTTGACTCTCCTAACAAAACAGAAAAGACAGACTCACAACAGGAAAGGAACTAATCCATTTTTCTACTAATCCAGTCTGGTTTAATGCTTTGTGATCAGTAGTAGACTGAAAAGTACTCCCTGTAAAATCATTTACACATTTTTCATGCTATTCACTCCACAGGACCAAGCCCTCTTTCAGCAGCCTGTATAAATAGAGTGCAATTAAGTGGCAGCTGTTCAGATTTCACATTGTCCTTTTATTTAGTGCACAGGTTCACATTCAATATAGCAAAAATATTCTCCTCTGCAGTTACAGACTCTCTTATATTATTCGATCTGTGATATTGTTTTCTGCTACTACATTTGAGAATTTCACAATAATAACAAGTGTGTGAGGTGTTTTTTATTATTTTCATATTCTGTTTAGAGAATTAATCGGTTCTATATCATCATCTATATTCAGATCACGGTCTTCATTTATTTCAGTTTTATATTTGAATACTGAATATTTATGTTAGGGTATAGGCAGACACTTTAGGCATACTTTAACGCACTGCCCCTTTCTTTGATCTGGGTTCAGTCCCTGAGCAACTCTGCTTGCCTCTGCCTGCCTGTCTCATATAACTGTGAAAGAATAGGATGTGAAGGTGCATGTGTTTGTGTGTTTGTGTGTCTGTTTGTACTGAGAGGAAGGAGGGAAAGGAGAATTCTGGCCTGAGAGTCCTGCCCTGAATTTCATAGGAAATTTATGTCCTGTTCTCAAGGATAATAGCATAGAATCACAGAATCACCGAATCATAGAATCATCCAGGTTGGAAAAGGCTTTAAGATTACAAATTTCAACCATTGTCCCAGTATGGCAAGTCCACCACCAAACCATGTCCCTGAGTGCCACATCTACATGTCTTTCAAATATCTTCAGGAATGGTGGCTCAACCAGTCCCCTGACAAACCTTTTGTCTTGGTTTAAGACGCTTATTTGAGGTGAAGACTCCAAAATTCATTATCTCCCCTTTTAGTTTTTAACCACTCCTCTTCACCGATAAGTAGATGCATGCAAGAAGATGTAAGTGAAAAAAATACAGTTTACTCAAATAAACAAAGCAGCCAATGCATCTGAAACTCCTGCCTTTTACAGTTTGTTCTTTAAAAGGTTAGAAAATCACACACAAATAGTCTGTGTTATTATTGTTGACATATTAAATGCCCATAATATTTCATGACACGTCAGAATTTCTTTAAAATAAGATGACAGTAATAACCACTAGCTTAGAAAGGTGCTGAATCCCAGGGACACCCTGGCCACAAGGAAAACAAGCTGCCAGAGAAACCTCTCCCCGTGCAAGGTGGCCTCCATAGGCACTGCTGTGACCAGAAGGCAAAAACAATATGGCAGAGAAGCCCAGAGCACATGGTGGAGAGAGATAACAAAAGAAAAACATAACAAGCCTCTATGATTACAAAACTCCCTTCTTCTCCATACAATACTCAAAAGGGGCCAGGGACAAAACAAAACCTGGAGACCAATTTTATTTATTTTTCCAAAATCAAGAGTCAATGCTGCCTGCTTCTCACCTGACAGGGGCTCCCCTGGTGACAGCAGTTCTGGCAGCAGCTGGGGCTGTGAAATACTGTTTCACAGGGCTGGGGTAGTCAGCAAGAGTGGCTGGAACTGGGGAGAGCCCTGAAGAACTCACAGAGTTTGATATCCTGGTGTAGCTGTCCTGAGCGGCAGCAAAGAAAAGGTCTGAAGGAAACCTCCTCCCTGGTTCTAGAAATGGGATTGTCATGGCAAGAGTGACCAGAAAGGTGTTGCAAAATTTGCTCATGGGCAGCTGGGGTGTGGCGCAGCTGCCTCCCCCAAGTCACAGTAAACTTTTCTTTCATTTATTTATTTGTACACTTGTCTCCTTATTGGTTAAAGGGAAGGAACAAAAAGTTAAAAAGGGAGGTAAGTCACTTTGGAGTTTCCGCCCCATATAATTGTCTTAAACTAAGACACCTTTCCACAGTGAAATATTCCCTAATATTGAATCTAAATTGTCCCTGACACAAGGCCATTTGCTCTTGTCCTATCATTTGTTACTGGTAGAAGAGACTGACCCCCACAGTCAGGATTTCATCCACAAAATCTTTCAGGTAGCTGTAGACAGAAATAACATCCTCCTAAACCTCCTTTTCTCCAAGCACTACCCAGTACCCTCAGCTGCTCCTCATAAGATTTGTGCTCCAGACCTTTCACCAGCTTCATGGCCCTTCTCTGGATTTGCTCCAGCTCCTCAATGACTTTATGATAGTGAGGGGCCCAGAACTGAACACAGGATTTTAGGTGTGGCCTCATCAGTGCCAATTACAAGGAGACAATAATTTCCCAAGTCCTGCTGGCCCCAGTTGCTGATACAAGCCAGGATGTCTTTGACTCTTTCGGCCACCTGGGCACACAGCTGGCTCATGTTCAGCTGCTGTTGATCAACACCTCCAGGCCCTTTTCCGCTGAGCAGCTTTCCAGCCACTTTTCCTCACACCTGTGGCACTGTATGGGGTGGTTGTGACCTGAATGCAGCACCTGGTTCTTGGCCACATTTAATCTCCTACAGCTGGCCTCTCTCCATTGATTTAGCCTGTCCAGATTCCTGTACAGAATCTTTCTATCCTCCAGTAGATTGATATTCATGCACAATTTGGTGTTGTCTGCAAACTTGATGAAAGTGGACTCAATTCCTTTGTCCAGATCCTCCAGCTTGTACAGTAGAGGTAATAGAGATAATAACTTCTTTTTCTTTGCATCATTGCTGTTGAAGGAGCATGCTGTGTAGCAAATAACAGTGGGAACTGTTGCATAAAAGAAGAAAAGTGTCATCAGAATAGCTGTATTCTGTATCATGACAGATGAACAAAGGAATAAAATAATGCTGACACATCCTGAAATATTATGGCCATTTAATATGTGAACAATAATAACACAGATAATTTGTGCGTGATTTTCTAATCTTTTAAAGAACAAACTGTAAAAGGCAGTAGCTCAGATGCATGGCACACAGTGCAGCAAACTTTTGCACAAATCACATGAAAGACTGAAGTCTGTAGCCCCATAATACATACTTGTGGCATTTATCTGTGAACTGATATCACTAATGGATTTTCATTCTCTGCATAGATAAGGTAGAATGGATACACATATCAATAAACAAACTGTAGAGGAACACTAACCTCACAAGACCAGAGCTGTATTTTATGTCCTGGAGAACAGGCTATACTAACTATTTTTCATCTCTTTCACCCGACCTTGAAATAATCCTTTTTTTAATGCCTATCTTTCTTTCAGTCCTAGCTTTCTTATTGAAGTTTCATATTAGATCTAAAATCCTTTTTGTCACTTCAAGTTCTGGCTCATGCCTTATCTTCAGCTTCCGCTGAATCATGTCCTACCTCTCTCTGAGGCCCCTGGTTCTGTTTATTTATTTTTTCCACATACCAAAGACTTTGTTTTGTTACCTCTGCAACACAATTTTAGTGTGGATGGGCCACAGGGGAATGTTAAAATTGCAGATTCAAAGTTTAATTTTCCTTTCTGTTACCCTATAGATCAGAGTAACAAAAATAACAGTTTTGAGAAAACTTCTATCCAACTACTGCACCTGTTGTATCGAGTATGTAACATGTAAAAAAATATTCCTGTATTTTCCTCTGAAAATAAGTTTCTACTGAAGAAATGCTGCAGTATTTTTGAACAGAATGTAATTATATAAACCAGGTAGATTATTCAGACTAAGAGAAAAGAGGATTGCTAAGAAGTTCTCAATTATTTTTTTCAAAGTATGTGGTGTTTTCTCCCTTTTCAAACTGGTTATGTTTTTTTCTTTACCTTAATCTGGTTCACAAGTATAAACCTTATTTTTCTGAAATTTGAAGGGATGAAGCATCTGTGAATAGTATGAAAAAATTTCACTTTTCCAGGACTGAATATTTCAATAGAGGCACAGTAAAAGAAATAAATAAATTAGACACTGTCAAAGACTTCTTGGAGTGGGGGCTTCTACAACCTAAGCCCACAGTACAATTAGTAATAAGCAAAGTATCCCTACACTTAAATTATATATGTCATGATTTCAACTGAAAACCTAAAGAGCAAATTAAAAAGCTGTATCTTTTTTGTTTATGATGGGAATTACATGCATCACAAAAAGAACACCATCCAGTGTATCTCATGGCAATGGAAGTAATAGAAGAATGTAGCTGTCATCACAATATTTTTCCTGGTTCCTTCTTCAGGCCGTCCACCCACACCTTCCTTTCTCCAGTTCTGCTGAACTCTGAAGCTGCTCTGATTCACGGGTATCCATCCCAGCGGTGCTCCTGCAAGTTTTTCACCAAAGGGACTCCTTGAGAAGTATCCCCACACCCCATCTTTGCCTTTCCATATCTGCTGTATTTGGGATAGTTTGCAGCAGGCTGAAATTTGGAATGATTCTGGCACAAAAGCAACCAGATCATCAGGATCAGTGAGCCACTGTCATGCTTTTTAGGTCAGATTAAACTATTCTGATGTTAAATATGGCTCATTCAGAGCCAATTCATATCCAGCTGAAGTCAGCAGGAGTCTTGCATGGGTTTCAGTGATCTTCATGTAAAGCCCAGAGAAAGCAAGACCTTTTTTCCCTGTGTGAGCAAGATAACAAAAATGGAAACAGTAATGATTGATTATGTAGGTCATTGTCAGTTCTGTGAGCTGTGTGTTATGTATAATGTATTAGGCTAACCCTAAGGAAAATAGTTTGTGATGGGGAGTAGAGATGACTACATTCTAGGTCCTAGAGTACTTCTCTTGTTCATCTTGATGTGAATAGATCTTGTGTTTTACTGGGTCTTGGTAGAAGAGATAAATTTAGAAGAAAATTTTGCCTTAGATCTTCACTCTTTCTATTGACTTAAATGAAAGCTGATTTGACTTAGCTAGGGCAGAATTTTGTATGCAAATTTTTGAATTTTAGTAGAATATATATTTATGTCCTAAGGTACTATGCTCACTTTTCCAATGTTGTTTTTAGTTGCCATTTTTTAGCTTTAATTTTTTTTAAATAAATATGCACTCCCAGAAGCAAAATAAATTTTAAAATTCCTGTTTTCACTGTTTTCCATTTTTATATTAAGTATGCTCTGCATACTCTATAGTGCATGATTAGATAAACAAAGCTTGATTGCTAGAACTTGTTGCTCTTGGCATCATTAGGAATAAGGTCCACAAGAACAACTTGTGCACCTGAAATGACTACCAGAGCATTAGCCATAAATCACAAAATACATCTCTGTTGCATTCCTGAAAGATACAATACTCAAAACAAACAACTGAGCAGAAACTGAAAAAAGCCTGGAGTTACTGTAGAGTTTAATTATTCACTTGTGGGGGTTTTGTTTGTTTCTTTTGGTTGTTGGGTTGTTGGATTTTTTTTAAATCTGTTTTTGGCAGTTGGAAGAAGTAAAGCACAGAATTAGGAAAAAAGTCTTCCAAGCATTTAGGAGAACTCATATCCTCTCCAGAAATGTTTGATCTGTTTGTAGCAGTACAATGAGCTGTTCCTTTGGCAAGAGGAGGTACACTAGGTAGTTCACACCACACAATTTATTTACAAGCTGCAACAGCTGCAACTCCATTTTTTTTCCTGAAAGATAGAGTGGAATACAGACAAGTGTAACATAAATATGCAAGTCTGATATGTCTGTGTCAATACCACCCTCAAAGACATTTCACTTGGAAACAGTGAATTGAAATCTCCAGATATTACTTCACACTGAGAAAAATATAATAATGAAAACAATGCATTTAAATAATATAGGGTCTGATTATTTGTTGATTTATTTGTTTATTTATTTAATCATTCGTTCATTCATTTATTTATTGTGGAATGTAGCAATGTCATAGGCTAAACAATCTTTTGATGGACATAAATAAAAATCTTTGAACTTTTATTCCTTTATCAAAAAATGCAACCTTTCTGTTTTGCACTGCACCAGTTATCCAGTCAATATAATATTTTTTAATGAAAGGCAAATTGTATATGACTGGGATTATTGAATATTTGTTTCATTTTAATGGTACGTAATTATCAAATGTGTTCCCTCATGAATAGGGTGATTCCAAATGCATCACTAGGAGTTGTGACATGTTAAGCTGTTTTGGCCAGTCATGTTGGGATGAAAAATGGCAATTTTATATCTCTCACAAGAGATATGTAAATGGAGCACAGTTTCTTTATAACACTTTAGTAAATCCCATTTTAGAGCTAGAAATGGGAAATTGCTTTGGTTCCATTCAGTGCCCCATTCCTCAAATTAAGATTTTTCAAGATAAAGGATTTGGCAAGATTATCACCCATTAAGCAACTGCCAACATAACCAAAGCCATGAAATGCTCCTTCTGAAAAAAATAATAGGATGGGCTCAGCTGTGCAGACTCAGATTTCCCCATTGACTTTTCCCTTGGCTAGCAGACCTCTGGCATAGGGGTGTTTCCAGCATTCCTTTTCCCCCATAAAGAGTAGCCAATTAAAGTAAAATTTAAACAATGTTAATCAACAGGTGGATCAGAGCTACAGAAGCAAATGTGGTACGTAAGTAATTAAATTTAACTTTTTGCTCTTTTGAGTTGCTCAGTTAATGGAAAGAAGGTGACAGTGAGATTGTGAGGAATGTTGAGAAGCGTTTTAAGGTTCCATCTCTTGCTGTATAAATAAGACAAAAGCAGATGTGTCATGTAAATTTTCGTGTTAATAAATGAAAAATTTTTTATAGAAATATTTAATAAAACTCTTTCAATTTTTTTTATTATCTGGAAGAATTGCTCTTGCAACTTTAAAAAATATTCATGTAATCCCAGTTTACAGTAAAGACCATAATTAAAATTTGAAACAAATATGTGAAGAAAATGGCATCATTTTTGCAGCTCAAGTTATGTGTGATGATAATTGAATAGAGCAAGAGTGAGCTGATAACTGGAATATGATAACTGGAATTCCCATGCAAGAGAGTGGGAAAGATGCAGCAGAAGAAAAACATAAGAAAACATGCCTAACTTGTATACTCTGCTTGCTTAGTTCTGCTTGCAAATTGCATGTTATCAAATTAAAATTAAAAGATTAATAATCAAGAGGTTCTGTTGATATCTATCAATGTTTCATGTAAATTGAGTGTGGGCGTAGCAAATTAAATTTAGCAAATTTTTTCTATTCTTTCCACTTCATTGTTTGGAGCCTATGCTATTCAAAATTAGTTTTATGTGAACCTATCATTCTCTATGCATATTTATTTAACTAAAGAATTTGTAATATTCATGATCCAGCAACAGAAATAAAGCAAATATCTCCCCTGAAAAAAAAAAAAGAAACAAAACAAAAAACCCCAAACCAAACAAAAAAACCCACAAAACAGAAAACAAAGGAGATGGGTATTATTGTAACATACAAAGAAATAGTATTGTAACATCATTTATATACTGTATTTTATTTTTTTTTTTCTCACAGGCCTAGAGGTGTGGAGACATTTAGTTCAAGTAACTACTGAAATATCCTTTAAAAAAAGAAAAAATTACTTTCACAGATTTTGAAATTCCGAAAACCATAAACCACAGCTACAAACCATGGTGGGAATCTACACTGGCACTGACAGGCTCTTTGTGTCATCTCCCCATGGACCTGATCCCTCACGTGGCACTGCTGGAGCAGGGAGTTTGGGAGGGCTCACTACCCATCACTGTTCTACCTGCCATGCAACACAAAGCCCCAGTGCTGGGGCAGGGGCTGAAAGTGAAGCAGGACATTGTGGGACAGAGGGAGTGATTGTGAAAGCCAAGCCCCAAGGCATCTGGGGAGTTACTCTGACCACCAATAGCCAGCAATGGCCTTTCCCAGCCACTCTTCCCTCCTACCCACCACACAAGTCCCTGCCAGGTAGAACACATGTCCCTGCAATGTCCCTTTTCTCTCCAAAGCAACAAAGGTGCCTTCCAGTATCATCATCCCTGCCTGTTACCCAACCTGCCACCCAGAGTGGGTCCTCTTGGGGAATCTCTCAAGGACCCATCCCCAGGCCCAAAAAAGGTGCTTGGCAGGTGGCACACATCCTACATTCTGTGTGAATGGGTAGGCATCAACCAAGATATTTATGGAAGAAGAAGCCAAAAGGATGATCTTTTCACCCACAAATGGGGTGGTCACTCTAGCTGGGCAAGGGGGCCATGATGGCCCAGATGGCAGCTAACCCTCTGTGTGCTGGTTCCAACCCAAGCTCAGCTATCCTCAGAGGGTCAGCCACTTGGGGACGTGTTCCACCATAGGGCCACCACTTTCTTGAATTATTACTTCCTAACTCAGTTTGCTGGCATAAGCCACAGATGGCCACATTTATCATACAGCCTCAGGCTGATCTCTCTGATTTTCTCCCTACCAAAAGTCACTTACCTACTGCAATGTGGTCATTACTAGGATAGATGGATACTGATTTTATGCCCATATATTGAATTAGATTTTCTCTTTGAAAAGCAGATGATCTTTGTTTAGATATATATATATATATATATATATATATATATATATATATATATATAATCAAGGTATAATATAG
>JAXCLO010000170.1:71079085-71122707 GCA_035583995.1 Arremon aurantiirostris | reverse complement strand
TATAATATATTTATTTTTTTAATCTATCATGTATATACCTGTGAGGTATACAAATTTAAGTTAGGCAAAATATACTTAGTTAAATACCCCTTAAAATTTTTCTCTTTTCAAAACCATCTGTCAAAGTCAGAATACCAGCTATTCTCAGTGAAGTAAGGCAGTGTTTTTAAAAGGACATCAGGCTTAACTCATATGCCACATCTGGCTTTCAAAATCACCAAGACATTGCTTTACATTAAATTATCTTTTAAATCTGGAAAAAAATGCCACCATGAACATGCCTTTGTGCTGACATTTTATGTGCAGGTTAACTGAAAAAAATTTCTCCCCTTTGGTGCATTTTATACCTACTTTGGAAAGAAAATCACCAGCCAGTTATAGAAATTAACAATGAAGTCCTTCCTTGATGTAAAACAAGTTAGCTAACTGAAAATTGAAAAAATATTAAATAACTGTAGCCATTTTTGGTTTTGTCTGTTTCTATGTCTAGGTCAAGCATTTCTATCTCAAGAATTGGATTCTCTACTGAAAGAAAAAAACCAACAGAACGCTGTTTAATGCATACTCTTGTCTTCTAACAGCATGCAGAAAACTTATGGCCTCAGATAACGATGTTCTAAGGCAGTAGTGCTCAAATTAGAGCTCTTAAGGGACCTGGATATGGCTCTCATGAAACCAATGTGTCTCATTTGTGTTCCTTTTGCTGTATTTTAGTCCTAGAGACAGAAGAACAATGATAATAGAAAAAAAGCCCTGTACAAAACCACTCGGAATACTGGAACAGTAGAGAACCACCTTACAGCCCTTTTAATTAAGTGAAAGATACAGGGGAAAAAAAAAAGGCATGAGGCACTGACTTTACTGAATGGAATTGCATATGAGAAAACAGAAATAAAAAATACTCCTTTTCAGGTGTTAAAGCTCTCCTGTCTCCTGACTAGGATATTCCAAATTCTTGAAATAGAAAATCCAACTGAGTCAAGCCAGCAGACAGTTTTAAAAACCCAAATGTTTCTGGTTCAAAAGCTGGTTCTACTTGTACATAACTGTACAGCTGAAATCCAACCTGAGCTTCAATTTCTATCCTACTATTATTTTTTTCATTTATTTACACTTCTTCCAAATACTACATCAAAGGCTGACAAAAGAGTAGAATGACAGAAATATCCTCCCTCATTTTCAGTCCTGTCTTACAGACTTGAATTTCTATGACTCTATGAACCTTCAGTACAGATTACATAGAAATACTACTTTATCAAATCATATTTTTTGCAGAAGCTGAAAGATACTTTAGTGAAGTTCACATAAGCTTGTTCTGAAGCCACTGCTATACTTCTTCTGTGTTGTTGACATTTCCAGATCCTTATGCACACAAACTTTATAATGATTTAATTTTAAAACACATTTCCATTTAAAACTGGAAAAAATTTAATACTTCCTATGTGTTCTCAAGATGGATGAATATGAATATGAATTTAGAAAACACTAGATTTTTTTTTTTGTGAACTTTCCATACATTTTTATCCTTTGTATCTGCTTTTCCCAAATATCTGGGCACAGTTTTTTGACTGTCTGTTTTATTTGTGGAAACAGAGGTTTTGTCACTCAGTGTTATATCAGAGAGAATATTGTTTATAAAATACTGTATAACCACATATCAAATGCAGGATCATACCTATTGATAATGAAAAGTACTTTCAATGAATTGTTCTTACTTATTTGCTCTGACAGTTTGAGGGGGGGTCCAGCCCTCAGAATACAGTGTGCCTCAGTGCTGTGTTGCATATAAAGGATGTCAGCAGTGGCTTAGAGCTAAGCACTTTGGCCCTGATGCAGTCAGACAGATATGCATGTGCTTAGCTTAATGTACAAGAGCAGCTGACCAGGACACATGGTGAGATCTGAGCTTTTGGCTCATTTCCTAGAGCAGAGCACAAGAGAAGAAAGATATTTAATGATCTTAAGGTCAGTAGGCCTTGTTCTGCGAATATACTGGCATCAGAAAAAGGAAAAATCATAGAGATACTTTTCTATCTTTTATTGCTAAACAAAGGAAATATGAATCTTCTAAGCAAACATATGAACCAACAAACAAAGACATGAAAAACAGAATGACCCTTAGAAAAGTGTAGTCTTTTTGTATACTGGCAGTATTGAATATGACTAATCAAGTCAGGCTGATTACACTCTATGAACTGTTTGTAGGCAATTTCAAAACTAAAAGTTATTTGAAAACCTCCACATAACAAATATTTACCCTTTAAGAGGCGAGATTTTTCTGCCATTTTTCTACTACTACTCTACTAATAGCAGTAGAGTATTGAAATATGTTTGATTGAGGATAGCTGATCTTGTGTTCGAAGATTGTTTTTTGTTCATAAAACATATGAACATAAATAGTTCAGAAGCCTAAGCCAGCTATTTTGTAAAAAAATCTGTTAAAATATGCAAAATACAGAGGACGAGAAAATGAAACTGTAAAGATGCTGTATTTTTTGAGAAATCTTACTCAATGCCTTTGGTGCATATGGATTATCTAGATTCCTAGTAGTCTTGTGGCTACATGCAAGTGATGTAAAAGGATGAAACAATGTGATACAAGTTACTATGCACAATTTACGGTTTTCATATTTTAAGAGCTACAAGGATCCTTGCCTTTCACTTGAGATCAGTACCCAGTAGTTGTGGTTTGACTTCAGTCTTACCAAAATCCCACAGACATTCCAGAGCTCCTGATGTCCATGCGGGCCCCATAATCATATTCAGTTGTACAAGGGATAGTGAAGCCTTCTGTCCTTTTGTTCCCGTCACAAGAAGTTAGTTAAAAGGATAAGTAAGATTGGACTGGGAAATTTTGATGGTTAGCCCAGTGCTATCCCACAGAGGAGCAAAAAACCCTTTAAAAGACCCAAAATGTTTCATGTTACCAGTTTTTAAGTTCCTTCTTGCCCATGGTTTCCTGAGATGGGTAGAGGGAGCCTTGCTGCTATCAGCCGTATGTAAGTTTTAGTACATGATTACTAGAAGGTGAGAAAGTCTGCTGAGCAGAAGACTATTTACTGTGTATTTTTCATTAGAATATGAGCGTGCTCTCTCTGGAGATGAAAGATTAAGGTGTGCACAGTTGTGTGCACAGCAGAAAATGTTGGCCTTTTCAGTCTTTTAAAGTCTCTGAACTGCAAATCTAGTATTTTTCTTAGATTAGATTTTTACAGGATTTACATATCAGAAAAAAGAAAGAAGACTTTGAAGTCCAAAAGAAAAACAGTCAACAGTAGCAACACCACCCAGTCTTAAACTTTTCTAAAATGGAGTATCATTCAGCAATTTCAAAGATCTACTGGGGGAAAAAAAATACAAAATAAATCATTTTAGAAATTAGAAAAGTCCCATTTGTACTATATACATATTTATCTTGATTTAAAATTCTGAACAGAAACATGCTCCACATTAAAAAACCACACTTTTTTCCCTTATAAACATGTCTAGGTACCTAAGGTAGTAATTTAAATAAAATTATTATTTTTCTGTACTGGATGCTTGGTAACACTTAAAAACTCTAATTTTCTTTGAGACACAGATTTGTCCTTGTAAAATATACTTTTATAAATTGATAGTTTAGAGAATGCAACATTTTGGGAATGAAAACAATAACTTTTATCTCTTCTCAATACGTCATCATAGGCTCAAGGGCTCAGTAGTCCACTCTGTCTGCACCAAACACACACTGAAGGTACACCTGAGCCTGCATTTACTGTATCTCCCTGATCTTGTGTGAGATATGGAGGGAGAAAAATGTTATGTTTATATTTTTGAAATTGTTTCATTCTATTCCTTCCTTTCAAAGTTCATTTCTGGATGGATAATTACCTCTTCTGTGAAGGAAATTAAAATCTGCTGTGGTGATTCTGCCAACAAACTCTGGAAATGTTCTGAAATTTGTTATCACTGCCTTATACTATAAAATGTCTGCAGTGCAAGGCAGTTTAATGTTTGCTTTCAAACCTCAGCAGTGTGAGAGAAGAGAAAGCTTTGGGGCTTCAGCGAAATAATTTCATGTTACAGTAAGTGGTAGAAGGCAGTTTAGCAGTCAGGTATTTAAACTGAGATATAAGCATTTATAGCTGCCTCCTGCTGCACGCTCAGCATTGTTTGCTGTTTTAGAGGTAGATCACTGCTTAGTGTGTTTGATTTAGTTTACAGTTAAGTGTGATGCTTGTGCTATGTTGCAGTGCTGAAATCTCCTTTATAACACATCAATTCATAGGCTTTAAAAACTGTCAGTAAACTATCATGTAGCTGTACTGGCATTTTGCTGCTTAAAAATTCATTGTTGTTGCTACCATTTGTTGTTTTAAAATTGTATTATTTTCCATCATATTATCAAATTCTTATTGGGAGTTTCAGAAGCCTCTCATCAGATTCAGTAATGCAGAAATAAAACCATAAAACTCAAATTAAATTCTAACACTTTATTTTGCAGAAAAAACACACTCTTTAAGTAGTGTATTAAGACTAAACCAGAAGGATTTGAACTCCAGGATGTCCTTACAGCTAATTGTCTTCAGTTACACAGTCAAAATATTTTTTCAAAAACCCAATGCTTTAAGAATGAAAGATATGTTATTCTATAATTTTCAAGTCACATGATTCAATAGGATTGAAGATAGCTCATTAAAAGAAAAATAGTAGCATTTACTCAGAGTCATGTCATTTAAACTGTGACCAGAGTGGATTCTCCCCACTGAATAAGAAAGCATATAATTTATATTCATTCCTTTTTTCATTTCTTTCTACCAAAACAATACTCTGTTGGGTGGAAGAGAGTACGATAAGTTCTTGTATCGTAGCTTTAATTCCAGTACTTCCATGACAGAAAAAGTAGACTTGATCTCTGTTACTTGTTAATTAAAAACTAAATTTCTTTGGCTCATACTCTAGCTTGCCACTGTAAAATTAATTATGACCAATAACAAATAGCAAATTGTTCCTTTTCCAGAATAAGTTCCCCATTGGGATGCAATGAAAATGTTAATAATTAATCAAATAGTCTAATTTGGTATTATTTTTTGCTACCTCACTCATATACAAAACCCCACTGATGTTAGTTGACTTTTTTGTTTCATAAATATTTATATATAATTGCATTTTCCTTGTAAATTGCATTTTTTTACCCCAAAGGGAGGAAAAAACAATTTGTGTGTTAATTTTATCTCACTGGTTTTGTTCAGCTTCAATAGTTCTGTATATAAAATAAGAGATTAGATAAAAAGAAATGCATGCAACCTGTGTTTTATAATTTAAAGAATAATAATTAGACAATGCTGCTAATTTTGCAGCAAATCAGGTACATTGCTACCTCCCAGCAAAAAGTGAAAAGCAGGCAATTCAGTGTTCCTGTTCCCCCTACTGCCCAACTTTAATACTAATTTTGTTTAGATTTTGCTGCCCCCTACAGAATAATTAAATATTTAGCATTTTACAAACCTGAGAGTTGGTGTCCATTATTTTTCAGTATTACCTGGACAAGTTAATGAACATTTTCCATGGAAGGAAGCAGAGCTTTATTTGCTGTTATTACAATTTTTTAATATGTTTTGCATGACCTGTACTAAAAAAAAAAAAAGAAAAAAAGGAAAAAACACCCCACCATTTTATGGTATATTGATAAATAAAAGATTTTTAAAAAGTGATGTGCACCATTATTGAACCACTAAAATAAGGTGAAACATTTTTTGCATCCTCCAAGAAAGCAGAGAGCAAGAGTACTAACCTTTGGATCTCAGGAAGTAAGCTAATTATGTACTTTATCAGCTGCTACCTCTACTAGCATTCTTTCCTGACTCCACTATCTGTAACAAACAGCAGCAGTTAAATGCAATGATGCACTTCAGATTCTAATAGAAAACAGACTGTGAATAGGATAAGGAGAAATAGATAATACTTTAAATGTAAACTTTCTATTTCTAATTACATTTCAAAAATATAACACGCTCTTTGAAAAGTAGTGTTTGTACTAGTTGATATTCCTACAAAGTAACTTTATAAATAAAAAGAAGACCTAGATTATGTTTCCTGTGGCAAACCTCAAATTGAATAGGCAAGTTTGTTCTCCATAGATATGCCCTGGCTGTCTCATATTGCGCTGTATATGCCCATCATCAAGGAGATTATGCATGAAGGAGGGGAAGCCATAGAATTGTCCATCAAATTCAGTCCTTGCAACTGTGTGGAGAAATAAAATAAGGAGGAGATTTCATATGGCCTGGATTAGCTCCCTTTGGTGTTCCCTAGAAACCAGGCATTAGAGGAAAGAGAAGCGTCGTGAATGTGCTTGAGTTTCTCTTTGTAAATACTTCCCAGAACTCACAGCACAGAAACTCACCTGTCCTTGACTTACTGAGATTAGCAAGAATTTAGGACACTGCAGTAATTGCATCCCTGAAATGTCTCCGTTTTTATGAGTGTTTTCCCAAATGCTCGAAAACACTAGACCTGAGGAGACAGGTACAGGTTATGCCTTCCAAGGCGTATGCTGAATGAATCATGGAGCAAAAAGTTGTTTGAACATAGCTGGTTTTGCTTACAAAATAATTTTGTAGAGATGTTAGCAAACCCAAGAAAACTTACAGACATTTTGTTGCCTTGGTTCCTTCATGTTGGAAAGAAATCCCAAATTTAATGAAGATTTTACAAGAGTTGACTGTAAAGGGGAAATGAAGACAAGACTCAAACACATTAATGGGTCGTACTCCTTAAATAAACACAGTAAAAATGTCCTCAAAAAAATCCAAAGATCTTTCTCAGGTGAAAGATGACAAGCTTTGCACGAGTAAATGCAATAAAGACCTGTGTATAAAATAAGTTGTCCAGAGAAATTTTCTGGATGATATTACTTTCAATTAATAAACTATTTGCCTTTGAAACATATTTCAGTAATTTCTCACCTTCATGTTTAAAGAATGAATGTATTTAGCGGAGGTAGAAAAAGGAAGCAGAAAGATGAAAAAGGCTGCAGAAAATAGGTAGCTTTTTTTCTTCCCAGAAAGAACAGAGACATTAAAGGCGGAGGAGAGGCCCCTGCAAAAGTACCTATTAAATGTATTTTCTAACTTTCATCCATTCTCTTACTCTCTATAAGAATCTGCCATTCACTCAAATGATACATTTATTTCTGATGTATGACAGGAGCATATATGTTCACTGCTTCACAAAAAACTATAATTTAAAATACAAAACTGAGCTATTAAAGCTGAAAGCTTTTAGAACAAATCACAAATCTGACACATTTCTATGGTTTTAACTTGACTAGGTTAGGAGAGGAACGGAATAAAAAACCAGCTTTGCAAGCTTCATCTAATACTTCAAATAGACTAAGTGCAGATTTTTTAGATTTAAATATTCACATTAATATTGATTTGAAGGAGTATCAGGGAAGAAAAACAACACCATTAAAATGATAGAGACATAATTCCAATTATAGCTGTTGGTAATGGAACTGCTGCATTACTAAAATCTACAGTCTTAGATTAGAGAGGTACTGCAGTGATTCAAGCACAGGGAGAAGATAAAAGAACAAGAAACATGTCATTGCTACAAAACCAGAACCAATAAAGAATGTAAAGCATTTAAACGGCAAGATATTTTTATCACAATAAAACTGTGCCACTATATGGAAGAAGAGTTCTCAATTATTTATCAAGCAAAGGCCTGAAAACCTGTAGACTCTGAACAAGCCCTGGATTCCAGTTCAGACTTTCAAGATTCTTTCTGTATTTTATGTGTTTGATATTTAATTTAAATAATAAAGAGGATGTTGTTACGGGAGAAAAAAACCCAAATGTCTTTCTCAGATGAAAGCCCCATTCTGAGTCTTTTATACGATACTACTATTCTGTAATATAACTCCACAAGGAGGAAAGTGCTACCTCACCCAACTGACATTGCAGCCTTCTCAGAGGAAAAAAATTAACTGAATATTGGTCAGGAGACTCCTTAGCATATGAATTTCAGTAGTTTTTATGTATGAATAATGTGGTCTTGTGAATCAGGTAATCTCATGGCCGGTGTCATCTGTTGAGAGGGAGGAAGATGAAGTGTGAGTGGAAGTCATCTTTGGGTTCAGAGGTAAGTTCTTTGCAAGAGCAACATTGCAGTATACATTCCGCTTGTGTTTCTGTCAATGAGACAGTTCCATTGTATTGATAGCACACAGCATTAATCCTCTGTGAAACATAGTGTTAAAACTATTTCCTTTTCTTTGATGCAGTTCAGCATTTTAGTATTTCACTGTCAGACAGAAGCTAAGCAAATGATTTTGCTGTCCAGCTGATGAAGAGTTGCAGAATTTTAGAATTCAATGTTCTTTTTCCAATAAGCTCAGCAAGGAATGTTTTTTAGACAGCTTCCAAACTGTCCTTGAGATTGCCAGGTACAAAATAATATAGAATTTACACAGTTTTCTCTAAAACCCAGGATTGTTTAAACTGATGGTCTTAATCACATCAGAGAATGATTCTTTAACCTTGAATGACCCTAACTCTGACTTTGAAAGATCTTTAAAACATTGGTCACACTGTGTCATTCAGGCCTGGGCAGACACTTGGTATGTGTTAAGATCAGGTTTGCTGATGTTTCAAGTGTCTGTTCAGGGTTAGACATAAAGGTGTACAGAAGAAAATTCATCACATTTTCAGGTCTTAACTTCCTTCCAACTACAACCATTATCTATGCAAAAATAAGAATAAGGTTTTCACAAACTAGGGGCAAGCAAAGAAATAAGCACAGAACTGGCTTCCCAAGTACAAGTTTATATCTCTAGAATTTTTGGGTTGCATTCATTTAATTTAATTTTGTCAGTTTTGTTTACTTCACTGCCTTTTTTTCCCATCACTATCTTGCCGCTAGTGCTTTGCTTCAATGATGTGGCTCATATGTAGATCCTAGCATGCCAATTTTAATCTAACCTAAATATTTCAGCAATGCTCATATTTGCTTCTCATTTTCCTTTGTGCAGCATTACCTTTTCTTAGACCAGTTATTTTAATGTTAGGGTTGCATTCTTTTCTGATGAACTATTTATAGAAATCATTCTATACAATGAAAATGTTTCACTTTCTAATTTGTCTTGTAATATGTTAAAATTTAAAACACACAGCTAAGTACCAAAATATTTTTTTAATTTAAGATACAGCTCTCTATGTCAGCATAACATATTTGATTATCTGATATAGGAATATAGCATTTCCTATATTTTATGGAGTTCTATGCAATTGAAGTAACAGTACTAAGACCATAAGTGTGGTTAAACAACATACACACAAGATGCTGACTTCCTAACATGAATGGTCTGAAAACCTGCTCCTCTCCTTCCATAATTCCGTTTTACAAAGTAAAACCCTGGGGTTTTATGTGAGTGCAATAACAGTAGAGGTAAGATTTCCTTAACAGAAAGGATTCTCCATGGCACAGTACTGCAGTGAGGAATACTCTATTCCCTTAAAGCATCCAGTTGTGGTTCCTAATTTTAACCAATCACTGCTCCACTGTATCATCTCTTACATTTAGTTCTGCAGTTTGACACACAAAGTCACCTTGAGAGCAAAACAAAATTATTCTCTATTGAATTCGTATGCAACATAAACTGGAGGAAGAGATTGCATGATTGCCTTTATATGCAGCTGCATGCTTATTTTTTGTGATGATCTGCTTGGTAAAAATTTTATTTTGATAATCTTCACTGTCTTACCCTTCATTCTTTCTTTTGCCATCTTTTTTCTTGTACATTGTAACTATGACTACCCACCATTATCAAGGATACAAGTGGTTTTTGATATGTATTCCTCTTTTATTAAATTTGAAAACACAATTTATGTCATGGAGCATTACTGAATGATGTTTATACAGGATTTGATGCCATGGTCATGGGTTACTTCTAAGCTAATTGCTAATTTTGATTCCACCCCTCTATACTGTCAGTTGGGGTTGCACTTCTGCTGGTACACTTGCTTTTATTTATGAACATTACATTTATTGTATTTTTAAATTCATTTCATTACCAATCAGACTCATAATCAGATTCATTATTGGAATATCTGAGATGTTCACAGTCTATGTCACTTTTGAATAACCTTAATAATTACTCAACATAAACCAGCTCTATCAGTCACTTCTCACACCTGATCCAGAAAAATCATGAATACAATGAACAACACAGGTACAATAGAAATCCCTCTGGGATTCTTATCATTACCCTCCACCCACTACAGTATCTAATAATTTTTCCCTGCATTTTTTTCCAGGCTTTCAATCAACTATTTAACTGTGACAGGACTTTTCCACTTTCAAAAAAAAATCGTTAAAGGCTTTTTGGAAGCTGATATATACAGTTATGAGACATATTGACAAGTTCATTGACATCACTAAATATCTCTTCAAAACTTGCAGGTTGTGTCTTTATTCTAAAAGAGCTGTATTGACATTCACCATAGTATCATACATTCACGTAATTCCATTCTTTGTTATAGTTTTGATTGCTTTGCTCAGTACAAAAGTCAAATGCCCTCAGACCAGTGTCTATTTGTATAGAGGTCTTCTAAAAGCCTCTGTGAAAATGACACTGCATTTACTGTCTTCCTTTCCTGTGATAACATGACTAAATAAAATGTGAGACTTTATACCATAGTCATCACGTTGTCAACTTCACACTAAGCTTCAGAGTTTATGCATAAAGAGAACCTAGTCCTTGCTAGTGAGGAATTCTGGTAAGGAACTTATTGTGTATCTCTTTTTTCTCTTGGGTTTTATTCCTCACTTTTTCTCCTCTTGGTTGCTATTATCATTTTTATTTCTGGGTTTTCATTGGTTGGGGTTTTTTTCCTTAATTTGAATTTTTAAAGTGATCTTATCTCAACCCAGAATTTTATCACTTTTGTCTGATTCTGCTCCCCACACTACCAGAGCAGAGTGATTTTGTCATGAAGAGTGAACTTTTCTAGGAGAAATGCAGATACAGCAGAGACTCTCTGATCCAAACACTCTTGTCAAGCAGGGCCCACATCTGTGTCCAGATGACTTCTGAATACCCACAAGGCAGGAGACACAATTTCTGGACTTTCTCCCTCTGTCCTGTTGAGGGGACAGAGTGATAGATTGGCTTGGTAGGCACCTGACAGCTTGCCAAGGTAGTCCCACCACATTTGAGTACTAAAACCAAAACCAGCCAAAATAACATAAAAATTTCATTTAATGGCCTTTTCCTGGTCTTATCTGTGTTGGTTATTTTCTCTTGTAATTCCACTTATTCAAAGAGTTGCTCTTGGGTGCACTGTTTGCAACTGTGAACTTGATGTAATTATGCTTATTATGCTTGTGAAAAAGCATTTTATGTTTCTGTGCTGAGGGCCATGTCATGTTCTGCAGAAAAGCTGCAGATGTGTTTTCTCTGGGAACCTTCATATGTATCCTCTTATACATCCAGAAATAAAATGCCTCTTTGTTTTTGAAAAATAATGTATTTTACATGGGTAATAAAAAAAAATCACAATTGTGTTTTATAAACTCAAATGTGCTTTCTTCATATTATACAGTCCCATTTTTGTAAGTAGAGGCTGTAAAATACCAGTTCTACCTCTGTAATGCAACCAACACTTCAATGTGTAGAACTGTGGTAGAATGTATTTCTAGAAAAGCATCACACACATATTGGATAAGAAATAAATGCAATGTACTATAACTCTGTAATGATTTGAAAGGAATGGTGGTGGAGGGGGTGTGTGCTCATTTTTAGTGTTCCCCTTATCATCTCTACAGAAGAAATAACCCTGTTCTATTTTCTCTTCAATAAAACCACATGGAATTAAATTGGGAGGGAGAGCAGCATCTGCATAGCTAATACTGCCCTCGAAATAGAATGTGAAATAACACTGAACACTGAAAGCACACTGAACATTGAAATAAAATATGTCAAATAACTAATTTTGTCTCTCCTTCCTAATGACTCTGTTGCTGGAAAACAAAGTTATGCCTGATAACTGTGGCTGGACAGTGATTTCATGTATCTGATCATAGTTTGTAAGCCATGTGTTCAGCCACTTCTCTGAAATGGTAACTATCAGCAATAGCAATTTGTGACTAAGAAATAATGCAGCATGGAGTTTAGCATGAAAGGTAGGAAGGTCCAACTGCAGCATGAGTTACAGTGGCTGGAAGCAGGAATGCCAGAGGCAGAAGGATTTCCTGTGAAGGAGTGAATTTTACCTTGGTGATAAGAAACAGCAACAACTTTGTTGTGTAGCCAGCCTGGCATCCGTGTGCTCAGGGGTCAGCTTTAGGGAGCAGAGCTAGGCTGGGAATAGACTCAGGGCTGGGCAGAGGTGCCTCATGCAGCTGCCCGAAGGACTGGTGCAGATGAAGGTACATACATACAAGGTATCAGCTTGTGACACATCTTTGTATGGGTTTACATCTTTTGGGACCGCCTCTAGCAGTAAGACTCTGCCCACTACATTGTTCCTTATTGCATATTCATGTTTAGGCAGAAGCATGTGTTCTCTATCATCTGGGCTACTCATATTCCACGGGATCTGACTTCACAAGCATCCCAGTGAAGACTGCCCTTCTTAACAGAGCGCCACCACAGCAGTCTTGTCGTCAGAGAAGCCCACCCATTCTCTGTAATTGTCCTGTTCAGTGCAAGCAAAACCACTGCTGTGCACCAGAGCAGCTGCCACACAGTCTGAGAGGCAAAGCCTTCATATTATGTACCTTCAGGGTAGCTTTTCAGATTATGATTATCAAGGGGAAGGAAACACCTTAGAATGTTGCTGAAAGGAAATGGGTTTTTAAGTAAAAAAGGCCTACTTTTAAGTTGTACCTGTGAATGCCTTTGTCACTTTAGCTTTCTTGGTTGAGTAGCTATTTTTTTTTTTTAATATTTGCTCAGGTCTATGTTAAAACGACTTCATCTCTGTTCAAACAATGAAGACAAATGGCATATTTTATGCCTGGAATCTTCTTAAACTCTCTCTAGTGTTTCTAAAACTGGATTGAGGAAACACTTCATTAAATACTGGGCATTCATAAACTTCTTAAACAGCAGCATCTGACTGATACATGTAAAATGAGATACAATCATTTGTGGCAGGCAGATTTGTACAGCAAAGGATGTGCATGACAACAGGCACAGTTACTGGCATAGTCTTCCTTGATTAATAAGCTGTAGTAGATACAGTTGTTTAAAAAGACAGCTCTGAAATGCAGTTAATATGGCTCATTATTAAGCATTCAGCAACGTGACTGTGATCTCTGCTTCTTTAAGCAGCTCTGCTCGACAGTCACAGTTGTCATGTGCGCCAGTGTGAGAGACAGAGACTTCTTCCTTTTACCTCGCAGGCCTTTTTTATTTCATTGTTCCCGTTTTAGAACTAAAGAAATCCAGGATGATGTTCTGCCTGAGGTTTTGGAGTAGGCACATACAACATTTTTATAGGTTTTTCATATGTAAAGTTGGTATAGCCAGCAAAACTATTCTGCTGTCCTGTCAGGGAGTGTGCAACAATTATTATTTGTCCAAAAAGCACTTTCTTTGCTATTGAAGGAACTAGAGATCTGGTTGCAGTAGCATTGTCCTGGGAACAGAGCTAACTGGCTGCTCTTCACAGTTTTCACACTCATCGGAAAAAAAATCCAGACCAGATCATTAGCCTTATCTAAATATATCCTAAAACCTGACATTTAAGAGGTTAAATTCTCATTAAAAGCTACAGGAAGGTAATAAAAATTGAAATTAGACAGTACTGTCAGCACACTACATCTTTGCAAGAAGTAATCTCAAGGCTGAGTAACGATGGGATGAGTTTAGGTTAGAAAATACTCTCATGTAGCCTTGGGAAAAAAATATTTTCCATTGCTTCACATTGACACTGGATGCCAAATGTAGCATTAAAATCTCACGTTGTCCAGTGTACTGGATCTGGCTGAAATAGAGTAAATTTTCCCCACAGCAGCCTCACAGTGCTGTGCACTGGGAGCCAGAAGGGTGCTGGTAGCACACGGGTGTTTTGGCTACTGCTGAACAGTGCTGGCACAGCATCACAGCTCCAATATCCCTCCTCCCCATCAGCAGGCCCAGGAGTGGGCAAAATCTTGGGATGGGACGCAACTCGAAGCTGACACAAACTGGCCAAAGATATCTGCTCAGACATAAAAGCAAAGAAAAAGGAGGAGGAAGGCTGGGGAAGGACATTCATTATTTACAATATTTGTCTTCCAAAGCAACGATTACACTTGCTGAAGCCCTGTTTCTTGGGAAGTGAATAAACATTGCTTGCTTACAAGAAGTAGAAAATAAAATGTTTAGGGGTTTTTCCTTTACTTGATGTGCGATACCTTTTGCTTTTGCTTTAGCAAACTGCCTTATCTCAACCTAAAAATTTTTACATCTTATTTTCTCTGTCCTTCCCAGCTGTGCAAGAAAGTGATAGAGTGTCTTAGTGGGAACCTGGCATCCAGCCAAGGACAACCCACCACATCCACCTATGAACAGCAATGCAAGCTTTTTATTAAAAGCAAATCAGGCACTTAAAACTTCTGTCCTTTAGGACCAGTGAAAAAATCTCATTCCATTGAGCATTTCACTATGGAAGTTTTAGATTTCCACAACAACTGCTTGAAAAAATAATCTTAACATCACTCAGGAATTTATGTCTTCCATTAAATAAGAGTGCTGATGACTATTTAAATATTTTATACTCCAGAATTAGTCACTAGTGGTCACAGATACGGAGTGGATTTCAACTCAGGTAATTACCCACTGTGTAGGTATCCACATCAAGACATTGTAAGCTTATTTTGTAGTCAACAAGGAAAAATAAGCAATCCTAGGCCATGAATCTTCTGAATTAGTTTAGATGTTTGTTTTAGAGCAAGGTAAATCAAACCAACAAAGTGCCTACTGACTTTGCTTCGTGGTAAGAGAGGCCAAATGAAGCCCCATGTTTGATGGATTAATAATTCCTTCTGAGAGACATGATGTGACAGCACAGGGTTTATGTTCACTGTTTCATGCATGGCATCATAGTGAAATAACAGACCTAAAAGAAGTGTTCAAAGGCAGCATGTGAACTGAGCGCTGCAATTGCAGCCAATACAGAAAATTTGTATCTTGGGATGAGGCAAAGCCAGAAAAAGAATAGAAGGAAAGCTGAACTAGTTATCTCAAAGCAGTGAGCTGATGCAAATGGCAGAGAGTAGCAATCAATGTAAACAGCTGTGATCCCACTCAGATTTTTGTGAATACACACTGACTGCTTTGGTCTTATTAATGTTGTACAGTCACCAACCAGCAGAAGTGTCAGCTTGTGAAAGTAGAATGGCTGAAATATAGGAAAGAAATGTATCAAAAGGAAGGCAGAGGCGTAAGTTTATAACAGCTTATAGTGACAGCAGCAAATGCTGTCTTCTTGACCTATCACCAAGAGGAATTTTATTTCTTTCAATTTAGTTGTTTGGCAGGCACACAATTTCTGGGGTTGACATCATCTTTTATGCCTTTTTTTGATCTTGGCAGCATTTTCAGCTGTTTACAAGAAGCATTTGAATTGCCTATTAAGAACATTTAATCTATTTATTTATTTATTCTGAAAAGCATACTCATGCATGCATCATCAATCATCTTCTATGAGCTTGAGTCAGCTGTGGATTCTGCGCTGAGCAGGTGACTCATACTGACACAAAACACACAAATTGTATTATTGTTAGGTGCTCTTGCTGTCATTATTAGTGTCATAGGGACAGAGTGGGCAGACTGAACTTGGGATGTTTGTACCTTCAAATGAAAGCTGAATCATGTAGACATTCCACGTCTGCAACTTAAAAAGAACCCCTTGGTCAGGGGAGATACAAAAGCAGAAGTTTTGTGATTGTTATTGTGACAATTCATTGATTTTAAAGCCATAACAAGGGGCGTATAACAATAAGTCAGAAGGAAAAAAAGTATGAGTTAGTCTTACGGTATCAGCTGAACTCTGTAAAAACTCTTGGTCTTGCAACATATGTAGAATTGCTAGGATGGTTGAGAAACACTTGATGCCTCCACTGTGTCATTTTATTCTCTACTTCTTGGTCTGGTCTAAACTTCCCCCAGTGTTATGTACCTCTGGCTTTAGATAGCCATTCGTGATGCTAGCAAGAAGAATACAACATCAAATGGAATTGGGTGGTGTTTTAGAAATTCTGGATGAATATTTTTAAAAACGGAGTTGAGGGTCCTTGCAGACAATGAGATGAACGTGTGCTAAAGATCTGACAAATCTCGCAAAAAGCCTGATATGCAGCCATACTGGGTTAATTTCAAGAGTACAAAAAAAAGTTGAAGGAAGTCATATTTCCCTGAACTTTTATGTCCCAAAATACAAGGTAAGCTGGAACTAATCTTTGTGATGATTAGAGAGTGGAGCAAGCAATACATAGTTTGAGACTAAATGAAATATATTCCTTTACCCTGGAGAAAAGGAGTCTGAGGGAGAGCTTACTGCAGACTTCCATTAACTGGAAATTGCAGAGATGGAGCCAGACTTGCCCCAGCAGTGCACAATGAATGGCAAGATACCACAGTCACAGCTGTAAGGGAAATTCTGTTTGGGCAAAAGAAAAAACCTCTTTGCTCAGAGAGTATTTAACCACTGAAACAGGTTATACAGAGTGGTTGTAGAAAAAGCACCCTCAGAAATATTCATAACTGGAATGAACAAGACTCAGGGAAACTTGTTTTTTTCTAAACCTGGTTTAGCTTAGAAACCAGCGCTGCTTTGAACAGCAGGTTGTCTTGAATGATCTCCAGGGTTACATTCCAAAAGTCCTTTCCTTTTATCATGCTTTGCTGCCTTTTAGCCCTGGAATTAAAGAATTGTCCCTCTGACAGCTGTTACCATTAATATTTACATGAAATCCTGCAGGAGTTCTTGGCCAGCTACCTTCATCTTTGGGCTGCTGAAATCAGTCACGTAGACCACCACATGACTAGAATATGTTGGAACAGACACATATAATATAATGCAAATTAGAGGAAATGATGAAAATTACTTGTATCCTGTATTAGTTTTGGGGAAATATGTCATGCACATCATGCTAGCTATTCACTGAAAACATCTGTTCAGTAGAAACTAAAAGCAACTAAGATTTTTTACTTAATTAAAAGAAATAGAGATCATTGAGAGTCTGACACTAAGTCATCCTCCTATGATCTAATCCGTACCTGTTTAATTTATTCTGGTTTTCACAGCAAGGTTAAAGTAATGTTACTATTAACTTACTCAGTTAAGAATTATTTCAAAGAGAAGTTTTCTATCTGCAGAGATTCATGATGTTGTAATGAACTCAGTAAATAACGTCACTCAGTATATAATGGTCCGAGTATCAGAATTATGGGTTGTTGACTGCCTTGATGATGAGATGGGATTTTGTTCCAAATGTCAAATGTATATATTCTGCCTTTTCACCACATTTATCGGTAAGTGCTATAAGCCCTGAATTTCACAAATTGTCAGGCATATTTATTGTGGGAGTGTAGCTTTCTGCTTCCAGTTCTTTTTTCATTTAGAATTGCTAATTAGTTACCTCACAGTTTAAGATGATATGGCTTAGACTGCAAATTATTTCAGGGTAGTTATAAGCTAGATGAAGAGCAGCTGAAAAACAGGTGTCTGCCTTGTGATTGGATGCTGTGTTAGAAATGAAGAGAAAGTAATGATTGCTGAAGAAGGAAATTGGATAGAAATCTTTACCTCAACATGCAAGTGCGCACAGTATGTTCGACATTTTATGAAGCAAGTGCAAACACGGCCTCATTTCAGAGGTTTAATGACAAAATCAGAATAATATGTCAGTGAAAGGGTAGGACACCAGCAGACAGATAAGGATTTGCATTGAAAAGTGTGCAGAAGACATCCTTTATACTGTTTCAGATTTGCACTGTGGGAGAAGTAGAGATCTGAATTACATGGTCAGTTTTCATCCCAGTCCTGTAGATGAACTGTGTCCAAATGGATAGTAATTCATTATGCTATGCTTTTCTATTGTTTTCATGTGCAGTTTTAATCAGTTTGAAATGTGTTATGCTTAGCAATATGGATTAAAGCTCTGCCTTCCAGGACAAACTATACTTTCCTCCAAGTCAAGAAAAGCCTTAAACTTCTGACAAGCAAAATCCTTTGGCATCCAATAGTTTCACTAAGATTTAGTGCCTTTTTTCAGGTATTACATATCAGGGACAAAGAGAATTTGCTGATTTTTGAATATCATTCCTTTAACTACAATGGATCCCCAAAGCCTTGTTGGGAACCATTCCTGAAAAATACACCCTATCAAGTTTTATGTACACATGTTCA
Source organism: Arremon aurantiirostris (assembly GCA_035583995.1). Taxonomy (NCBI): domain Eukaryota; kingdom Metazoa; phylum Chordata; class Aves; order Passeriformes; family Passerellidae; genus Arremon; species Arremon aurantiirostris. Next base: position 71,104,321 of record JAXCLO010000170.1, on the reverse strand, counting down.
AAAACAGTTTTCTTTGAAAATAAAGAGGATAAGCAGGAACTTTTAACCATTGTTGAACTATTTCAGTCTCCGGTAGAATTAGCCAGCATAAAATAGCATAAAACGACTTTTTTTCTAGTCAATTATGACTCCTTGAAATTTCCCAGCTATAAAAAACATAACTATCTCAAACCCCAAAACAACAAGCAAACCAAAAATTATGTAATAGATTTAACATACTGCAACTTCTCAGCTTATGTGAGTATACAACATAAAACTGCAGATTTTGCAGGCTGCAGCTGCCCTTTCTGTTCTTACAGAACATTGCTAAAGAAGGAGGGAGTCTAGAAAGCACATAAGGCTGGAAGTGTAGCTGAAATTGGACTGCTCTGAAAGCCACAGGAGGTCTGGCTTGAAAAGCACATTTCCATGACATTTTCAGTATTGAATTCTTGAGTTTGCTTTTTCATTCTGAGTAGGATATTATTTTTCTAGAAAACAAACAAACATTAAAATTCAATTTCCTGATCATTTCTTGCAAAACATATCTACAACTCTGTGCCAGAGACAATGGGTTTAGTGACATGTTTAAACATCATAGTGTTGATGGAAATTGATAGAATCAAAATTATCTGCCAACAAGGAAATATTGGCCCACAAATTCAGAAATCAGGCATGAATTTTAGCCATTATAAAGGACTGAAGAGAGAGTCACTATTATGTGGTATGTGCAAAGATTATTCAAAGTACCAATGGAAAGAATAATTTTTCCAGCTATGAGCTATAACTTAATAGAAATAGTTTTTCTTTATTAAGAAATAAAACTTGTAGGAGAGCTCTTGACAAGGTATGAGACGGTCATTAATACCAGGCATGCAATAAGATGAGCTTTTTCCTCTCTGCTGGCAAGGCTTGCTAGAACAAAGAATTGTCAGTTTATATCTTGCAGTCTGCCATATAATGTGATATGTACCTAATTCAGCTTCAGGCTTCAGTACTTTGCATAAGATAACACTTGAGATTATGACATCTAAATAGAGATGTGTTCATCGTGATATCTTTAGGTCCTGTGGATATCCACACAATAGGGATGTGGGACTTGATTCTGTTAACCAAAGGGAGCACTGGAGGTGCCTTGATATTTCATCCAGATTCCAGCTGCCACTCTGGAATATTGTGGGTCCCCCATAGGTCTTGTCTTAGACCTACTATTCACATGGGAAGGTCTCAGAAAAATTCACATGCTTGTTAGACAGCTGGGTTTGAAGCCACAGGGGGGTCTAGGATGGACAGCTAGAGCACAGGCACGAGTAATAATGCCCCAAAGTATCACAGAGTAAATGATATGAAGAAAACTCATGTCTTTAATTTAAAGTGACAGCTGGAGAACTGTGAGAATGTCTTAGGTCATTATTAATCTAAGTCATATGTGTGGCTACCTGAACAGATTCCTCAGTGCCACTGCAAGGTATAGATTGATGCAAATGTCATATTTTTACCCCAGATGGTAACCATGTAGCTACTCCCTCATTCCTCACCCCGCCCTCTTCCTGTGGGATGAGAAGCAGAATAGGAAAAAGGTAAAATCCGTGAATTGAGACAAGAACAAAAAAAATATCAAAATAAAGTAGCATATAATGTTGATGATGATAATAATAGTAACAAAAAGGAAGAGAACAGAGAGTTAGAGAAAGGAAAAACCATAAGAAAAACAGGTGACCCATAACAGAGTCCCTCAGTATCTTCTGACTGATGCCCACCCTGTTCCCAAGCAGTGACTGGCCCCTCCTGGACAGCTCTCCACGATTTATGTACTGAGCATGATTCTCTGTGGTGTGGAATATCCCTTTGGCCAGTTTGAGTCATCTTTCCCTGGTCCCTCTTGGCTTGTTGTGCATCTGCCAGTTGGCAGAGCAGGAGAAACTGAAAGTTCTTGAATTAGAGTAAGCACTGATTAGCAACTACTAATCAGTGTGTCATCAACACTACAATTCACTTACACTAGAATTAAAAATAGAAATAAAGTAAAAAGATTGTTGTCTAAAGATATATTCTCAATACTAAAAATCCACTCTTCGATTTCCTGATAAATATATGCTAATTTTGATTATATTTTGCCAAATCTTAGAGAAATTAATGTTTCAAAATATATATAAATTATTATTTAACACAAGAAGTAAAATGAAGAGTATTTGATGTTTACTGATTCCATATAAATGTCGCAGATTATCAGTTTCTTTCAAACTGTGGTCACAGTTTCATAGAGTTTGATGGGATTTCCTCACTTAAAACAGATATCAATAAGTGAACAACAAGGCATTTGCTGAATTTGTTTGTTCCTTTCTGATACCATATTAAATAACTTTGGCCCAACAAACTAAAATTACTGTGCAACTTGTGTCTTCATCATAACATTTTATTTGAGCAACAACCTTAATCATGCTCACTCTTAATTACAATATAAGATGTATTAATAAATTATAACAGTAGGAAGTTCTCATGATTTATTAATAGATAATACTTTATCTTTTCTAATCCATCCTCTAAATGACAGAAGATATTTGAAAGTGGCAGTCTCCAAGAGTTCTAGATAAATTAATATTAATAAACTTGATAGAGCAGTCTGACTAGAAACTGATCTGTCAGAATTCACCCTTCTCTATGTATATTGTCTCAATCAAATCCATTATTTGCTTACTTAGCAATTTATTTGAAAATGTAATGGTTAAATAGGAAGACTCCCCAACCGTTTCTGAAAACTGATTGAGGAATAGGGCAAAATAAACATATGGAAATATAATTGTTCAAAATTGTTGTATGCTGTCCAAAATTAGAAACAACCCACCATGGAAAAGACAGTTACTCAAGTAAATAACAAACATACTGCACTTATGCCCCCAGAACATCATTATATGTGCAGTTCTGGTTTGGTTGTTTTGTTTTGTTGGCTTTTATTTTTTTCTTTTTTACCTTTTTCTCTCCTTCTAGTCTTTCCATCTGCTGATCACATTAGAAATAACATATAATTACATATGTAAATAATTACTGATGTTCAATTGGACTAAATTTGTAATTTCCATAGTAGGACTATAGAAAACATCTACTTTTTGTGGGTTTAACATGATTATTGAAATATGACACAGTAAAAGGGTTGTTTTTCAGGTTTTTTTTTTACTTTTTTTGATAATGTCTTTACAGCAATTTATACAATATGTTTATTTAGCTCTTAAATACAGTAACTAATTATATAGTTAAATGTGTCAGAAGTAAATTTTTTTGGCAACTTCTCTTACACCTAATATAGCTGTGAGCCCTACCTGAGACATATAAAGAAAGTAATCATTAGATTAATGCTATAGCTCATTTCTCCAGTAAATAAGAAATGAAAGGACAAAATTTCATACCCTTTTTTCACTTCTTAGAGAATACTATACCGTCTCTGGGTGGGAGACAAGAAATTAAGAAAATTTAAATATGCTGTTAAGTACAATTTATCCACATCACAAGGATTAATATAACTTCTTTCAGAGGAATAGGATAAATTGATATTTTTTTTCCTATAATTCAGGTATTCAGAATAGTTTTTAAAAAATTACAAGCTCTATTCTAAGGTTTGAAGCAAGGTATACAGTCCCTGAAATGAAGACAAGAATATAGATACTACTTTAAATGAGAAAATGGGGTGAAAAATGCAATGGAATATAATTTAAATAATAGGAACATAATCAGCTGCCTCTCAAAAGTAGGGGAAGCATCAGCAATAAAGTGGTTGGATAAGACACAGCATTTCTGCCATACATGGGAGCTGACTGGACCTGCAGGAACGATTTAGCAAGAAAGAATGTCTCTAAATCCGAAGAGAGAGAGCTGGAGCATTGTGGTAAAGTCTAAAAGGATACATAATGAAATGGCCACTAATGCAGCTTGTGTAAACACTGAGCAGAATGCCTTTACTCAGTGACACTTTATTCCCAGTAAATCTCTCAAAAAAATATTTAATTGAGCATGCTTGTAATTAGACCATGACCTATGGCTTTAACCTCTCAGACAGTACCGCATTTCAACAAAATATTTTCTGTTTCCATTTTTAATACCAATACATGTATAATTTCATAGCTGGTTTCTTACAAACTTACACATCTGTGCAGAACTATAACCAGCTTCTCAAAGATCACATTTCACAAAAAAAAAAGTTGTCTTAGAAAGATTACTAAAAGCAGTATTTATCCTGCTCTTTATGCTTTAATTTTATCTTTAATCATATCAGTTCCATACAATGAAGTTTAGAGGTTAAATAGTTCAAAAATAGATTAGAGTTGTGGTATGCACTGAAGTGCTGAGTGAATTTGGATTGTAGGATTAAACACTGCAAAAAATCATTGGCACACAATGAGGGGGAAAAAATCCAGCATCTAAAAGAAAATTGAAGACTAACTGGCACCTTAGATTTTCATGGAGTACTCAAACCAATTAAACACATGAGCAGACCTTCACAAATGGAGCTGCAGTGAATGGAAATGGAAAAGAAAATAGATTCATTATAAAACAGACTGCCAGAAAGATGAAAAGAGCTACAAGATTTGCTATATATTTCTTGCTTCTTCTTGCAGTAAGGAATTTCTTTGCTACAATGTTCCAAATTTTGACATTAGATTTCTTTTAAAATCATATCTGAAATTTTACTGTAAGATATATAATATTTATAGAAACAAACTATCTATGTTTTATTACAATACTAGCTATGCTTGCTTTCTATTCTGGTCTTTTTATCTCTTTCTCTTTTTCCCTTCAGCATAAACATCTCTTTCTGGAAAGGTTGGAGAGATAGGTGACAGCAGATCTGAAGAAATGCAGCCTGGAATCTAACTAAATTGACTAGTGCAATGTTGTACTGTTGCCAGTTTGTATTTGTCAGAAGTAGTTAAAAGAATGAGGGCTAAAACATCTTTATGAGAAAGACAAGAAGGTGGGCAAAAAAAAATGGAATACTATGAACAAAATGACATGTAAACTTTCTGGGAAAAGAAAGGAGAAATCTACCTTGGAAAGGAGGATTTTCAGAAAAGGAATTTCCATTTCAAGACTAAGAAACTTATTGCATTTGATCAGTTCTTTTTCACAAGTTTCCCTTAAAACATTTTGTTTTTCAAGGGATGTCTTGAATGGCAAAAATATGTTACTATGAAAATGGTTAAGGCAAATATTGAAAACATCAAGCATTCAAAAAATAAAAAGAAAGAGAATTATATGAAAAATCCTGAGTTTTATTACTGTCATTGTATTTTACTTAGACACTTCTGTGATTTTTCAGTAACATTCCATCATATTTACCTTTTTTTTTCTCAATATATCATAGTCTGTGGGTATCTAGTAATTTTTTTTTTTAATCAATGTAAATATTTTCTTATTCACTTGAATATGCCCTGAACTTGAATATTTGAAGATACATTAAGTACAATAACCTTGAAAGTACAGAACCAATGAGGTTTGTCATAGCTTCATTTACATTTACATTGTCAAAATATTCTGAAATTGTCAAAGAGTAACAAAAATTACATCCTCACAAGTTTTTGATGAGGCTATTGCCATATTCTAATGAAAAAAAAAATACATCATTTTTTCCAAAAGCTAAGATTTCTGACATTTCATTTATCACTTGCAGAAGTCCATACTGCACCTTCCAGTGGAGTTAGAGGTGCTCATAGGCACAGGCTGTCAAATCACTTAGGAGTTGTTAACATGAGAGGTGTTCATAGACACCCCAAACTGAAACAAGAGCAAACTCAGAAAACTTGCTCCTACTTCCTATGAGTCAAACAGATTAAAATTAAGACAGGATCCAAGATTTCAAAAGCAAGCATCATTAAATAAATATTGCTATTTCAACTGGTTTCAGATCATACCTTCAATCAGAAAACACTAATTCAAAGGTCAGTAAAACTGCCAGGAGCACAGGATACAATATAGATGAACACCATCTAAAAAACCCAAGCACCACCAATCCACAGAGATCTTGACTGAAAACTTTTCAGGATGTAGTAGTGGAGGCACAATAATTTCACTGGGCCCAGAAAGATTCAACCTGTACCTTGGGAAAGACTGATGAATCCAAGAGAAGGTACTGGTACACATTTTGCTTTAGAAGGTTTCCACTTGGTATATTCTATACTTTTCCCCCCTTTAACTTCTTTCTGAAAAATTTAGAAGTGGAATGATCTTCCCACTGTGAAAGAGACATACTTTCCTCCCCTTCTTTTCCTTCTTGTAATTTTATACTAAAAATCATACATAATTACTGATATACTGGTAGTACATATCTCCTTAGCCCAGAAGGGGTTTTTTTTCCCTTTGAAACTCTATAGTGATGGAAAGATAACATTTAAACCAATTTCAGCAACTGGTGACTATTTTCCTGAGGGATCTTATTGTCAAGTTAACAAATTTAAAATCAACAGAATACTCAATCACCCTATACTTATTCTATTTTTGGTCTACAGTTATCACATGAATTTAACACTATTCAATACTTGTCTAAAATGACTAAGTGAGTAGAAGAGTGTTATCCAAAATTCCTCATTGTTCTTTATAGGACAAATTATCCTTTAAGGCATCAGCAGGTTGCACCAACCTTCATCTAAGAGCCAATGAATACTTTTTCTGCATTCTGTACTCCACAACTGACTTCACATTAGGATGACAAATAACCTTCCTACACTTTCAATACATAACTGCTCCTCCCGAATTCTCAACATCTCCAGAATTAATCTTTACATATCACACTACAGAAGTTTATTATTTTTGTGCATTAATCCAATAATATTTAAAATAAACAAACAATAAAAAACAAGTTTCTTCCTCCCAGAAAGAGAAGACCTCTAATTTCTCTAGGCACAGTATCAACTGTGAAAGGGAGAATTGCTATCACCATGACATATTGTCTCTTTAAAATTATTTCCGAGTTTTCAAGAACTCAAAGAAACTTTTGATAACTTAGTAACTTCTACTCTTTACCAATTTCAGTGAATAGTTGTACAGGAAAATATAATTAAAAATGAGAATGAAGTAATTACAATAATGTAAATCTGCTATTAATTTCTATTTATGGATGCAGATTTTGTTCTGCTTGTTCTGTCTCTGTTCTGAAATGTGATGTATCCGGTTCTGGTTTCTGGCTGTTGTCTCTCATTAGTCTAAACAAGAAATATCATTTTGTAATTTTGGACCCACAAACAGTATTCAAAATTTGGAAAATATTGCCACTTAAATAACCAGAAAATCAGTAAATGAATATAAGTTTGAAAAAAAAAATTAATATTCTCTTTGTTTCATTACACACTTACCCAAATAAATTTTTCATTTCAGTGAATTATTGAATATCCTTTACAACTTCTCAGTGAATTAACTCATTTTAGTCTAACACAATTGAATAGATGATAGGTTGGGGGTTTTTACTATTAGCCCTGACATTTGTCCACCATGTTTTTACTGAAATGGGGAATATTTTCAGTAGATTTTATAATTAATATGATTATTTATAAAACAATCAAGACTTCAAATCTGTTAAATTTAGTGTAATTACCACTTTTGATTACACCTGTCCATTCAAGTTTGAAACACTGCTTTGGGACATGTAATTTCTGTACTGAGTTCAAAGAGATTGTTTATGCAGTTACAGTTTCACATTTTTATTTGAAAAAAATGAGCTTACAATTTAGCAATGTGTATAATTTTATTAATATTTGTTTATCACTCTTTGTTTTGTTGTTGGGGATAATATTGAAGAGTTTCTTCCCTGTATTTAAAGGAAAATGCCAAGATTTATACAAAATAAAAAAAAGAATAAAATTCAGCTAGGCTACTTTTCCCTGGCAGACACCTGTGAAAATACTGATGAAGATGGAAGGATGGATCCTTATGTACTGAGGGAAAAAATGAAACATAGTGGTAAAAGTAAATGTCAAGGTATTGTAAAGAGAATCAGTGGAACTTTTGAAAATATGAAAGATGCTGAAATTCAACACTCCCTTCTGACTTTATCTGAACTTTTCCACATCTTCAGATGTTATGCAATTCTCTAAATGCAGTACCTAACAGAGAAGTCTAGAAGGAAGAAGCACAGAACAGACACCCTCCTGTCACCTATTCACTTTAGTACTCTTACAGTCTCTCCAAGGTAGAAAGGACAGTGACTGCAAAGATGAGAAGAGCAGTACCTGCCACTTACACCTCAATTTTAGGTGCCAACTAAAATATCATCAGCTGAGAGTTTATTAGACAACAGATCTACTTCAGCACAGGCCTCTCCAGCTTCCTCTCTTATGCTGCCATTCAGCAGTTTACATGATCCCAGAAGACAGAGAAAAAGTAACATTAAATAAAATAATTGTTTCATTACCTGGGCAACTGTGAGATAAGCTTTCTGCATTCTAGATTATTTTTACTTTCTTGTCATTATACGTTAGAGCTGGAGGGTCTTGTTGATTGATTATCCTGTTGCTGTAAAGTATGGCAAGTCTATTTCTCTCAGTTCAGGGCAATCCATTACAGATCCTGAAAAAAAGTGTAAGCTTTGTGCATCCATTCTGCAGGAAGGATGATATTAAAAATAAAAAAAATACAGCTTTCCATGAGCTACTGTATATAGAAGTCCTCTCATATAAAAAAAGGTTTATCTTGCATTAATACTTTGCTAAAGAACATATATTTATATAGGGAACAGTGTTATGGGCTTTTCTAATAAAAATCCTCCTTTTGCTATGTATAAATATATATATAAATATATACTCTTCTTAGGGTGTAAGAGAATCAATTTTTAATTTCAAAATATTTAATCATTTTAATTAAATACGTGGGTCTTTTGTTTTGACATCCAAGCACTAAAACAGGTTTTGAAATTAACTGTCAGTTTTTCCTCCTTCCTTAATGATATTATTGAAAATCTCTAGAGAACAAGACCAGATATGATAAATATCAGTATCAGTTCTTCCTACATTTTATTAGAACTTGATGCTGTTAACTTTTGAGCTTTTCTGCTGACATCTGATTTCACTTTTATAGTCTCATGAAACTAAACATGACAGAATTTTCTTCTAATATTGTCTCAAATGTCCAAGGGCATTTAAATGGGGAAAATAGATCAGATACAATACAGTTTTCCTTATTGATATATGTTGCTAAGTAAAATGTTATTGACATGACAGATTACCCATCTTCATAAATTGTGCACAGATTTGTTTGATGTTTGGGACTCATACATTGCAGGAATGCACTGATGTTAAATTGTCTGTAGAATTACTATATAAATAAAATAGACATTTTATTGATATGGAAAACTCATCCAACTTTTAAGACTCCTTTATAATCATAAATACTATTGAGAAAGGTTCCATAAACACTATCAACTTAAACATTGATCTAACTTTTAATATTCCCAGCTTTTCTCTTTCCTGTTTTATTTATTTTATCCATTTCTCTTTCATTTTTATGATATTGACCATTTTTTCCTTGGACAAAATGAAGCAGAAGAAAATCAATCATTCCTCAATGTGTGTGATGCCTTGGGCCCATCATCCCACTGGGAATGCTCTGCAGATTTAAGCTACATTTTCTTGTACTTTATTTGCAGGACAAATGAACTTCCACATCATAGGTACTTATTTACTGATTTTAGAGTCCATAAAAGATACTTATTGTATAAAAATTCCGTAGGTCTCAGTCACATATTACAAACTGAATACAAATATAATACCCTCCATTTAACACAGAAAGAAAATAAAATATAAAATGTCCAGTTCTCTATTCACACACCGTTTTCCTCAGGACATGGGCAGCACATTGGTATGAACAGGTGCTTCAGATCACTTGAAAAAACACTGTCAAAGGTGTGAGCAAGTGGAACAGGGGAAGAGTGCGAGGAGTTCTCACCCTGAGGAGGAAGGAGCAGCAGAGCCAACACGCAATAAACTGACCACAGGCCCTCTTCTTCATCACTCTGAGCCGCTGGTGAGAAGAGGGAGAAAATTCAAAACTGAAGCTGAGCCCAGGAAGAAGGTTGGTGGGGCAGTAATTGCTGAGAGATCTTTCCCTGTTGTTTCCTTGACTCTTCCTTCACCTCTGTGCAGCTGAATTGGGGTGTGATAGAGTGGCTTGGGTGGGCATCCAGCCAGGGTAAACCCACCACACTAATAGATACCAATTGATTCAATTTGCAGACCATGCAGTAATGTGGGAGTAGGAAGCTAGGAGTAATATTTTGCTCTACAAGGCCTGTTCAGGAGATACTAGTAACATGTTACCAGCAAAATTTTTCCATGTCATCAGTGCTTTCCAGGAACTTGTATTTCTCAATATATGTCTCCTTTCCAAGCCCTTATCCACATCTGTTGCGACACCTTTACATTTACAGAAATAGCAAAACTGTATTTTTAGAAGATTTATAGTTCATGGAACAGTAATTCTCTGTCCAGGGAAGTGGGTAGACATCATGGTATTCACTTTACACCAAAGCATTAGTACAAAACAAAAAGAAACAATACAGGTAAACTTGATAATGGGTCCAAGTTTGGATGAAAGATTCAATGAGTTTGGATAAATACCAAAGCCATGTTACTCCTGCTATTCTCTGCTTTTATTAATAGGAGGCACACTTGGAGCCATCTCTGCTAGGAAAACTCTGATGTACTCACCATCCAGGTTTCTGTAATCCATTTGGGATAATGAGGCCTGATGATATAAAATTTGACACTATGTTGTGTAGCAAAAGCTAAAGACTCCAGATGAATATTTTTTTCCTTGAGAACAGAAGTGAAAATATATAAATAGTTTATAGCAAAGAATAGATAGATGTTACTGTGCAAATGAAAAAAACTAATAAATAATAGCTCTGGTTTTACACAATTCGTGGTAGTCTGTCATTGAGTCATTTAGTTTAGCAATCTTAAATCAAAACTAACTATGATTTTCGCATGAAGGGTTTGTAAAAAATATGTACCAACCAGCAGTAAAATGTTATGTAATGAAAGCAGGATATTGAATTGATTTACTGTACCCAAGATGAATTCAGTAATAATACTAGATTTAAGGCTGCTTGGCTCAATGCTGTGATATAATTATTTCTTCAGAAGGGCATTATTTTTTTACTGTGTCATGACAATTCTTTGATCATGAATAAAATTCCTTTGTTCTTATGCTTTTGCTTCATCTGATGTCAGCCACCAGCATTCAGGTAGCAGAAACAGTCAGAGCAATCAATATTCTCATTGATTTATAAACATGATATACACAATATACACACGTATATTATATATATGCATTGTCATTGTTCATGAGTGTAATATAGGTATTTATCATGTTTATTGGCTAAAAGCAATATCAATTTTTACGATTTAAAGACCAAGAAAAGTAATTCCTTTCTAAATAAAATTAACTTTATGTTTTTCAATTATATGTTCCAGTCTCACTGATTAAACAAAACTTAACTAAATTACCTACAACAGCTTAAAGACTACAAAGTTGTTATTTTTTATCATTGACTTCAGCTCCCCTGAATACAATTCTTCAGCATCTGGCTTCTCAGATCATTCCAGGTTTTAAATAGATTTTAATTTTTTTATTGTATGTATACAGGCTGATGATTTAAATAATAAGAAAGACATTGAATGTAAATGAAAAAGCTGAGTTAAAATTACATTGCAATGAAAGAAAAGCCCATAATAGGGCCCATGAGGATATATTCACATTATTACCACATGAACAGTTAACTGGAAGAAATAGCGGATGAATTTAAATTGTTGAGGCCATTAATTAATGTTTTAATGAGAGGAGTACGAATCTGACATACTTTCAGTTAATAATATTAAGGTAATAAGGCAGATGACCAAGCCCTGGGATAAGGTTTAGCTAACTGAACAGATCATGAGAAATCACTGAGTACCACAGGAAAAACTGCTGGACACAGCAAATAACCAGCAGGTGTTGGAAGAACTCCCTGTGGGACCAGATGCTTCATCCCAGATGGTGGATGCAACCCTCTAAGCCCCAGACTTCAGGATGTGCCTGGGGCCTCTCTTTAACGCCAGGAGAGATGGCTTTTCATCCCGCAGAATCTGTGCTGGCTGTGAAGAGCTGAGTGGCTTGGTTGGAGGAGTTACAGGAGGTAATGAGCAGCCTACACAGCACCACAAGAGAATGTGAAAAGGAAACAGGCAGGATCTGCTCAGAGTTCCACAACTGCGGCACTGATTCACCTCGCCTAAAACCGAAGAGGAGTCAGATGTGCTTTTGAGCTGAACATCTGAGCCACCTCACCCTAAAACTTGCAAGAACACCAGGAGGCAGCAGGATACAGTACTGAGAGGTGGCTATATTTCACTAACACTGAATGTTATGTGAGAGACACGCAAGGTCTCTCACATAACTCTCAAGGATAGTGGAGTATTGATGCCTTTCCAGGAGCAGTTTTCCAAGGCCAGCAGTATCTTGTTGACCATGTCCATTGTATTATTTAAGACTGAGGTAGTAAAAAGACCAAGATAGCAATATCAGAAATACTACAGTGTTGTCTTTCATGTCTGGATATATATGAACCTAAATTTCTCACTTTTTAGAATCTAAGGAATTGTAATAGTCTATGAGTGCCTTCATTTACCTATTTTTAGTTTTCCAGAAATATTTTATTACTCATTAGGTTGGACATGAAAATGTTGCCATATTTGCCTTCTGAAGTAAGTCATGTCAGATGTGGATGATTCAGTGTTTGGTGCTCTGTATGTCTAAATTAAAAAATCTCAAATTCATTTGTAAATGTTTCTTTCCATGGAAAATAGTGATTTATATTCAACACACAATTTGGCTCGCTATCATATTCAAAGCTTGTATTTTATGACTCAAGGAAAGTTCCAGATCTTTTATTGCTTTAAAGAATTCTTGCATATTTGCTCTGAAGGGTCTATTTAGTCAGGTCTCTATCTATTTGCAAACTTTTTCATTTTTTCTTTAAAGCAAAAGAAAAAGAATGATAAAAAAGGAATAAAAAAATAAAATCTTCTCTAAGAAAGAAATAAAAGCATGCAAGTATTCACAGTTTACAGAAATCCTATACTATTTACTGAGAGTTTTAAAAACCACAATTATTATTTGAAATTCCTTTGCATTAAAAGAGATATGTGCACCTTGGAGCCCAAAGTCAAAACTCACAGAGCTTATTGTATTCTGACAGTGACTAATTTGGACAGTCATCTGCAGATTTATTTCAGAAAAATGAGGTCAACTCAAAATGCCAATATTTCTGTTCATTTATCAATGCCATATCTTCTGAGAAGTGATGAAAAAAATCACAGCCTAGCTCACTGGGATGTATGTACAGTGAGAGGCAGGAGACCAGGTCTGTACCTACCATTTTATAGAAAAATACGTAACCATATAGCTATCTATCAAGAAAGTTAACAATTAATCTAAACAGCAATCATCTTTATCTTTTTAAATAAAATATTTATGTAATACCCTGTTTTCCACACAATTTAAAAGAATTAAGGGATTTTCTTTTTTTTTTAACATATTCCTACATAAGGAAGAATATCTATAAGCATGTAGATGTGTATGGAAGTTTCTCTAGCTAGAATTTGTGCATTGGCTCAGATGTTTCAGTGCTAAGTGAACAGTTTTCCACAAATGTGGCCAGATGAAATGCCTGGACTTTCCCATGCCATGAGCTACCCTCTGTCAGAATCTGAACTGTTGTGCCTTTGTCATTTGCTCTCATATGAAAGGTTGTTTTAATCATGGAAGGTGAGAATTTTTTTTTCTTTTTTCTCAGCTATATTTTCATCCTAAGCTAGGCAATAGCAAATTACTTGATGAAAATTAATGATTATCCATCCCTTTTTTAGAAGTGACTTAATTATAAGTTTTATAAATAATGGATTACTAATTCATTACATAACAAGCTGTTGAAATTAGCTCATTACTGTACCTTCTGTCATGGTTATAGGAGCCTGCCATACATAGCAATCTAATTTACTGAAATATATCTCAGCAGCACTGACAGAGCCATGATGATCGGGCTAAGGTGCCTCTAGCATTTCAAATGTAAACTGTGTTTTTAGCTTCTAATTTGTCAGCTGTTTGGGTCAAACTTGGTACAAAAATTTAGCAATCAATCTTCTTGCCTTTTCTTGCCAGGGCCAAAACAGATGAAATGTGGAATTTAAAAAAAAAAAATTTCTCAAAATGTATTTTTTTGTTGTTTTTGAGGAAGGTGTAGATAGATATGAAATGAATATGTATATACTGATATACTTGAGATTAACACACTGGTTTATTTGATTTGAAATAAAGCAAGAAACTTCTGACTTATTACCCTGTGTAGCTGAAAACTTTGCTACCAGTGATGTACAGTTTGCATCTCATATCAAAAATCCAATCTCCATCATTATATTTCTATTAGAAATCAAGATTTCACTTATACTGTATGGTTCTGTTCCATAGAATTTTACATTAGCTAATGAGAGATGATTCTGCAACTGCAAGTTTTTTGTCACATAAAAGTTTCAATACAAGAAATCTAACTCTTTTGGAGATAAGCTCTTACAACTTACTAAAAATAAACAAAACAAAAAAAAAAGAAGAGAAACAAGACCTGAGGAAATGGAAACTAAAAGGAAAACAAAAGGCAAAAAAAGCTCAGGTTGTTAATTAATTTTAACCTTCTAATTTATAGTCAATTTGGATTACCATTAATTGCATGGCTAAATAGAGGCTCTTTCAAATTCCAAACAATTGTTCACATCAAATCAAAGAGGATGAATCCATCCTCAATTGGGAATTCTGAAACTTTTTTTTTTTAACACTTCAAATAGATTTTGAGTTACTTTGAAAGTCTCCTGCAAGTATCTGAGCCACAGTTGAAGCAGAAATTGAGAGAATTAAAATGCTGAAAATTGCTTATTTTTGGCAAAGAGAAGAATGTTGTACTATTTTCATCACAGGAAAATTCCTGTATCTCTTTAAATTCTGCTTTCAGTCAAGAATTAGAAAGTCCATCCATGTATTTCTCATCCAGCTGCAATAGGAATTTATTTGAGGATGCTCAGGTTGTGGGCCTAAGTGGCATGTTAATTTTTAAGTATGCAGATATTTGATTCAAACCTTATATATATATGGACAAACAAAAAGATTAAAACTGTAGGCACAAAATTCATTGTCACTTTTGCATCAGTGTATAAATTTGGTGAGAAATCAACATTGTGCAGATTTCATCTTAAAAATGCTAAGATAATTGATCATTTCTTACAAAAATCCAGTCATTTTGGGGACTATATGGTAAAATAGTACACAGTTCAGAGACAACCTGCTCTGAAGGGTAATGTGCAGATTTAAAATTCATATTTATGCTTTTTTTGGTTTTCAGAAGCTGCATTTTCACGGGGTTTATGGAGGTGGTTCTTTTGATTGGTTCATTCTTTTAGGGGTCTTAGTGAAGAAAAAATGTAGGACTTCCAGGTGAATAAACCAGGATATTTGTTAAAAGTAATGAGAACACGAGCAATAGAAATAAATTTCCTTTAGGTAGTATTGTGCTATAGGATGTTGCTGGGTTTTGAGTTGTTTGGGATTTTTGTTGTTTTTTTAATAAGTTTTGTCTATTCTCTCAAATACATAATTAAACATTTTACAAGCAAATCAATATATATTATTACCCACAGAGAGAAACACACTATTTATGGAACAATTATGTGAATTGGTTTCAAATACCTGAAAATTCTAGCTGCAATTTTATGTTTATTGACAATCAAATTCCTCCAACAGTGTTCTGTGATGGACTTTTTATGAGCTCAGTGTATTATGACTAATGGTTTCAAAACAAAATATTTAATGCTAACTGCTACATACAAATGGTCACAAACTTATGCTTGTACTATAATTTTTCGTACATGATCTGATCCATATTTTGACTGTATAGAATTAATTTTCAAAGAATTGCAGTTATTATAAAAAAATGAGTTGCGTTGTGAAAATATGAAAGTCTTGGCCTATATTTTCCTATTTTGATTTATAAACAAGTTTGACAATTTCCACAGGATTAGTTATCAGGCTTCTTAATATTATTTTGGTAATTAAATAGAGGCAAAATCCCCAGTACTTGCTGTTCCACTTACAGCCACTCATCCGAGAGCAGGGAATTTGATTTTGATAATTCCTAGCCACCTCAATTGTCCAAGATAAGTCCATTAATAAATCAGTAAAACTGACCAAAACTCAGATTCCTCCTCAGATACTTGAGGTGGAAGGTGCCTTTGGTACCCAAATATGTCATACTGTGCACATACACATGTTCCTGGACATATTTGAGGTTTAAAACTATACATATGAATAAAAAGGGAGAACACTTTATGTTTCTTCCCTTCCTTGCCCTGACATGTCAACTGGTTGATAAATTCTGTGTGCAATTCACTGCATGTTGAACAAATCAATATGAATAGAAGTGTTTATTTTATTTCCCTACCAATGTATTTGAAGTACATTTTTGGCTGTCCTATGAACTCATAATCCCAAAGACT
This sequence comes from Arremon aurantiirostris, assembly GCA_035583995.1. NCBI lineage: Eukaryota > Metazoa > Chordata > Aves > Passeriformes > Passerellidae > Arremon > Arremon aurantiirostris. Next base: position 71,087,786 of record JAXCLO010000170.1, on the reverse strand, counting down.
TCAAATATGTTCTGAAGAGAAGCACTTCCTCCTCAATGCATCTTTGCATGGGTATCTTGAATAGGAATTAAATGCTTGCATTTTCAGTGTTCAGCTTTGGGTTTCTTTACATGTAATAAGGAGAAATATTGGAAGTGATTCTGTAGGCATCCCCTTTGCTGCAATAATAGAAACAACCTAATAATGCTCAGCAAACTAGGAAGTGCATTGTTGTCTCTTATGTAAATAAATATTAGTTTGGAGGTTTACTTGAAAAATGAAATTACCTTCCAGATGTTTGGATTGCTTAAATGCCATAGATTCACCTAACTAAAGGATATTTGGGGTTTCCCTATAAAATGGGAAGGAAATTTAAGCAGGCCATTTGTAAATATTGTTTGTCTGTTTTCTCAGCTAAATTTTCCTTCCTGTTAGGGTATCTGGATGTTGAAAGAATCCAGATCAGAAATCACTGGAAGCTCTGTCATCTGCAACTTCTTTGGTATATCCTGACATTAATTTGGCGGAGCAATGAACAAGTCAGAATAAGATAATTCCACCTAGGGTGACCTAGTGAGAGCAGCACTCTCAGAAGTCTTTCACTCAGTGCAGTACCACACTCAATTCAAAGCAAGGCAAACAAAAAATGAGTGATCCCAAATATGCTTGTAACTGAGCTTATGGATAACAAAAGACTGAAAGTGACTTTATGACCCCAGCTTGCAAAATTATCTCATAGTATAAATAATTTTACAATAGTCCCTGAGTTATCTTTTTAGTAATTGAATTCCTTACAAATTAGATACAAGTGTCTTGTAAACTTTTATGTTTTGACTCACTTTTCATGCATTAATCTGTTTCAGCTAATTTTTAAATATTTGTTTTTCATTTCTTCTGTGTCTCATCCAAGGGAAAAAAAATGCTAGGTGCAAAAAATATTGTGAGTTATACTGCACAATTTTGCAAGCTGGAAATGTATTGACTATTATACCTTACTCACAAGAGCCTGTAAAGTGAAAGATTCACTCTTGTCAAGAACACTCTCAATTGAGACAGTGCTTACACAGGACCATTGTGAAATTCTGCTTCAAAAGGAGGAAAATCAATTCATACTTTACACTTTTGCTTACAAATTCAGAGCTTTACCTTTCCAGAAGCATCAAGGAATAAAAATTCAATTTCATATGAAAAAATACATGGAGGCAAGATATTATTATCTCCTGGCAGTAAGTTTTCTCTTACAGGCATTCCTCTTATGATGTAATGAGCCACTCAGGCACATATTAGATTTTACAAGTTGGAAGGGTAAATGATGCATCTTTTGGAGGGCTACTGATATAAACAACTGTTTCCTTGTAGTGTTTTCACAATTGTCCCAAGTTAAATCCACAATCTCATTCAGTTCAACAATATTAGATGAAAGTACCTGAGTCAAGATAGATGGGTCATCAGTGACCTTTGCATTGCATAGAGGTGAAACATTTAAACATTTTTTCTGAATTTTTTGTTTGTTTGTGGAGAGGTGATGGTAGGTTTTGTTTCTTTCTTTCTTTCTTTCTTTCTTTCTTTCTTTTTGTGCTTGTGGGATTGGTTTTGATTTTGGGCATAGGATTCTATCTTTAACTTGGTTTATGGGGGCCTTATGACAGTATGTTCTTAAGTGGAATGTTTTTATGATTTTAACTTAAATATCTTAACATAGAAAGGTACTCAGATCTCTTGAGATCCATTTGTTTCATCTCAGTTGCATCCGATTAACATGAGTGATCAGTTTTGCCTTCATAAATCAAGCATTTATAATTCCTATCCAGACAGTGAAGAGAAGTAAAATCTGTACCAACAGAGATTATCTCAGCCATCGACGTTATCTCTGTCTCCTTTACATGCCCTGAGCCCTTGTTTTAAGGTAAGTTCACACATACTTGGTTGCCAAAACCGTTTTAATAGTTACTTTAATTATTTGTACTATAACAATGATGCTTGTATTTTGTAACAGATTTATGATAATTTCAATTTAATTACAGTTTTACCTTAATATCTTTGTAGTATATATAGCTCGCTTGAGCATTTTCATGGTGTTTTATTTTCTTGGGAAGGAATTCTATTATAAATGTCTTCTTATCAAAATTAATAGCCCATTCTTTTTTGATGTGGAGGGTAATTATATGGTGTTAAATAAATTTTAGTAGTATCAAATGTAATTTTTTCCCCACATCCATCTGTATATTTCCCTCATTAAAATGTCATGTAGTGTTTCTGTAGGATAAGGAAAAAATTGCCTGTTTCAGTCTACTGGCATTTTAAGCAAATATTTACATAAGACAGTGCATTTAATAACAAAAAGATTGTCATATTCCATACAGTGTTGCAGAAAGTTTTTCAGTAACAGCTTCAGAAATGGAAATCTTTATGAAAGGGCTATGGAAATCTGTAAACTTTTGCAGGGTTGTTTACCTTAATTCGTTCATAAGGCATATTTCATAAGCATGTTTATGTTTACTAGGAGATTTAAATCTTTTCCCTGTCTCCTTCTGTCTACCTTTTTATGCTTTAGTGACCTTGAATTGGAAAAAATGGAAACTCAGTCCTTTTTAATAAATATTGAACATGAAACTTATGCAGTGCCTTTCTTCTTTTGACATTTCCAAGAGTTACATAGTATGAAATTAACAAACCTTGAGTATCTTTCTACTTAGAAACATTTGAACATTTTGTGAAGGGAAAGAGATGGGGAAAGACAGCAAATGTTAATAGATAGACATTACAGATAAAACGTAGTCTTTGCCCAAGTTGTGCTTTATATTTCATTTCACTACAGCTAACTTAGCACGCTGAGAAATAAGACTCAAAAACAAACAGAGAGTTTTGAATTGGGATAAAAAATTGTTTCATTTGAAAAAAGACTTCATATCTATATAATGATAAAAAAAGTCCCTTCCTTTCCCTGTAACCTCATGGAAACAGGAGGTCAAATTTAGTTATGGTATTACTATATTGATTACCATTACTTCTGTTCTGTTGAAAGAAAAAAAGTTTCCTCTAAAGAACTTTCCAGCTGGTAATAAAAGAAGAAGCCCTGGAAAAGTTTAGGGCTTTTTAAAATGTATTAATTAATTATGCACTATCAAAATTAGCTTACCGGTTTTAAGACTGAAGAAGTAGTTGCTCTGTAGCGTCTTCTACTGAGGAAGAGACATACCTTACTGTCAAATCTAACGTTTCAAAACAACAACAACAAAAAACTTTACTGGAAACTTTAGAAAATTAAAGAACCTTGGCAAAAGTTTTAGAGCAGTATTTAATATACATAAAACACTTCCCAAAGCATTAACGTAGCCCATTCAATTAAGCAATTTCTAAGCCTGTCCAATTTTCAGTTACTCAAAAATTCCAAGAAGATGGAATTTGAAGAAAAAAGAGAAAGGCAGAAGAGATAAAGAAAAGAATAGACATAGCTATGGCTCCTGGTTCCAATGGTGCTCAGCTGATAAAAATTCCAAGAGGATGTAGTGTCAAGACGTGTTTTTCTTGTGTCCAGGTTTAAATACGCATTGGCCTTCCTAAGCCCTTCCCTCAGGGGTGACTTCTGCTCATTTGGGCTCTCAGGAGCTGGCTTAGGGGGATGTTTTCAGCCACCAATCCTTCCAATCCCCCACAGCATATAAAGTGACTGAACTTTAGCCTTAGTTATGTAACCAGAGCAAAATAAGGTGAATAATTAATGGGATTGTATAACTTAGCATAATGCTTATGTGTATTAAATGCAAATCAAAATTTGTATATGTAAGATTGAAAGATGTAATAGGGAAGTTGCCTGTGTTTGACACCTTCCCTATCATGATCTACAGAATTTTGTGCAAAAGTAAGGTTCATAAAGTTTTGGTGACCAAGTATTTTGAGATCCTTGTATTTAAAGTCATGTTCACCATAGCTTTTACTTTTCTCACCTATATGGGCAGCCATGATGGGAATGTGGCCCTAACTGGATGCATGGAAATGATACTGAAGAATTCCTAACAGATTTAAATTGTGCAACATCCCCTTAGGACTACTCCCATTCCTCCTTTTGTCATCACTAATTTGAATGGAGTTTGACAGCAAAAGGGTACCAGCTACTTTGGCTACTTTTCAAAAATCATGAAAAAAAAAATTGTCCTCAAACTATAAATGAAAGAAGCAGATCTCTCTAAACTTCTTTTACAGATGAGAATTTTTAAGCATAAGATTGATTTCCTTGAGCTCATCAAGCAACTAAGTTTCAGATTCTGAACTAAAAACTTAAACCTTTCACTTAACATTTTACAAAAGCATTAACAATATATGTCAGGAAGAATTGCCCCTACATTCAAATGTAACACAAGAACTTTAGAAGTCTTATCATTCCCTGATGCTCACTATCATGCAGGAAATTATTTGAGCCAATACTTAATCTTCAGAGTTTTCAAGAGCTATTGTACAGCACAGGATAGAATAGTATACATTATATTATTAATTGCTCTGGCCCTCTAGAATTTGTACTGCACATTCTTTTCATATTTTGGCATCATTTAATTATAAAGTCAGGCGATTTTCAGAAGATAAGATACTTATTTTTAAAGATTACATATATTTACGGATATGTATCAGCAGTGCAATCTACACTTCAGTGATTTTCAAAAACCTGTTTCAGACAGATACAGAAAAGATATTCTATCTTTTTTCTTACTAGATATCTCTGAGGAAATCACTAAAAGAAGTTTAAACAAATGCATTATTTATTTACTCCCTTGGGTGTGCATGTGGGTTTTGCTTACAGTTTAGAAAGAATACATTACATCTTGCCAATAAATGGGCATGCAGTTGTCTGAAAGAACCTGGTATTCTTGCCGTAGTATGAGTTCTTGCTCCTTATATTCAGTGAAAATGTTTTCCTAAGAAGTGTCATGGCTTAAAAATGTAATTTACAATGAGTTGGAACCGGATATTCAAGATCTCCATGAAAAAAAGTTGAAAACACATTTTATTAGGACTAGTCATTTTGGGACCAAGATATCAAAAATTAAAGTGGGACATTATCAATATAATATATATGGATATGTATGGAAATATACTATAACTATCCATTCTAGTGGGACATTATCCATACTAATTTGTTAAATTACATTTCAGAAATTCACACTGGTTATATTTCTCCATTTCTATTCAACTTGTAGCAAACACCTTTTGTTTTTAATGCACACTGTATTATTTTATGCTCTACCTTTCCATTTTCTTCTGACATGGTGTGGATTAGACATTACTGTTAGACTTTATACTGTAAAGTATACAGATAAATACTTTATCTGTATTCCAGATTCTTAAATTAGAGTATCTCTTGCAAACAAAGTCTATATGGAAGAGGAAGGAAGGAAAAGGTCTTTAAAAGTCCGTGAATGAATAAAGTTCTTCTCCAAGCTCATATGTTTTCTCCTGATGAAAATTTATTTTAGATGTTAGAGACAACCATGTCGATAATTTAAATTATTTCAATAATTATTTTTCTGCAATGTATTTGTATAGCAGAAACTAATCTGCTAAATGATTTCATTATCAACATACTTAAGGTGTATGGGGGTGCAATCACTATACACCTTATATGAAATATTTTCCAGAATTTAATTATATCAACCACATTAATAATAATCATCATAATTGATGCTAAAAAGAATAGAATCAAAGAATGGAGGAGAATATTGTCCCTTGACCTACTCCTGGTCATGCTACATTTAATGCAGCCCAAAATAAGATTGCCTTTCTGGGCTGCAAACTCACATTGCTGAGTCACTTCCAAATTTTCATTGACCAGTGTCTCCAAGACCTTCTCCACAGGGCTGCCATCAATCAGCAAATACTTTTGTCATTCTATAGTACTGCAATACTGTCTTGAACTTCATTCCCATTGGACATAAATGCTACAACTACATATTGGTATTTGTGTGCTTGTCCAATAGCAACTTTATTCCTAATAATCAATCACATCAAAACATTAAAGAATATATGAAATTATAACAGAAATACCTTAATACTAACTCTCATATTTCATTTGAATAATGCAGGTCTATAATTTGTACTTTTCTGCAGCCTAATAATCTTTTTTTTTAAGGATAAACTTATAATATGCTTATCAGAAGTAATTACAATTTCAATGGATAGAATAAGCTATGTAGGTGAATATAATTTTTTCTTCTTATGTATATCTGTCTCTATATTTGTTTGCCCCGGCATCTCAAAACAATTAAGCAGAATTAAGACTTGCATCCTGTTCTACAAAACTTAGCCAGGTATAAAGAAGAGATTACACATTTTATTTGTAACATCAAATGATGTCTTTACAATGTGGGGAGTTTTCAGTATCAATTGCATGGTAAATTATACTAGCAAAAAAAAATAACACCAGAAATTTAGTTAAAAAATATTTTAGGCCTTTAAAGACTGAAAGCCCCTTGGATCTCAACAGTTTCATTTTTACAAAGATGGTTGTTCATGACAATCTGACTCTCTGGGAGAAGGCCATAAACTACTCTTTCTGGGGCCTGCAAATATCTTCCTCAATATCAGACAAGGGCAGCATAACCCCTTCAAGGGCTAAAGTACACGGATTAAGCAGTGATCAAATATTCCAAGACCAAGAGTGAAGAAAAAAAGCTAGTTTAATTCCCATTAGAATGCATGAAATAGAGATCTATTCATTTTCAGTTAAATCTGAAAAGCATTAAAGCGTTTGTCTAAGGATTGTGAGTCATTCAATCTAGGTTTTAAGGAAGCAGAAGAAGTTTGCAAAAATTCTGAGACAATAAATTAACAAGGACACAGTCTTAAACAATGCTGGCAGACGAATAGGTTGGACATTAGGAAGAAGTTCGTCGCAGAAAAGGTGATCAGGCATTGGAAAGGGGTGCCTAGAGAGGTGGTGGAGTCTGTCCCTGGAGCTGTTTAAGAAAAGACTGGATGTGGCCCTTAGTGCCAGGGTCTAGCTGACATGGTGGTGTTAGGTCATAGGTTGGACCAGATGATCTTAAAGGTCTTTTCCAACCAAGCTGATTCTGTAATTTTGTGAAGAATGAGACATAATAGCCTACATAACTGGTGAACATTTTACAGTGTTGTGAACAATGCTGGGCTTTCTCTAGGCAGTGTTTTATGGACAACAGTTTATCTCCACTGAGGGCTTTCAACTGAAAACAGTTGAAAGTGAAATAAAAAAAGGAAACAAAATCCGAAAGAAAAAAATTTGAAAAACACGAAACAATAACTAAAACCAAGGCATCTATAGTGTTTCTGTAACAACTCAAATAGCTTTTATACCCATGATTAGAGAGCTGCAGATTACATAAGACGCTAACAACTAGCCAGCTGAATTTCCAGAGTGCTTTTCTGATATTAACCTTAAACCTTCTCCAATTAACCATAAACTTCTAAAAACAGATGGCTGTATGAAATGGGACAAGTACATCACAAATTCAAAGCTTCTTCTTCAACCCTGAAAACAACAACACCATGACAATTACATTCCAATAGCCAACACTAAGATATTGCGAAAGGTAGTCAAGACTGAAGTATCATTTCGTACCTGATCAGCAAAAGATCATAAGGGAATGTGCAAGCCGGACTATCTAACTAAGGGAAATAACTGCTACCAGTTCTTAACAGGCCATCTACTAACAGATCAATTCAGCAGGCATGAAAAAACCAGCTTCTATATTTGTTGAATACTGTATGCGAGGAAAAACTTTAACAGAAAAAAAGGAGGGAAAAAAATCTCTCCCAAAGTCAAAGCCATCGAAAGGCATGGCATGCCATCAAGTCCAGGGACGTGCTCCAAAGATTCCTCTATTGGTCCCCATTGAAATCGCAAGATTACTTTACCCTTCCCGAAAGGAAATGAAATTTCCTTCAGGGAAGGGAAAAAGAATCTTGCGAACCGCAAAAGAAAGGCTTACAAACACTCTGGAAAGGAGACAGGATGAAATGAAATGCAATTTGAAAAAAAGAAAATCGGCAGTCCCAGTGTCTTCAAAAAAGGGTCTGTGAGGAAATGAGCTGCATGGCAAAGGGCCAAAACATGCCAAAACTAAGCTCACAGATGTTGCAAAAGCAGGGGAAAAAGTCAAGGAGGAAGACACAACTTGGAGGGGAAGATATGAGGGACATGGCCTGGATACTTAAAATAAAAAAATAAAAAAAAAAGAAATTAGTTCATAGTCAAAGGCCTCAAAAGAGGCAGGCCATATGCCATCAGGTGCAGGCACACGCAGCAAAGCCTGCCAAAATTGATCCCCGCTGAAGGCCAAAACACAAAAGAAGGACTTACAAACACGCTGGAATGGAGATACCATCAAAGGAATTGCAATTGGAGGAGAAATACAAAAAATTGGGGAAATTTGGGACATTTAGTGACTATAAGAAAATGGACCGGGATTATATCAGGAGCAGAGGAAAGGACCAAAATATGCCACAACTAAGCTCACAGATGTTGTAAAAGCAGGGCAAAAGGCCAAGGAGGAAGACACAACTTGCAGAGGGAGATATGAAGGACATGGCGTGGCTACTGTAATAACAAAAAAAAAGAGAGAAAAAAATCTCTCCCAAAGTCAAAGCCATCGAAAGGCAAGGCATGCCATCAAGTGCAGGGACGTGCACCAAAGATTCCTCTATTGGTCCCCATTGAAATCGCAAGATTCCTTTTCCCTTCCCGAAAGGAAAT